>OY804593.1:85624252-86184252 GCA_963680895.1 Fragum sueziense
TCTTGTCTGCTAGGCCTACATCTTTTGCTTCGGAAAAGTCAAATATTTAGCCATTTTGGTAATGGGTGAAGTGTTTTCAAAAGTGTTTTCAAAATGACACAATTTTGGACTGCTTTATTTAAAAAGAGTTACAGATGTGAGAAGTATATGTTTGAGGGCGTAAATATTGAGGGAAGGGCTGATAATCAACAATTTCTTCTTTCTCTCGATTTTTTCCGAAACTATTTTACAAGGGAGTTATAAAATATATCTTGTATGGGACAAGATTTTTGGAGAAATCTTTATAAAGGAAATCGAATTCTCTTGTTCCGTTGCTTTTACATGATGTGTAAATGGAATTCTTTAACCCTTTCTCATACAAGGCATGGTATAACGTACTTATTAGAAAGGGATTGTAAAGTGTTGACACAAAAGAAGAGATTACTGTTAATCAGCAATTTCTCCCGTTGTCTCAGTATTCTCTATACTACTTCTCTTTATATAAATCATCTTGGTATTAGTATCCATTTGTCGTCTGCAGCATTTTTCAAATTGGACCAACCTAAAATGTAGCTGTTTCGGAAAGATTTTTAAAACGTTGGTGGTGTGAAGATATGCCTGTAATCAAACTTTGTAAGTTGTATTTGCAATGGTTAAAATATTTACAATAGATTTGTTGTTCCAATGCAGGTATCAGATTTCAACACCTTTCCTCATGTTCCTGGTGTGTCCAGATTAGGTGACAAACTCACTGTTTTGAAAACTCACTGTTTGAACTGGATACAAGTCGTGTCCCTAAATGTATAAAGTAAGTACTGAAAAGTGTTCCAGACTAGTAGACAAACTTAGATCTGACTGTCATCCAAGTATTTTAGTGGCCCTTTATTTTAGAATATTGAATGATGTTAAGAATCCTACACGCAAAATTGTAGATTCAACAGATTTTGTCTATATTTGTATGAACTTCAAATGGTCATAAATCGTTTTAATTAAGAGAGGTAAAGTGATAATCTTTGTGTCATTGATTTTCTCATGGAATGATCTCAAAAACGATATATTACAACATTGGAATCATTTCTAAAGGGTTATTTACCGTCGTTAGTTTCTGCTTGATATGAAACTGCATGCTAGCGGTGAATTTATTACTTCCAAGGTTAATAATTTGCTTTTGTTGATTTTCAGGATGTGTTGACCCAATTCCTCGACACAATTGAGATCAGACTAATCTGATACGGGATGTATGGAGTGGAGAAACTTTAGGCTATTTTCATCGCTTATTCAATAAGCTGCAGGGACTTTACAATATTTTGGAAGTGAGGCATGCGTGGATATTTTTTAACGATGACGAGGTTTGTAACTAGACAAACCGTCGTTGAAGTTGAAAAAAGTGATAAAGTACGGATTTCACAAAGTTCATCTTTAATGTATGTTACAACTTGCAAAATTTATTAATGTATCAATTCATAGGCCTATATGATTGGTGACTTGATATTAAACATATTGAATCAATAAACAAGAAGATCTATGGATAAACAAGATTTACAGATCTGTATTTTTGACACGTCTTTATTGTCTCCGGTTTTTCCACTTCTTACGCATTATATTTTAAAGAGGCTACTTTAGAGCATACAAAAATGGCTGGAATATTGCACAGTATTTACTTTGAATTGTATAAAAGTTCACACGAAGACGCACAGAGTACAGACAGACAGAAAGAAACACAAAGGATAGTGAATGTTCGTATCAAACATTGTTATAAATCTATTATGCATAAGAACCTTACATTCATTTAGATGAGATAATGTAATATGATATATATATAACTGGTGTGTAAAAAGGGGTTTTCTATATCATATCACAATGAACTAGTACTCTGTCAAATAAAAATGACAAAGTGATTCTTAAGTGAAATAAGGGTTTAATCTTTGGACAAGACTAGTCTAGTAATGAGATTATTTCGGTTTGGCTTAATTCGCATATAAACAATGACAAATGGTATTAAATGCGGTGAATGCATTCTGTCTTCTAAATCACAGCCTATCCTCTTACTCACAACCTATCCTCTAACGCACAAACTGACCGGAAGAACTGATTTTCTTGAAAGATCGACAGTAAGTTATTAAAATATTGTTTGCGCGATGTAATGTACATACAACTATTTCATAATACACACATGTTTTGGGCCATTCATCCGCAGAAAGTGGACAAACGCTCATCAGGATTGACGAAATGTCAATATTGGGGCTACCCTTGCGACGGGAGAAAATGAATTTCCGTTCAATCTCTGGGAATCGGGGTTTGGATGGGGCTCACAAATATGTGAAAATAAATAAAGGGTTGTATGACATTCTCCGATTTTTGATTTTCGAGCTAGAAACAAGAACATTTCGATTAAAAGACGAGACTCACCTTTCACCCGCCGATTTGTCGGCTCCTCTAACTGCCAACCGGATATCCTCTGAACCTTTTTTCATACACAACAAAATATTCTGATTTAGTAGATAAGCGGCCGTGAATCTAGTTGAAATGCATTGTATATTGTAAACAGAAAAAGTACAAATTTATACCTACTCATTTGCGATTTATTCTGTCTTAATGTTTCCAGTGAACTGAGCTTAACTAAACTGAGCCAAACAAACATTAATTGACAAAAACTTTGCATAGTTAAAAGTCATAAAATATGAATTACAAAAAAAAAAATAAAAATATTAAACTAAACTAATGATCACGTGTTCTAAATCTGATTGCTGTATTTGAAAATTTGTCTGGACAAGTTACATTGGATTTATTTATAATAATGATAATTCGACATAACAAATATTCAGTATACAATATATTTTGAGGAAAAATAAACATGATTTCCTGACAAAGAAAGCCTAATCTGAAAAGATACCAACATTGATGAGCAGTCTTTCTAAAGACAGTTAATGTGACATAATGTGGCATTAATAAATTGAATAGAATCGAATGAATTTCAGGTCTTTTGGTCTTTCTGAGAAGGAAACATTGTTGGAAATGAAAATATCGCTCGTCATATAATTCAATCTAATCTTATTCTACCAGCATTTACTCTTTTAGCCTAACACACTTGCTTTTTCTTTCTACATTAACAATTGTGTGGTCTGCATTAGACGTCATTAAACAACATCAAGGGAGAAGTAAAGTGTTATGAAAATAACATTTTCTATACCCCGTCATTGCCAGTCTAAATATGTGTCGACTGATAGATGCACCGTAACATCTGAATGGTTATAATGATTACTGCAAGTGAAAATATTGAGACGGAGAAATAAATATTTAATAATCACCGGCTTCTCACCTTTTTATGATTCCACAGTGGAGTAGGAAGGTTTGTAATATTGGGGGGGGGGGGGGGGAGGGGGGGCAAACGTTCTAGTAAATGGAAAAATGGTTGTTTTATGGGGGGGGCATAGGGGGGGGCAGACCCCTTTTTCAAATTATTGGGGGGCCAGGCCCCCCCTCCCTGGCCCCCCTCTTCCTACGCCTATGTTCCATGATACATTTCAAAACATCTCTCAAGCATTGTTTATTGCACCATCTTTATTTTGATTTATTCGTTTATTTTTGACAATTTAACAATTCATAAAAAAGTTTGAAGGATTTAGATTTTAAGTGAAAGAAAAATCTCAGAAAACAAGAGATGGCTTTACAGTTCTACACTAATGGGTCTACATGGTAATAAATAGTCCCCTAATGTGTTATCAATTAGGTAATCCCATCACGGGGGTCAGAATTTACGACCCACCTTGACATCGGATTGTATAAAGTGGGAGGATCGTATTCGAATTCATAAGCCAATCAGATAACAACTCTAAGAATCAAGACATAGCCTTTGTCAATTATTCAAGTAAGAACAGACAAAATTGTTTTGTTTCGATAAAGAAAAAAAATGATGTGTTATTGATACGCCGAACCATTCTTTTACCGTGTTCTTATGTATACGTATGCCTAATTACTTCAAAATTAATGCTTTCGCTTGAACGTTTTAAGAAACCATGGCAGTCGGTGTAGAGTGAGTTAGAATCGGAAATGGACCTCTCCAAAGCGAGTACGGTACACTTTATCGTGCAAAATACGAAGGGTATAACCTGAGAAATTAAACAAAACATAATTGAAGCGCACGATTTATCGGTGTGAACGCTGCCCAAAAGTCACATGGGCTATCCACCTTATTGTAGGAAAACCGTTAGTAAAACAGAATGACATGTTTGATATAGAAACAAAAAGACCACCAAGGTTTCCGAAAAAGTATTGCATGCCAAAATTTAGTGATGTTATCGTCATTTTTCCTCAAAACCTCGTAACTGCTGCTTAAAACAGCCTTTAGTTATGAGATTTTGAAACATACATGAGAATATTTGAGTTCAAATCGCCGGTTGGTAAAATCCCCCAGGGACTCTTTAGACCAGACCATAATGACGATAGATGGAAGCAGAGCAACAGAAGAGGGATTCTATCTATCTATCTATATATACTGCCTAACTCCCCTTTCGGGTATTACTGGCAGGATTGAAGACTTTCTTCAATTTTTATTCTAAATCTAAACCCTATGTTGTGAGTACTCATTTGAATTGTCTCGATGAGTCAATTAAAATGTGTACCCAAAACATCGGATTTGATTATCAATTAGTAAAATAGTCCATTTTAAAAAGCTATCACTCCCTGTTATCCGTAGCTCTGGTCGAAAGTTTCCCGCTTAATGAAACGGTGCTCGGTAAAAATATCCAATGCAGAATTATCCTCATAACATAAAGAAAAGTCCACTACATATAAAGTTGTTTCCACTACATATAAAAGTGTGTCCACTACATATAAAGATATTGCCACTACATATAAAGATGTTTCCACTACATATAAAGGTGTGTCCTCAACATAAAAAGATGTTTGCACAACATATAAAGTAATTTGCACAACATATAAAGGTGTTTGGACAACATATAAAGTAGTTTACACTACATATAAAGAACAATACACTACATATAAAGTAATTTGCACTACATATAATGGTATTTGCACTACATATAAAGGTATTTGTACTACATATAAATATGTTTCCACTACATATAATGATGTTTCCACTAAATATAAAGATGTTTCCACTACATATAAAGACGTTTCTACTACATATAACGAAAAATGTACATCATATAAAGATGTTTCCACTACATATAAAGGCGTTTCCACTACATATAAAGGTGTTTCCACTACATATAAAGAAAAATGCACATCATATAAAGAAAAATGCACAACATATAAAGGTGTTTGCACAACATATAAAGGTGTTTGCACATCATATAAAGTTGTTTGCACTACATATAGAGTAGTTTCCACTACATATAAAGGCAAATAGCCATATTAATGCATGTGGAAGTCATCATAAGACAGTGCCGGCGTTCCATACAAGTAGCTCTCCACAAATACACGTGTCTATTTTGAACATTGTTCCACGGCTCTCTGCTGGAAAACCTCAGAATGTCACCGTATAATGAAATAGGAAGAATTTGCAGACGACATAGGACATAGGTCGATAAAATAGAATTAATCGAGAACCGTTACAGTTGTTTTGATTAATCAAAATCAAAACAACTGTAACGATTCACGTTTAATTTTGAAAGCATTACACTGCTATTCCTTGTGACACGTTGTGTAAAACATTTCTATACATACGAAGCATCTCTTGTTGACATATCACATATATCTTCCTTATCCATTCTTTATTCGCCTTCACGTCATAAAAGTTTGCATCTTAATGAGACATATTTACATTCTGACAGTATACGTAGTGGCGACACGTGAAAACGGACTGTAATGTAACTCCATTTTCAAGGATTTGACGGAATGTAGTTTTATGTCCCATCCAACAGTTCAGGTCCTTTGGATACGGGACCTCGGTAAAAAGTATCATACTAAATACCGGAAAGGCGCGGAATCGAACCTGCGACCCATGTGTTATTACAGATCCAGCGTATTTCCAATGTACCAAATCCGCCCTCCATAATTCAAAAAGGGTGGGATGAAACAAAGCTTATTTCAATACTTTTTAAATCCAGCATGTATACGGATCAGCTTGTGTATATACACACGGTTTGGTAAAAATGTAATCTATGACGTTCCTTGACTAATTTTGGATAATATAAAACCTTTGCATTCAATCGTAAGCATGCTATACTTGCACATTGGTAAGAGTGCACTGGCTGAGGACTGATACTCACATTTTGTCATGCCACAGCAAATGTATGTGCTTTTGCATAAACTAGCGTAATGTTTAATAAGGCTTTTTTTTGTTTTTATTTGAATATCAACGTTTTAATTACGAATTCCAATGTGCTTAGTGTATTCAATGCGATGCTAAATCGATGGTTTTTATTTCAATTTCAATTGCAACGACAATAAAATATAAACCCAAACAATTATTGTAAAGATAGCTTGTACATTTAAATCAAATTAGTATATGAATTTGAAAGTCCATACATGATGATATCTTTGAGAAACATCGCATTAAGTTGCAAGATAACTGTTAATCATAACGTCAACGTTTTTCTGTCTGATAACCTGACATTATTAAACGTGGAAAACAACATTAAATGATGTGCTCGTGCATCATATGCCACTTTCAATTTCAACACCATACTCACCCTTTTAATTAAATTATGAACGCGAATAATAACCAAATGTAGTACTTAGGAGTAATCTAAACACGTGGAAATGACGACATAGTTTGACCAGGGTTGATCAGCGACCCACACAATGTACTAAACCATTCTGTTGCTCCCCCACTAGCACCTTCACGGTGCTCTGCGTTATCAGTCCCACGTCTCTGTCGGTTTCAGTGAAAATTTGTCTTGATGCCAAGATTGGTTATTCTAATACGTTTAAATGCTCTCAGTTTTTTTTTTTTTTTTTTTTTTTTTTTTTTTTTTTTTTTCGTAAACTGAGACATAAATGGCAATTCCATGTGCATCTGAACTTCTGTATACATCGATTTTTTTAATTTCAAAAAAAAAATAAATTTCTCGTAAACGGCGCTATTATTTGGGTTTGCATTTTCATGGGGAAATATGCTCCCTTAGATGAAAATAAAAATAAAATCTTTGAGAAAACTTATGTAAAAGGTCGCTTTAATTTTGCTCCAGTAATATATTTCATTCCCCTGAGAAGGCTTCAGACAACTAGAAATAAATGTCCTATACCAAACAAGGTCAAGCAGAAGTTCCAAAAAACACTCATTTGTTCTCCACTACTGAGACGTTGACCTTTTCCCGAACAAGCACTGGCTTTAGCATCCTTTATATAAAACGTTGATTAGATACAATGACAAAAGAAGAAAATGTAGATACCCAACATCTTATTCTGTCTCAAATATTCTATGACCTCTATTTTTCATAAATTCAGTTTTTATCAATTTCCACTTGGCCGTTTGCATTCGCTTTCGAATCTTAGCAATCTTAATGTTTACTGTTTGGGATATGCGTAATGAATAACAGACGTTTGTTTTCAAGTCATAAATTACGTGCTGCTTGGAAAGACGTTGTTATATTTAGAAAGAGCATGTACGAAATATGTTAAAATATGGAAATAGGCGTTATGTTACTGTCGTAATACAAACGCCCTCAATCCTTATCCATTGTTCTTCATGTCTGAAACCTTAACGCTTGTCATGCTGAATAAACCATTTCCCACGCGACAAGTTATTCACGGGTGGTAAACAGAGAAACTAGCTCCAAAAAGAGTCAACGGTATTTTGTTTCCTCGTGACATCCGGCCTCTACCGAGGTAGTTGCATAGAGCGAAATTCTGTAAACAAAGGTAGGTCAAGAAACACATTTTTCTACAATTATTTCTTTTGCAGCGATTTTTTGAAAAATCCGGCGATACTGTAATATGAAGAAATGGTCGAAGTTTATTGTGCACGAGAATATTCTGTGTTATTAAGCAGAGTTTGAATACAATCGTTGAAAAACATTTCAAAATCGAAAGTAAAACATTTTTTACTTTCGATTTTGAAATGTTTTTCAACGATTGTATTAAAACCCTGCTACTAATACCGTATACCCCCGTGCACAACAAACTTCAACCATTTCTTCATATTACAGCATCGCCGGATTTCTCAAAAACTCGCTTTAAAAGAAATAATTTTAGAAAATGTGTTCGTGACCTACAAATTTTCGCTCTATGCAACTACCTCTTTTTGGAGCTAGTTTCTCTGTTTACCACCCAGGAGTTATTAGACTGGACCAAATCCCAAGGAGATGAAGACATGATCAATGTTACTTAATATACGAAACGTGTAAAACATGGAAAGCAATAAGGAAATAATTTAATATGATTGCTATCATTTTCTTGTTTTCTCTAATTATCTTTTTAAAGGTAATGTCTGGGTAATGCACTACCGGTATAATCGTTATATTTCGACTTATTCCGTGATGTCCCGAAGTCCGAGCATTTTTAAAGTACCGTTAGATGCAATATCACCTGTTTTGGTAACAACGGAATAATTGAGCGTTCTAAGATTTCCGGGGAATATTTAAAAAAAATGTGAAAATGTTTATAAGTTGTATGAAGAGTCGGCAAAAAAACCAACGAATGTCAAAAATTTAAAATTTGAGAGCAATGAAAATTACTTCCCTTTAAAATCGCCTTAGAATCGTATAAAATCGTCGATTCGCTTCATACATATTTCGTTCCATAACTGATTACCCAGGCCTTACCTTAAAACAAAATGAATTCAAAAACAGGATTAAGACGGGCCCGTAGGAACAGGGGTGGGCTAGGGGGGGGGATAAGCCCCAAAGCCCCCCAAAGTTAGCCAAAATGCCAAATTTTCCTTTTTTACTTCTATAAATCTAGGGAAAATCCAAATTAGCACCCCGCAATAATCAGACAATGGGGCTTTAGCCCACCCAATATGAAATTGTTTCCTACGGGCCTGTAAGACAACTACATTCGGCATTAAGTAAGACAATATCGCTACTTTTCTGAGAAAATATCATAACTACAGCTTTAAAGAAGCAATAGATAACAGGTTTATGGTGAAACGGTGGTATTTTCCTTCGAACGTTTTGAGAAAAACGATAACCAAAGATTTCGGTGCCGTATGATGGCCACTCGGTTCAGCAGATTAAACGAAAGATACACAAGTCATGTGACCGCATACCGACGTCACCCATAATTGTACATGCAGCTGAAACATGCCGCTTATCTGGTAAATAAATCACAAATACTAGTATGTGGTGGGGAGATTAAAACAAATAGATTGTTGATGTTTTGAAAGGCCTACTGTTCCTTGTTATCATTTTGAGAAATCGACATGGTTGTTCGGAAGTAGATAAAAACCACGGGAAGTAATGCAAAGTGGTTGAAACATGAAAATAGTACGTACGGTTGTTTTGAGATTAACTGAGCATTGTTTTGCCCATCCCATAGTTGTTTCTTTCTACTCTGACAAACAGCTTAAAAAGGTTTGATACCAAAAGCGTCGTGCACATAAGTATGTTCAATCAAAATATTGATTGACTAATCTAATTATTTAGGGAGTCTCTGATAATATCCAATATAAAGAATAGTTTAGAAGATTTTTGTCTTATCAATTTGGAATTGAGGTATTCAGTCCATCACTAGATGCCAAACACTTCGTGCATTTTCGGTTGTCATCCGTGACAACGAAAATTGACGAGGATCTTGAATAGGGTCTTTTATAGCTTTTGAGGTACCTATATTTCAAGATTAGCAAGTGCCTATGTGCATTCTGACCCGAATCCATGTTACTCTCATATGGTTGCTTCAGACACTGACGAAGGTTTTGGAGAACAACATGGTTCCAGATCAGACTGCGTGTATACGCAGGCCGATCTGGAACCATGTTGGGCTTAGAAGTCTTAAGCCACCTTTTTCCAGATCCTTGCTCAAATGTATTTACAACGTAACTTTGTGGGTCAGATTTACAAATGTTATTTCTTCTTTATTAGACCGTTCAAAACCCTGTTAATGATCGATTCATTTTGTAGGGTCAAAGAGTAAAATTACGTTTTATACATTTTGTTACCCCTTTCCAAAACAAAACCTGACGTTGGCAATGCAACTAATTTAATAAGTTTGTGGCAAAAGAAGGACATACTGATTACCGGTGTTTTCTTTTTTTGTCTCAATATTTTCCATGCTATACTGTACACAAATCTTATCTTTTTAAACAAGCTAGTTGGTTTCCAAAGTAGCTTTCAAAACGGAAGATCATTTTCTGCTGTTCGGAAAATGGTTAAAATTTATTTGATTGGTTAAATGGTGACTTATGTCAAATATGACGAAACTTACAATGAATATCCATAAATCATCACGAGCGATGACTTTTTAACTTTGAATTTTAATATTCATAGAATTCGTTCAGCTACCAAAACATTGTACATCCAGGTTCAATGTACTGTTGTTATGATTTTTTTTGCTCAACGGATCTGCAGAGATGTAATTTTAAAAAATATTCGCCATCATAATTATGATTAAACGTATCAGCCATTTTCACGCTGATTCTGAAAAAAGCACCTGGCAAAGAAAACTGTCCATGTTACGAGTGATTTCGGTCTGTAACCAATATGCGATTTTGTGTCTTATTATTGGCAATCCATATTCCGTAGTTAAATATCTCGTAACTAAAGCTTGTTTAAAACTGTAGCTACGAGGTTTTGGAAGTCAGCAATAGTATGTCATTTTCTCATTAAAACATGCTATGTTGTGATTCCATCAAAGGCTACTTCTAATGAATGCGTATTATCTAAAACACATTTCCGCATAGAATTGGATTCTGGACGCGTCTGAGTTTCTGAAAGACAATTTTATGAATGATGGTCTTTCTGCAAAGGCATCGAACCACCAATCCCAAGATTACAAATTCATGCGCTATTGTTGGGTTGGACATACATGTATTGAACTTTTGAAAATTTATTATTTCGTACACCGAATCTTTCTCAATCAAGTAAGTTTATTCGGTGATTAAATTATACCAGTTATTAGCTAATTAGATGCTATTTGCTATTTGATTTACTACCATCATTAAATACTCGAGTGTCAAATATTGACAAGGCTTTTAAATAGGCCGTGTTATTCAATAGAGTATATTTGTATTAACCTTTTTTACAAAATATTCAAGGTTTTGATGAACATGACAGTAGAAAGAAAGGGATTTTGGAAAACGTTGAGAGACAAAAGGAAAATGCTTGTAACCAGCATTTTTTTCTCGCTCAACGTTTCCTACCATTTTAAATAAGGATTCCATTTACATTGTGTTTGTAGTCTGTAACTTCTTTTAATTCAGACTAGCATTTAATGAATGGTGCAGTCAGTAAAAAGGATAATCATCGATTCAACGTATTTTAATGCTACTATATTTGGTAACAGAAATACAAATGATACGCGGCTTATGATACCAACATAGATGGAAATCATGCGAAAAAAATGTAGTCTGATCAGGATGCATATTGTTGCATGTCTTACAGTTGCTACACTTACTGAAGAAACTATAAGAGAACATGGCTGATCGAGATCTTACTACGAGTAGTCGTATGCTGTTCTGGAGCCATGATGGTCTCACATGCTGTACGGACCCGTTTCCAGATCTCGACTGAATTTTATGCTATCAACTCTTCATTTGTTTTATTTCATGCGAGCGTAAAATTACAAAATAATCCCTTTTTAAAGTAGTCAAGCACCCTTGGAAAATTAACGATTATGCGTTTCAGACATTTACTTTTTTCTCCAAACAAAACCTGATTCTTCAGAATGTCTTAGAAGACATTACAACTGCCATAATATGATAATAATGTAGCTTTTCTTTGAAAATGTCGTTATTATAATCTTATTTCAAGTTGTATCAAGGTATCCGAAAAAAACGATATTCTGATTCCTCTCAAGTCATACATTTCCTTTAGTTCTAAGTATTTCCCGATGAGACACGCAGTGGTCAATAGTGGCCATTCTTTGACCAGCTGACGGCTCAATTAACCCATTACCACACAGATACTCTTTTTGACTCCCCACGAGAAAATGATTTTGGAAACGGTGTGATAAATGAAGGAATTGTTTGTGACAAGCAATTTCTTCATTTACCACAACATTTTCAACCCTCAGACCAACTAAATATAAAATTCCAGTCACCTAAATGGTCGTCTACCATATCTTTGAATTCAAAAAGGTCCAATGTTTGTCGTTTGGTGATGGGTAAACAGTTGCGCCAGTTCTACTCCTGTTGACTGGCTTCCGTCGAGTTTCCGGACGTCGGTCTATAGCTTCCAGAAGTTGACGCTCCAGTCCAGAAAATTTCAATTCGTAGAAATAGTATACGCAATCTTGATTAATAGCAATAAAAGGGCAATAAAGAAATAAATAAAGGTTATCGACATTTAATGGTTCCTTCCAGTCACGTGGTCTAACATAATCGATAATTTTCCTTATCATTTCTGCATATTAATTATGTTGGTAACATGTAATCGTGTAATATAAATGTCAAATACTGATTGCCCAATTTAATAAATGTGTGTAATTTGACCCAATCACTTGGCTGTTTATATTTAACCTTTTCATGTCAATGAAACGCTTGATTTTATGGCCGTGGATGTCAGAAAATGTCAAAGACTGGAAATTGTTATACATGCTACGCTTCAAAACATTGACGGGGATCAGGAAAAGGACAAAAAGGGGCATTACGATCAACATGGGCCTAGATCAGTCTTTGCAATCGGGCATGCTGATCAAAATTTATTCTATGGTCTTATAGATTCATCAGTAGCAACTGTTGGAGAGAGCAACGTGGATCATAATCAAGTGGCACTACACTCACCCGAACTTCTAAACGGCCACCCCATTCTTTCACCTACAAATCAACATCTCTTATGAAAACTCATGTTGTTTTGGTTGTTTGTAAAGTACATTCATTTGTGAAAAATATGACAAAGTTTCACGAAGCTGAGTTTGAAATTAATGAAATGGTGACGTTTAGAAGTGCACTACCCCATAAATAAAAAATCACATATCACAACTTAATATCCCATGTAATCTCTGTGTGCATTTATCATGGCTAAGAATCCTATTCTCGTGGATAATATGCATTCTTGAAGATTCTGTAGAGTATGGTACAGTGCGGAAATACCAGGTTTGCCGAGTCAGGTCTTCTAAATCATTTACTTTGGCAGTGCTCGAATCTGTCCGATTAACAAGTCCAAGACGCGATTCTTGATAAATCACGAAACGTATTTTGTGTCCGATCCATTTCAAGATAACAGAAGGGATGTTCAGTGCAGTGTAGGCTTCAAAATATGTTTCACAGTGCTAAGGCTTTGACATATCGTTGACGATGCGGCCTAGAATCGCTTTTATTAAAGCGCCTCATAGCCGTTTGTAGTGGATTTGGTGGCTAGGATTACCCAAATTTCGTTCATCGTTATTTGTAAATGCATGAAATTATTTCTAAAGATTGCTTTATAAAGCTGTCCATCTTGTTGACGAATCGTAGTCCTTAAGTGTGGCCGTCGTCGTGTTTTATGAACACTTCCGGTACGCATGCACTCATCCTAAATTTGCTTATTTGTGAAAAAGCCGCAAACATCAGATTCGATCCATCGACAAACAATAAAAACGATATGTTTACCCCAGAAACACAAGAAATCGAATGATCGAATTAAGAATTTGTTAGAAAAGGAAATTATCAAATTGACCTTTCTGACTGGAGCCCCAACGTCATACATTCCGAAGGTCATTTCCCGCGTTTTAATAATAATTCTTGTCATGTTAATTGTTTTTCTGACTGGGCTATCCATATGGAAAAATTATCAAAACAGAATCGATATTTATCGTGTAATTCAAAATACACACATGCAATTTTAACGTTTCGATCAAAACGACGTCACGTGCTTCTTTGACGACGTGACACTACTGTTCTACGTTCGAAAAGATAGAATGTGACTTCGTTAAGTACAAAAAGCAAACACACAATCCAAGTGAATTGATATGATCTATTTATTCAAAAAATAAAAGTGGCCGTTTAGAAGTTCGGGTGAGTGTAGATTACTAACTATTTCATGGTGGTCTGAAATGCCATAAGACCCGCTTTTCCAGATCAATCATGACAGTTCATTTCTTTCTTAGCTTCAACCGTCTCCACCAGCACAATTATATACGTGTAGTCTTGTGTACCTTCTTTCACCGTTGTCGTTCATGTCTTCTTTATCTGTACGTATTGTTTCATTTTGTCCTCTTATTCCTTTTAAATTGTTGGAATGATTTGGAGACAAGACTGCATTTTTGCACCGGGGACGTCTCCAACCTAGCTGGTATTATTTAATAGAGCAATCTTTGCGAAATGACTAGGTATTGAAATGGGCAGTTCAGTAGATCAAGCTGGAAATTTGAGCTCTAATTTGCGCTCTGTCAAAGACGGTTCTCTGCATTGAAGGATCGTCAGCATTTTCTACTTTACCCTTATGTTTTCAAGAGCTGGTTTTGTTGCAACCTCCCAAACCTGAGAATGTTTTGGAAATTGTAAAATTCAGTTCCGTAAAAAGGATAACACAAAAACTCCCAAAAGATAATCATTTTGTCAAAGACGATTCCCTGCCCATTATCTCCTGGTTGGCACTGTCAGACAATTCAATTAGGCGTGAAAACGAAATCGTAAATTCCTGTAAACAGAATTATTGACACATTCGGCCTAATTTGTGTGTCAATTTCACCTGTCAAAAAACGCCGCGAAAAGAAAGGCCTTGTTATATCCACTGACAGGTTGACCCTTTGTCCTGTTCTTTAATTAATTAAAACATGATTTTTTTCTTGTTGTGTTATTTTTTCAGTATTTAGAAAGTCAGTAAAATTATCTTCTGGCTAAACCCTTTCTCAAACAGTAAAAACTAGGACTGTTCCATTTGTAAGAACTGTTACATATGACAGAATTGGTCTTATTCGACAATTTAACAGAGGAAATGATAAGAGAAAATGAAAATTTCTGATCGTCAGCATTTTCCTCTATTCAATCAATTTTTACCTATCCTTTTCCACTCGTGTCGTCAAGGTGAAACGGTTGGGTAGAGGAATTTTTCGTTGATTTAGGCTTAGAACTTCATATAACGGCACCTTTCGTGTTTCTCGATAAGAGCACAAATGCTTAACCCTTTCCCAAACGGCGAAATTTTAGGATGACAAAATAGATGTTATTAAATATAGGATTTGTGTAAAATATGGCACAGAAAAATTGAGACAAAAGGAGAAACTGCTGGTTATCAGCAGTTTCTTCTTTTGTCTCAATGTTTTCCAAAGCTATTTCTAATAGGGACATCAAAGCCAGGCCTTGATTGGGAAAGGGTTAAACTTCAAAACCAAAACAACAACTGGTATAAACGTTCCTCGACAAAAAGTCACGGTTCAATCATTAAGAATTACGAAAGATTCTGGTTAAAAGAATAGTAATGTATCCTAATTTTACATAGTATATAAGTAGCTTCTTCACGTCAAACATTTTAACAAATTATGTGTGTTACATCTAAATCATATTTATGCTATTGTGTTGTATTATATTTGACATTTGAATGCGAGAACAATCATAAAGCTATCCAATAAAAGGTCAAGGGTCGATCGGCGGGAGACCTAGGCGATGTGACACCATTGCACATAATTGTTGGGTTGTACTTTATATTTTCTTAAAACAGTGCATACTTTGACATTCTTAGTTATAAGAAATACTATCAAAACATTGAGAGAAAAGAAGATGTTGGCTTTCGACATCCTCTCAATTTCTTTGAAATATATTTTTTTCAACATTTCAACAAAATAACAAAATTTGGACTAAGTCGTATTGAAAGGACTAAGTTGTACATGACACAAGGAATGTTACAGTAAAAAATAAATCGTAACATGGAACATTTTTAGGATATGAAAAATGGCTATAATTGATCACCATTTTTCTCTAATAGTTTTTGAATTCATTCTCTATTCTTGGAGGTCATGACGTGTCTTATTTGCAAAAAAGCTGTTTCGTGATTCTATAATAAAAGTAACCTACGGCTTCAGATCTGCGTTACCTTTGAATTTGGATGAGTCGCAAATTGTATGACTCTATTAGCCTACCTCACAGGGGGGACTCACCTCACAGTGACGCTTTTTGACGCCCGAAAGACAAATTCTTTGAAAAACGTTGTGGAAAAATGAAGAAATTGCTTGTGACTAGCAATTTCTTCATTTCCCACAATGTTTTCTATCCCAAAAGACCAACAAATGTAAAAAAATGACGCTCTTGAAATTATCGTCTGCAACACTTTTGAATTTGGGTAAGTCTTAAATTTGACGTCTGGTAATGGGTTAACCCTTTCCCAAAAGACAAAATTTTAGGGGAACCGAATTTGAAAGCTGGTGCAGATGACAATAGAAATGTTACTATAGGTTAAAGTTGTAAATAATATAGGCCTAGCACAGGCAATGTTGAGGCAAAAGGAGAAACTGCTGGTTATCAGCAGTTTCTTCCTTTGTCTCAATGTTTTCCCAAGCCATTTCTATTAGGAAGGTCAAAATCGGGCCTTGTTTGGGAAAGGGTTAAGGCGTTATTGGATCACAGGGAGATGTCGATGGTGTGACACCCTCGCTCATTGTTCGACTGTCCTTAATGGGTCAACGAATCATGTGTGTATGATAATTGATATTACGTGAATAATAACAACAATGAAAGCTGTAATCATCTTGCTTTCACGTCACATGGAAGTTTTGTCAATAATCTTAGAATTGCTCATTGTCCCCTTCTGTGAAACATGGTTGGAATTTTTGACGGGTATTACGCAAAATTAGGAAGATCATGGAAAATCATTTCGACTGGAAATCATAACTTGATGTTGCTAAATTTTATCGTTCGAAAAAAAAAAGGTTTTTTCATCCATGTCCGCGAATTAACCCTTTTCAAGAGACTAGTATTAAGACTGTTCTTATTTGAAAGCTGTTGTATACTGCAAAATAAATGTTTATGAAAAAAATTAATTTGTGTACGAAAGCACATAAAATAGCGAAATAGATGGAGGAATTGCTGGTTCGCAGTATTTTCTTCTTTTATCTTAATTATTTCCGAAGTATTTTCTGATAGGGATGACGAAAGCATATCTCGTTTGACTTCGGATATTTATAAATATGATTAAGCTGAACTGAGAATCTGGTACAGTCTTCGTCGATGAAAATGGAAATAAAATAAAATCGAGGATTTTGCTTTTCTTTTGTATTATATTTCTATTAACAACGTTTTTGTGAGGAGAAAAAACGCTTAAAATCATTTTGTCATAAGCAGACGAGTCAAGTGCAATGATTTTGACTTAACGAGTTTCAACCGTAGGCTTATTTGAAATGTGGCTGTTCAAAAACAATTTTAAAAGTTAAGAAAATCGGTGCAGAATCTATGACATTTGCTACGTTCATTTTTTATTGAAAAAAAAAGACTTGTGATCAATTCATGCGCCTGATGAAAGCTCTTGGTTGGATAGTAACATTTCTATCGTTATTTACGATTCTACCCTTTCCTAAAGGAGTCAAAGTCGGATATTTCCCATTCGAAGATGCTGAAGTCGACAGAAACGTTTGGTGATAAAGGCAGATTTTGAGTGCATTACAGAGCGGAAATTATTGCAGTAAACGAATAAATGCTGATTTTCTTCTTTTTACCTCAATGTTTTCCCAATTTGTTCCTCTAATGAACGTCAAGATCATGGCCTCTTTCGGTAAGAGTTACATAAAGACGCCCTCTATGGGGCACGGGATTACGAGGCAGGGTGAAATACCGACTATTGTATAATACTGTTTATCAAATATAGATTTTGTCACCATGGTGTCTTGCTTTACTTTCTGAATTCCCTTTCCCTCGTCCGTCAAATAATTTTATTTCTTTATCATTGATTCGTAACATTTAATTGTGCCTATGATTTTACACATATAGCTGAAATCTTATGCTCACTACAAACATGGTCTATTTATTTCCGAGCTTATCGCTGGTCTTGATTCTGAATCCCAGTCCTGTCTTTACTTCATACTTTTTTATTCTCTTGAATGTGACTCCGTATAAAAAAGATGGCGTGATGATGATAATATTCATCAAAACCACAAAACAATGAAAAGATCTACTCTTAGGATGAATATGTAAATGTGGGCAAAATTCTGAAAAATTTGCAATGAAGATAGCCATATGTTCAATTGCCTTTGACGATTTCGATCCGTTTTCTATCCAGAATAATTTTCGAAACATTCAGACATTTAGGAGAAGTAATTCATTAAAGGTTCCTGTGTGCTCCAACAGAGAGGTTATTTTCATGATTATGAAAGAGTGACAAAAATTTGAATAATTTCGTAAGGGATTAGTTCGGCATTGAATTCGCCACTACCAGTTTACGATTTCACGCAGTCATCCGTTACTGTTGCTATTTAAATGGTGTCAAAAGTCCCAAATAACCCGTCGATCACACTAGGTTTGTTATTGCATTCCGACAGTTATTAAAAGAAAGAAGCAGTAATGGTTTCAAAATTGGAACGATAAATATCGTTCCAATTTTGAAACCAATTACTGGTTTATTTCTTTCCAAAAGTACCGAATTTTGTGGAATATTACGACAGTGTACTCTTTGCTCTTCGGCGCACTCATTACTTGATGATGTCATACTTTAAAGTAAGGTGGCGATAATGCGAAGTTGAATGTTGCATTCCATCACCCTTTTCAAAGAGCTATACAAAAATGTTTGCAGAACTGTAATGATTTTCAATATCGTTGCAATAACGAGCGTCATGCTGTTTTTTCCTCTTTGAACACTGCGCTTAATTTGTCGCTGAAAATTGAGTAATCGACGAAATTGTGAAAATATATGAATAATCATTCAATAATGGAAATTAAAGTGTCGCAATTCTAAAATTATTTTTCATCTCTCTGTTTTACTTTGTAATAACCCTTGCCAGACCTAGAACGAATTATTCCTACAGTCCTGTTTCCGCCATCCACTTTTCTAGAAACAGAAAAATTGAGTTTGTGAAAAGAAGAAAAGTGGAAGTTAGTCACACTAACTTCTAACAATTGTCACAGACAAAACTTCAAGTTTTCTATATTTCTATGTAAAGTTTGGGTAGAAAAGTAGAAGTTAGTCCCACCTTTTTCGACTTTTCGTGTTGTATGCAGGTAGAAATGTGGATGGCGGAAACAGGATTCCGTACTTTGACGGACAACAATTTTTCGGACAACATTAATCCGAGTCTTCTCTGATGAAAATTCGCTCTTTGATATTTGGATGTCGCTATTTAAATAGCGACATACAAATATCAAAGAGCAAATTTTCACCAGAGAAGACTCGGGTAAGGAAAACATCAGCATGAACATGTATGTAATAAGACCATGTTCTAAAAGTATGACTAGTTGATGGTGAAAATGATAGGCCTATCAGATTTTACATGTTCACTCGCCTGTCAGATAGGACCAAATATAGGACCAAATATGTAAACCAATGCTTCCTAAACTAAACTTTTTCCTCTTTTGTACACATTGGCCTTTGACATCTAAGAAAATCATTGACATACTGATTCCAAGACATTTCGACTGTTACCAGAAGACTTTTAATACTATATTTTTCAACTCTTTCCGTTTAATTTCCATTTGTTTGGAGTGTGTAACTAATTTTGCTGTCAGTCTAAGAATAAGAAGTTTGAAAAAAGGCCACCATATTGTGGCTCCGTATTGCGCACCAAGTGCTTATATTCAAGTGTATTTCATAAATGTCCTCATTTTGTAAAGACGACCCTACGATTACGTGGCACCAGAAAATCAACGACGTTCGCTTTGAACCTGTGTAAGTGGTCATAGTGAACAAAATAACGAGAAAATAGCCGATGCTATTTTCCTTAAGGTCTTGTCAGTGTTATTACCACAAACAAATATCAGATTAGAGTCTAGAGAATAAAACAAACGGTCAGAGGACACTCAAAACACAACCATATCACCTAATAGCTACATGAACGATGTATCAATATTCTCTTTCAGCTATAATTACATCGTAATCTGACTTCGACAACTGAAAAAATATGAATGGTCGGCCAACTGACACCCAGAATTTCCGGTGTGGTTGTAATATTGTACGGAACATTGAAACTGTTTCAGATATAGGATATCTTCGCAATCTTAAAACAATCTAAAAGTTTCAATGTTGTTTTGTACATTCTGTAATTGTGTAACAATTTTATCTGCCAGATCTTATCGTTTTTCTGGCGAACCAAAACATCGTAACTACAGCTTGTTCAAGCTGTAGATACAGTGTTTTGGTCGCCGAAAGTCGTTATCTTAATTCGAATAGATTTGGAATCTCATTCACTAGAAATTCTTGTGGTTCCTACTCTTACCCCCAAACTGGTACTGGACCATAAATCTTGATCATGCAGCAAGAAATGTCCTTGTAGACTTCAATCCCTTCACAATAACAAAATGTTAGAACAATATCAAGTTGAAAGCTATTCAGTACTGCATACGTAATTCGAGTTTTCTCTGATGAAATGCGCTCTTTGATATGTTGATGTCGCTCATTTCGACATCAACATATCAAAGACCGAATTTCATCAGAGAAAACTCGGATTACTGCATACGATAACACCCATGCTGGTAAAGATGGGAGTCTTGAACACTTTAGTCCAGACAATTCTATGACAAATGGACAATGCTCGTTATCAACATTTTCTTTTCTTCTTTTATCTATACATGTATATCGTTTAAATATTGTATTACGAGGACCTCACCACCAGGTCTTGCTCGAAAAAATGTTAAATTGCATGGATACGCCTATGTATCAGCGTAAATGGTCATTCGGTATTTTTGTTATTCAATACTATTGGAGTCGTGTCATTATACACATTTTTCAAAACCCTTCCGTTTCGATTTCGGGTATCAGATTTCGGATCTTTTGAAAGTATCTATTTTGTTTTTCTTTTCTTTTGACGTCACACCGCCTAATATTTTTGCTTATTTTCATAGACTTTCGGATCGATCTGATCTATGGAATTTCAGGGTGACGTCGGTATGAAACAAACATATACCATGTAAAAAAAGTTTAGCAACACTGGCTTTGTTAATTGAAAAAATGTATTTTCTGTGATATCTATTTCACAACCGTTATATATATCTTAGCATATGCATTTACGCAGAACATTCAAAGGTCGCTTTGTGGTAACGTTAAATATTGTGTTAGAAACATTGTCTTGGCGTAGGTGAGGGGTCAAAATAAAAAGTTACAATAGAACTCGGTATCGACTGTGCGGCCATTTTCAAGCAAGAACAACCGTGACAAGTTTTCTAATCCACTTAAATTGTTAGTACACAGTATCAACATTCACTACTTTATCAAGAGATTGAACGTCATTCGCGTCAGTACGATCACGCACACGTCTTCCTTAAATGCATCGTATGTGCTCTATGGGTGACAAATCAGAAAGAAATGGATGATAATGGGGGTCCATTAGTGTTGTATACGCTTAAATTGGCTTAAAGCATTTAGGACTCTATACCAGTCAAGTCTGGTGCGTTCATGGTGTAACGTCAGGGAAATTACAACGTATGGTCAACGTCTAGTAACCGTTCATCTGTGGAGACGATCACGGATGGTAAGAGTGGATACTCTATATTGAAATTCTTGTGGAAGCCACTCGTAAGTTTTGGTGTTGATAAGGAACGTCTTTGCCGTGACGTAACGAAATTATGACGGTCATCTTATCGTGGCTTTTTTCTACGACGTCCTTGACCGGGACTATCTCAAACCACACAAATTGGCTCACATAGCATCCTCAAATTGTTACTTATGCTTTGAGATGTGTAAAATTCAAAAAGGGATCTTATTCGCCGGTTCTGCCACGTAGAAACACATTAGCGATATAACGTCCTTCTAACGTAAGTCCATGGCGTAGTCCCACAGCGTTGCAGAAAATTCTTTTTAGTGGCCTTTTTTATGCTGGGCAAAGACAATTACGTTCACACCTAAATGTTTTCTAGAACTATGCTCCGTACACATGAATACCATGGCAGACATGAAAACCGGAAATGCGCACCTGGAGTGCGAGACCCACGCGATTGCGATATAAAATTTATCTGTTTGTGTTCTCTAGCTATAATCTATTGTGTAAACGATTGATTTTATGTTAAAACAAAACTATTTTGGTTAATACAGATATTTACATTTTGTTGCAAAACTTTTTTTATTATGTATATTACAAAAACAACTCATTGTTTAATCAAAGGTGTTTGCCACCCGCGGACAATGCATAGGTTATTCCTCGCGGACGGATAAAACGAAATTACGGAACTTTGCCATGGCAAAATAACTTGGGGAATTGAAGACTGAAAACGTCATACATAAACTTTCGGATTGATCTTATTAATAAATATATAATTTTAGAGCGACGTCGGTTGAGACCAGCACATTGCAAAACAATGCAACTAAAGGTGTGGGCCGCCCGCAAACAATGCATTGGTTATTCCTTGCGGATGGATGAAGCAAACCAACGGATGTCTGTGATTGCTACAAGACAAACAACTGCCAATACAAATAACATTGGGAAATTTAAGATGAAAAACACCATACACACAAAACAGAAGAATTTCCATTTTGACTTAATGCAGTGTTTGTTCTTTTATGGATATATCCACTGTTTTATATAGATAAGAAATCTGAGTTTTTCCACTTAATATCACTGTGGCGAAACACGTGAAAACACAGTTACAGAAAATCTCCAACAACAATGGTTTGAAGCAGGGAATTTGAAACAACGCACGGGATATTGTTGATGTCGTAGATCTTTCAAATGCATCTAAAAAAAATAGCAATTGTTTCCCTGTTAACCCGTTACCAATCAAGACCTGGGCCCCGTTTTACTAACGAACGTACGATTATTTTTTGCGTAACTACTTGTAACAACACACCTGATTGGCATAATCCGATTTTTCGTGCAATCAGATGCCTTGTTACACAGTTTACACAAAAACATGATCGTAAGATCGTTAGTAAAACGGGCCCCTGGTTTTGACATCCCTAATTGAAAAGGCCTGAGAAAACATTGGGAGAGAAAAAGAAGCTGCTGATAACCAGCAGTTTCTCTTTTTGCCTCAATATTTTCTAAGCTATATTTTACACCAATCCGATGGTTTTCAATCTTAATTTTGTTGTCTGCAGCAGCTTTCAAATTGGAGCACCCTGAAATTTTAGTAAAATATTTTCTCATCAGGTGCTGGGTAAGGATCCATCATAACCAACAAATCACCGACAAATCTGTTTTAAACTACATTCAAGTTTTTAACGATTTAATACAAGTATTGTAGATTTACTGCTGTTGTTGTTGTTGTGGTGGTGGTGGTGGTGGTGGTGTCATGTGATTACCCATCGTGACTATGAGGAAAGAAGTTTTGAATTATGCAAATTGTTATCTTTATTCATTTAGCTGTATAATCCTTTCCTTAACACGCACTGCTTAGAAGTCCACAATCCAGCATTGAAAATCACTAAAACAGGAAGGATAAGTGAAATGTTGTTTACCAGCATTTGCTCCATAGCCTTCAATGTTTTCTGCGATATATTATACACGTGTTGTGAATTTAAAAATATCTATCTAGCAAGCCGGGGTGCCCATGAATTATGGTTTTGCTGATTTCATTTTTGAAGGGGTAAAATGCGTTATCTAGTGTCTTTTGTATGTCATAACGCGTCCAAATGACTTCAAAAGCAATGCTTAATGTCTTTTAAATAGATGTAGTTACATTTAGATAAGAGTCAATCTACATACAAAATAGTCGTAAAAATGGTAAAAATCTAAACGTTTTAGAAACTAATTTCGAAATTCATTGCGAAACATGATCATCGAAATTACCATGAAAATAGAAAATGTACCGTTTCGTACCAAGGCAAGATAACTCTACCGGCCTTTTGTGCTCGATCTATCAAATTATTTTTGATATCGTCTCAATGAATATAATTTTCGAGATGCTTCGAAGCGTCCATTGTGGACGAACCCATTCATTCTCCGATCATGGGCATCTCGAGTGCGTAAAATCGCATCTTCTTACCAATGAATGTCAATGAAATTAAATGCAACCCTCCGGATGTGCGGATCAAACTACAAAGCGTCCATTGATTATTTGGCATGTAGTTTTAACGTTATGAATACGTAACTTGCGTGACGGGTAGGATGCGTCGTTCATCATTAACCCTTTCCAAAATCAGAATTAGTTTGGTGGTTTTGTTATAACAAAACATAGGAAAACATTGAGACAACGGAAGAAACATTTTCTCCTTTGTTCTCAATATTTTCTTTGGTATTTTAAACTCATGTCCTATCTTTATACGTCAATTATGTCGCCCGAAACAGGCACTTTGGGAAAGAGTTGAATCGTCGTAAAAGTTAATCCTGGACCTTTCTTGTGTATTCAAGAATGGCATTGAAAGTATCGTATTTGACATTTATAGTACCTCATGTTCGGGTGACCAAAACGTTGTAACTGAAGATGGCATAAAGTATAACATACTGCATTTGAGTTGGGCTAAAGAAACATTTTTTTCAGTATTTTTTATTTTGATCTAAGCAAACAAACAAACAAAAAAGACGAATGAAAACTGCATTTCTTTACCGACCGTTCATAGTTGTTTTGCTTAATGCAGACCATTGGCTTATGTTACATTTTGTTTCTTTCCTACCTTAGATGGTGTTTATCGTTATTTGAATATTAACCCTATTCCGGACTTTTGGGGTCCATTGGACCCCAAGGGGTATTTTGGGTATATCTACGGTGTCATTTAAAAAGCTACAGCATTTATATTTTAGGTAATCTGTACCAGTCCATCGATGGTTCTTGGCACAAAATATTTTTCATGTACACTGAAGTGTTTTCATACTATAGCCAAAAAGAAGCTTGGGGTCCATTGGACCCCAGTTGGGGTCCACTGGACCCCATATAGAATTATATAGGCAATATTGAAGAAATGACAATATTTTTCCATTTTAACTGAACTAGGAATGTACTCTGTTGTACACATTATTAAAATAAGTTGTGTTTGAACTGGTGTTTTACTTACCTAAATGGTGTAGAGATAGTTCGTAAAGTTAGTACATCAAAAATAAGCAAAATCTGAGATTGACAGAAGAACGAATACAGAAAATCAACAAACTGATATATATTAATAATGATTCCTAAAATGTATTATCCTCGGTCCATTAAATGTACATGCGAAATTTCATCATGATTTGATCTATACAGAAACAGTTATTCAACTTCAAAGTAAAAAATTTGCTTCACTTTGTTAGCCATTATCTCCAAAAATAAGCCCCCTTCAGATTTTTTACACATACAAATTAATGATATTATGTAACACTGTCAATTTAAAGAAAATCTATTTTTGAGCCCTTGTTGCAACTCATCCTTTCAAGACTATGGGCCTCGTGGTTTGGGAGAAAATGACTTTTTTTGTAATTTTGAACAGACGGGTAGGTGAACAGATGGACAGACAGACAGACGAATAACAGTGTACGATCACAGTAAATTCTCCTAGGCACTTTGTGCTAAGGTAAGCTAATAAATCAATGTAATTTAACAATTCACACTGACACATAATTTGCATTTTGCATGCTTTTTTGTAATGGGGTCCAGTGGACCCCATTTGACCTTTAACGTAAGTTTAAGTCACTGACCGGAATAGGGTTAAAACAATTAGTTTACATTTGTATTGCCGTCGACAACTTATTTTAAATTGAAGAACGATATCATTTTGTCAAAGAAATAGGCAAGTGTACATGTACGAGGGTTGTCCTGAAAGTTCGTGGACACACAATATATTTTGCTTCATAATACTTTGTTTATGAAAAAATCTTTATCACATGAAAGCTAAACATCTATCAAGTACTTTTCCAGCAAAAAGAAATAATTCTAATTTGCTATTATTTTGCAATAGGACCTAACACGACCCTACGTAGGGGTACCCGGAGCACGTCAAATTTTGAGCTTTTTTGCTACCCATGTCTGTGTTTTTTAATTTAATTTAACGCATGAAATTGGCTGTAAACAAAATAAGAAATGTATAAAATGTGACCTAACATTCCGACTCCAAATTGATGTGATTTCAATGTTGTCGCGTTAAAAATTGACATTTAAGGACGATTTAAAGAAGTTTGATATGGAAGGAAATCTGTGAAAAATGACGACGTCGGATGTTTGGGCGGAGCAGCGCGTTCTTGAAAAAGTGTGCGTGGAACTAGGAAAACGCCCGCAGAGACCAGGGCATTCGTAAATTCTTTCACGAAGAGACCATGTGTGCCGTATTATCTCGTTTGCAAAAGTCACAAACGTTTCCGGGGAAGCAATAGCTGATTCGAGGTCTCAAAGATCGAGTATTATAACAGATTGAAATTTTGATTTAGTGAGTGACGTCGTGAATGACGATGGGCAAAATATGGTAAGATAAATCAGGGGAAAATGTGAACTGTCAAAATCATTTGTTAACGAAATCCCCACAAAACATTTGAAAATGTAAACAGTGTGTACACGAGGGTGCGTAGAATGCTTTCTGAAGAAAATAAAGCCGCAGAAGTCTTTGTGGCAAAGTTATTTCTTCGTTGCCGGAACGTCGTAACGTCATGGCGTCCTCCGGGGTGCATCTACCTTCTTCACAAAAACTTATGTAATTCTGTTAAAAATGGAGGGATTTTGTTCAAATTTTGAAATGTTGTTTCTAAGATATTGTTTAATGACATAATGTGTGTGTTATAAAATCTTCTTTTCTCATTTTTATATATCAAACAGTGTCCACGAACTTTCAGGACAACCCTCGTATGTCAATTTGATCTGTCAATGAATAAATCTATGCATTATCTGTTCTTCCTCTACATAATGTGTCTAGATTATTATAACTTTCTTTGAGCTTTATGCACAACGGTAATGTCTGTACAGCGGAAAAGTGCATAATATGCAATCATGAAATATATATAATGAAATATATATAAATGATATAAATGATAAATAAGTGATAAATACTTGAAACGTTTGCTAATTGTTAATGCAATTTATTGAACTATATCTGTGACTTTAGTTTAAATTAGGCTACTTGTACTTTTCCACATACAATTGCCTATTGCATTACGTAATGGTACTCGTCCAAGACTGCGCCTGTTATTGTATTAAGTATGTCAGTCGGAATCAGCACTTTTCTTTTGTTTGTAGAAGTATTGTCTTTCACTGTATGACTTTGAACATATCATAGATTATGCCCTTACTATGCACATATACATGAGTCAGGATCTGGGAAAAGGTACATTAAGGCATTTGAGAACAACATGAATCCAGGTCAGCCTGTGCATACGCGCAGTCTGATCAGGATTCATATTGTTCTCTCATAGCTTCTTCATGGCCTGTAGTAACTTTAAAATTAGCAGCAGTGATTTTTATAAGACTGTATTTGAGCACAGGCTGATTTGGAAACTTGGTTTAGCTATTAGGGTCCATTTTCCATATTCTGGCTCATAATATATAGTATATGTATCACAAGGTCGCCAGACAAACATAGCGAGAAACGAAATGAATATTTCTATGGTTTATGGTCTCATTAGACCACCGAAATCCCGTAACTGCATCTTATTTGAGGTGAAGTTGCAACATTTTAGCGGCCCTATAACAATCTTGTCTATAAACGATTCCTTTCCGAAATTGGTGTCAAGGTTTTTGTCTTCGAAAAAGATGATACACTTTCGAATCCGCTTTATGAACTTGAAATTGTGAAATATAGGATGTTGCAGAAAAAGTATCGGTTGATATGCTATCTTTTTTTTCAAAGCTGTAGTGGATAAGCTGATATCATTTGTAAACTAATTTCCTAGAACAAGTATGTCCATGTTGTCCATATTTGCTGGGGTTGCAGACACCGTATAGAGATTAAAATCAGGATATTTGAATATAATAGCTTGGAAAGCATTGGGGTTAAAGAGAAAATGCTAATCACATGTACTTCCGTTCATAATCATTTTATTCTTCTCCTCAAATGATTCCCAAAGCTTTATTAATTGGGGACGTCAAAACGAGTGCTGTTTGGGGAATGGTTGTTGTACAGATATAGTGATAAAACGTGCGAACAAATACACGTGATACACGAAGTGTGTACCAAAAATCGAAATCAACAATTAAACAAGACCTTGATTAAACCTTGATTAAATCTAGGTTATTAACATGCGATATTTTTCTTGTTCTTTGACACACTTTCAATGAACTTTGTATCTGCTAAAATAAAACATAGCTATACAACTTTCTAGAACAGTTCTTGAACTTAAATGAACGTTTTCGCAGGGGTACATGTAAACAGAACCGTAACATGGAGAAACAAGTATTTCATTTCATGAATGCAGAAGGATCTCATCTGTTTATCCTATACTTGCATTCCGTAGAAATATTGGAGTAAGATCTACGTCTGACCCTCATAATTCCATTGCCAAAGGAAAGAGTCACATTCATCATATAATCTGGTTTAAAATCTATATTATAATCAATTATATTTGTCCTTGAAAAATGCACGTGAAACCTCCCAGGCTTATCGTGATTGTAATTAGCGCAAGGTATTTCTGTCAGTCTTTAAAGTGCAATACTGGCATTTCGTAGCCAAGACGATCATAAGCTATGTACACAGTTAGCCTGGGTTAGGGTTTATTTTACCTGGCAACTAGATCAGAACCGTTGTCGTCAACGTCGGCTTCTGTGTTGCTTGGGTGTCTATCACGGTATCACAGTTGGTTTTAAAACGATCTTTGCGAATGTTACTGTACAACTTTGAAAGGGCTATATACTAGTCATGTGAGTTAAATAGGGTTAATCAGCATGGCTAAATGTTTAGCTTTCGATGCATTTGTTTTAAATACGACAACAGTTTTGTTTCAATGTAAATGCCGTTGTACATGAAACATCAAGGAAATGGAAATAATGAACTCTCATGACTTACATAGAGATCGTTTGTGGACAGATAGGGTTTAAGTGATTTGGAATGGCACAAATAATGTACGGTACATGTATTTTGCACCAAAAGTAACTTATCAGATATCTATCGACTAGAAAGGATAAAATCTGTCTGATCTTGGCCTGTTTCATTCTGTAAATGACCTTTAGTAATCGTATCTCACAGACACACTTTTTGGGTGCAGCACATTTAAACCTTTCACAAACAACAAGATTTATTTTTGTCTGGCTAAATTGTGAGGAGTTGCAAAATTTGAAAGTATGGAAAACGTATAATACCATGTAGAAATCAATTGAAGAAAAGGAGAAATGATAGGGTTTGGCATTTTATTCTTTCTGCAAATTATTTTCAAAGCCTTTGCGTTAAAAGTTTTATAACAGGGGCCTGCAGGGTCAGGTGAACATTATTAAGGTAGAATATCCGTAATGAGGCCATTTTGAGATTCATAAACATCGTATTTTTTCGAGCGTCGTAGTTGAGTATCCGTACTTATTCGGGCGCGGTCGTAAACATTCGGCAGTGGAGAGTTCCACCGCCGAATGTTTTCGACGTCGCCCGAATAACTCCTACGTCGCGCGAATCTCATTAGGAGTAGACTACCTTAAGCCAGAAAATGTTTATAACTAACATACTCTTAACCCTTTCCATAAAGCCCGAAATTTGATACCAGTCTAGTTTTAAAGAAGTTGCAGATGACAATTTCAAGTTGATTTTGAACCTATCTACAATTTTGTTTGTTTGTGAAAGCGTTGGACGACCTTGTTACCGTATCTCTCAGACGTACTTATTTTCCATATCTTGTGTGCACAGCGTATTTAAATACCGTCATATATCTTTTGAAAATCGATTGTCAAAGATTATTAATATGTTCACACCTTTATGTTCAAGGCTTTCTTACTATAATTATATAGTTTAAACGATATATCGTCGGGTTATTTGTTTTCAAAATCATCGTAACTGTAGCCTGCTTCTAGTCGTGGTCATCCTCGGAAACCCAGCGGTCATAGCTACACTACATGACTATGACCGCTGGGTTTCCGAGGATGAGTCGTGGTTACGTAGCCTTGGAAGAAAAACATTGATGTGTTCTATAACTAGCGGCATCGTTTAAGACCCACAAGTCGTCAGTTTCTGTCTTTTTGCTTTGAAAATCTGAGCATATATATGGGATAATTTAATTTCAAGTCTAATCTACATTTTGAAACGTCTTCTATGGAAAATAAACAAACATTTGAATTGATAATCCATTATTATACCGGGGTATTGAAAGTAATTTATTTTGTCCTACGTCAATGTTGAACAAAATCATTACAAACAGAAAGTCGCTGGAAAGAAGAAAACAACAAAAAGCAAAAACTCTCTGATTGTTATGTTTCTTGTCAAATGACATTATTTGACCTTAACCTTGACTTTTATGATTGCAAACTTTGTGTTATACTTGTGCATAAGAAACTAACCTAAGGAATTGGTCACTGCCTAACAAAATATCAAACTGAACCAATCATTCAATCAACACGAATAACGAATGGATTATGTATATCTGCACATGTATGCAGCAAGTAGCTAATGGGACTGTGGGAGGCATTTATAGTCACATAACATCGGTGGGGAGACAAAACCTCGTAACTCCAGCTTTGTCAAGCTGTAGTTACGAGGTTTTGACTCCCCACCGACGATAAGAAGAATAAACGTTTGATATATTGTTGACACCGTTAGAAGATATATTGTCGTGATTGTTTTTGACCACTCCGGCTTGAGAAAGCTTTAACTATGTTTATTATATGAAGTGACATGGCATGAAACAGTAAACCAAGCCAAGCAAAACTTCGTCAATGGTTGTCCATCTTTTTAACATACCATAACCTTTCCTCTAGAGAATCGCTGTTTTTTTATTTGTCATCCGAAATGGGGTTCTAATAAGATAAAATGATAACAGAATGATAAATTAAAAAACAAGAAATAAGACAATGATTTTCATCCTGTGGCCTGCGCCTGTCCTGGTTACAGCAACATTCAAATCGTGACCTTGCAATTGAGTTCATTCTAAAACATCATCGTCTAGGAAAGCATATACCGATTTTTATGTTTATCAAAAAATAACCGTTTGTTTCGGCATGATGCACATCACAAGTATGAAGAGCAGCACGCATGTGTGTGCATTCTGACCCACTACGGCCATATAATTATGTGATTGGACGGCCCAGAGTGATACACCAATTACATACTGGATCAAAGACACATGCAATGCTGTGGTACATTATCCTGATGAATATGGCATGTATCCAAATTGTTTACGTTTAAAGTTTGTTGACCAAATCTACATGTCCCAGCCCGGCCATTACACGCCCGTAAATCTGTCATCATGTACACATAGCAAAAACATGAAAGTAAAGCCACAGTCTCGCCTGTCCGGGCTTTATTGACCAAATTAATGACCCCCAATATTATTAAAACCTTTCCCAAATAACATTCATGTTGACCGGTGTAAATTGAAAAGGTGATTTTGACGTTAAAATAAGCGTTGCGTAAGGTGTGTACTTAGCATATGGCATCATGGAAAGCATTGAGATAAAAGGGGAAATTGCTGGTCACCAGCAATTTATTCTTTTCTCTCATTGCTTTCCATATCATAATGATAAGTGACGTCAAAATTAGGGTTTGCTTTGGAAAGGGTTAATGATGGCCAATAACTGCCACATAAATGGTCTTGGCTACGTCGCTTAAGATGGTACATTCACAAAAACAAACGCGGTCGTTAACGTGTTTATATTGTTATGATGAGTAGTAATGAATGATCAGTATTTGAGGGGGTTGCGGTGTGGGGGCACTGGTAGGGGTGCGTCTGTCTGTATATATCGCTGCTATTCTTCGAAAAACTCCTAACTGTATCTTACAAAAAGCTGCAGTTTCGAGGTTTTCTGCTAAAGGCGACGATATGTGTATATGTGTCTACAGAACTCTTCCCCTGTGTTACAAGCCCGTAGGAACAGGGGGGGGGGGGCTGGGGGGGGGGGGGGCTAAGCCCCCCAAAGTTGGCCAAAACTGCCGAATTTTCCTTATGTCACACTGAAAATTTTGGGAAAATTCAATTTAGCCCCCCCCCCCCCCAATATTCAGACACTGAGGCTTTAGCCCCCCCCCCCCAATATGAAATTGCTTCCTACGTGCCTGTGTTACCCCGACTTTCGAAAACTTTTGGCACTGTACCTTAACAAATATACTCTTCTTGTAGTTTTAATCGGACTGATCAAATCAATTCATCATTTGGAAAAGGGTTAAATGGTTTGAAATTCTGCCTTCTTATATCCCCGATTTATATACAAATGACAACACCAACAAATAAGAATGCATGCATATTTAACAAAAAAGGTATTAAATCATTTGGTTAACGTTAACCAAAGTTTATCGGACACAAACGGAAGTCAACTGTTGAAGAACGATTTTACTGTTATTCTGGAACGTTGGCGTTTCAATACTGGACGCGTCAATTTTGTAGATAATTCGATTGTTGATTTTTTGTTCATCTTGTTCAATTAGGAATGTTTCATCTTTTACCACATATTATTGCCATAATATAATGACTTATGTATTGTGACATGGCCTATGGATAGTTTTAAGGTTTACGAACTGAGAATGAAAACACCACTTTCTAGCCATACGAAATGCACCAAATTACTCACACTTGTAAATACACTTCACATAAGTTGATTCACCAGGCCGGATTTCAAGATTATGCTTCAAGAAGAAAATGATTTACAAATATCATTTTACTCTTTGTTCATATGCAAGGGAGGTAATTTTGAACATTTTTGTCAAATATTTCCATAAGTATGCATTAATTCAAAATTCTAAACCATACAAAATGCTTATATTTGTATTTGGAATGGAAATTTAACACAGTTTAGGAATTACGGGCACTTTTCAAATTTCGCCTCTGGCTCTGCATTTCGTAAACCTTAAATAGAATCTGTTGTAAACAAATTACTAATGCATACATGTACATGCAACTCGCTCTCATATCAATCAACGCGTGGTGGCACCCATGTGATTGGAAACCTGTAAATAATGTACCATGTTCAAATGCTTTCTATTGACGTCATACTGCATCTTCGAGAATGCGGGTGAAACAATAAGATGGAACAGTCAAATCATTGGCTAGGATAGACCAAAGCGAAGTCCGCTTAAGGTGGCGCTTTATACTCTCAATCATGGGGTCCCGGGTTTGACCCCCGTCCGTGGCGTTACATGTATCAATGCTGATATTTCTCCTTTCAATGATGGATGATTAGGATAACTGTAAACATTATGGCGATATCTATGGAATTCAAATAGGAATTTAGATAGCTGGTGTCATTGAAAAAAAAAACGCCAATCAAAAGAATTGATATTCTCAAAAGAGGGTATGCCATTTCAAAACACGTCACTAATAAAATGCTTAAAACTTAAATCAGTTGTCATATTACTAAAAACTGTCAAACGACTGCCATTGAATTTCAAAACGTCTAAAGTTTAACCCCGTCAGCAAAAACGTTTCAAGTGCCATACGTATCTATGTGTTGACCATATGTATACCGTCATTTTTTACGTCGAGACAACGTCGTATCTACAGTTTAACCAATCTGTAGATACGGCGTTTATTGCAGGCGAAAAATGATAATTATGTGATATCAGGCCCGTCATGTGAAAATGGTTTCTAGAATTTAATCGGTCAACCTGTCGGAGCATTGACCTAGACCTGCACGTTGACTATTCACACAAGGTAGATTCTGGGAATTCCACAAAACAATAAATTGGGATGATACCAAAATCAATGAGTCATAACCCTTGCCTAAATTTATTTTTGAGTACATTGTGGATTGACTTTCCCCTGTTCCGATCAATGTTCTTTTTGTTGTTGGTGGTGGTGATGTCGATGGTAGTACCGCCTCCTTTGTTTCTCTGTGTGGGTGTTTTTTTTTTTTTTTTTTTTTTTTTTTTTTTTTTTTTTTTTTAATTCTGCGAATCAAATTGCATGCATATTCTCGTAATTTGCAACTTTTTCAATTTTTGAAGACACAAAATTTGAAACGTCTATTTTGTACGGTCTGACAGAAAGAAAAGCGTCGTCATGATTTCGAAAATATCAATTTAACCCTTTCCCAAACGGCCAAATTTGGAACTGCTTCCTTTTGAAAGGAGTTGCAGACCGCAAAATAAGTGTTATTTTGTGTATGAAAGTTGTAGGCTATTACAACAAAGAAAATATTGAAGCAAAAGAAGAAAATGCTGATTATCAGCATTTTCTTTTTTGCCTCAATGTTTTCCCAAACTATTTCTATCAGGGACGTCAAAATCAGTTCTTGTTTGGGAGAGGGTTAAGCTTGAAAATTCCTGCATAACGATAATCCCTCCCCAGTAGAAGTTCTGTTTTAGCGTGACGTTACGTCTATAATTATAATCCATGAGGGGTTATCCGTGTTTGGTGTGTCCATTTATCATTGTTGACAAGTGGACATACTGGACACATACTGGACACATAGAGGTTTATAGGTCATCATCTGACCAGTCAAACTGGTCGACACGTCATGCAAAAATGTGACGCACATACGCCAGAATGTATGTATAATACATGCGGGCCAGAATGGGGGGGGGTCATGTCTTTTAAACAAACGTTGATTCCAGAAAGATATATCGCAGAATGCATAATACGCCGAATTTTTGGGAAATGGTTTTATGGCCATTGTGGCCAATCTAGCAACGTCTAACCATCAAATGTGTGTACATATACCACATTTCATTTCAAAATATGGATTCAAGTTTTGGTTTTCATGTCATTTGAGAGCAGAATGGATTAAGATCCAGTGTACAGTATAAGATGTATAAAACGAATATTGCATTTACAGTTAGACAGCCGCAATATGCAGAGATAAGCCTGAAAGGGGCTAATATAACGTAAACAATCAAATAAAAGGACAAACGTCACACAGTTTGGCATACTGTGCGCATTCAATGGACGAGAAATACGCTATGTCCAGTATTGTTGCTTGTAATGAAAATTATAATGGGAAAATTAGATTAAGAATCGTAGATGAATGCAGATCAACAGTAACTTGTATCTAGAAGTCAACTCGACCATCGAGTTTTGACGTTGACGTTAGGACAACGTTTTGACGTGACGTGCCATTTTCTGTGTAAGTTGACATGTAACTAAATAGATGCACGTTACGTTATCGCGGCCCGCATTATGGAGACGTTAACTTCGGAATGTATATTTCACAAACTTGTAAAAATTATGCGATACATCACGCGACATGACGTAATGACGTCAAATTTCACGGGGCTGATAGATTTTTGAAGAGACAGGTTGTAATTGCTGTCATATTTTCTACGTGACATACATATGAAATTGTTTGTTACCCAACATATGTCGATCTATCATCGAATATGGGTAATAAAATATCATTTTCATGTTTCAATTTTGTATATTATGTAGGATCAAAATAGCCGCAGGCAATGTACATCAACCTTTTTTCAATGAATCTAAATTCGATGTGTTGTTGTTGTTGTTGTTGTTGTTGTTGTTGTTGCTGCTGCTTCTGCTGCTGCTGCTTCTGCTGCTGCTGCTGCTGCTGCTGCTGCTGCTGTTGCTGCATCTACTGATACTGCTACTGATGAGAAGGGATCTCGAAAACGTCCATTAATTAAGGCATTTGAGACAACAACGTTTCCAGATCAGCCTATGCCTGAATGCAGTCTGACCAGGATCCATGCTGCTCGCTTATGGTCGCTATAAACCAGAAATAATATATTGGAGAACAATATGGTACTTGTGTATACGCAGGCTGATCTAGAATCATGTTCAACTCAAAAAGCCTTATATTAGGGGACCTTTTACATATCCTCCCTTGTATATTATCGTAACTGACCCAATAAGGAAAACATTAACGGTCAAGTGGATGTGATCACGTGAGGTTTGTTTCCATACTTGATTCCAAGAGGTTTTTGCGGAAACAAAGTCAAGTATTTCATTAATCTATCCTACACGGGGTCAACTTTCATAACAAGGCCTTATGATTTTCCCAAACGAGAGAACTTAAGATTTGTCTTAACAAGAAGGTGATGAGGACGACAAGGCACACCACTGAAGCATAAAAGTTAAACACAAGTTATTAGAAACTAGTTTGAGAAAAGAGGAGACGGACCTACACAAGCCACATGCTTCCAAATGGTCTCGATCATGGTCTCAAAACATCAATGTTAAGTTTTCCGATGACAAGTTAAATTCATTTTGGACGAAACTTAGAAAAGTTAAAACACATACGTATTTCGTATTTTGGGACAATGTATTGATGCAACAATACTCTTGTAAGCCTTTTCATCCATGGTGACAATGTAGTCTGTGGCGAATTCTGCTGTCCCTAGTGGAACAATGTGCATCAAGCTGTATTCTAGCCTTATATGAAATACATTATTTTGTGACGTCTTGGTTTAAGTCATTATAGTTTTCGTGTCTCTTATAAAAATTATGACGACAGAGATTTTTTGTCATATTTTTGTTGAGTGGTTTATAGGCTTGCTATTGTCAGTAAAAGTTTTTTTGCGCGATAAAGTTTTTTGTGAGATATTGAAAAAAAGATAAGTGTCCACTTAACTCTTTCCCAAACAAGGACGATTTTGACAACCCTGTTGAAGAAAGATTAGGAAAATATTGAGAGAAAAGAAGAAAATGCTGGTAACAGCATTTTCTTCTTTACTCTCAATATTTCCCTTGCTAAAATGTACAAACAGTCTTTTTCTATTTACATGTACTCCAATTTTGTAAGCCACAACAATGTAAAAAAGGAGTAATGAAACATTTTTTGTTTGTGAAAGTGTCCACTTCAGTCGGTACTTGTGTATCATAAACGATACACTATGTCTCGAAAAACAATACACAATGCGGCGCTTACAAGTTGTACCATGTCACGTATAAAAAAGCATGTTATTAAAAGTGCAAAAATAAACGACTGGCCTATACCAGACTGCACATTTCAAAAGTTCAAATGTTCAAAGATTAGACAACGGTTAAGACTAATCCGAGTCTTCTCTGATGAAAATTCGCTCTTTGATATTTGGATGTCGATAAATAGCGACATCCAAATATCAAAGAGCGAAATTTCATCAGAGAAGACTCCGATAAGGTTAAGACATGATTCCACTGGCAGAATTCTTGAAGTCAAATTGCTGCTTTGAATACCAAAGCAAATCGCATGTGTTAATCAAGCTGTAGAAAACCACGGTGGGGAATCACGTGAAACAATAATTGCAGAAAATAAAATTATTAAATACTTCTGTTAATATGTGATCGATTTCAAAATAGTTTGAAGCTAAGGCGCGGAAATACGTAAGGGTTTCGCTGGATGTGAGATATATTTTAAAAGTCTGCTAGCAAAAATGTTATTGGCGATTACGTAAAGTTTTTCTTTGCGGAGTTTCACATTTTTTCGTCTTATTTTCAGTCGACCCGACACAAAATATCAGGCCTAAGTAAAAGCAGCCAAACTGTCTTTAATTAAAGTCCCTTTGTATATCAATTACACATACAGTAGCGCAAACCACTTGTGAGCACTTGTGAATGGAATTTCTTAACATTGTGACTAATTCCGTTTTACTCTATCCCAAACAAGACAAAAATTTGATGTCCCCAATAGACAAACCTTCTAAAACATTGAAAGAAAAGAAGAAAATATTAATAATATCTCAATAATTACATATACTTATTAATGAATTTGATTTTGTGAATTCCTCGATAGCAATTATGTCATTGATTTTTTTTCTGTTTGCACTAGTCAAAAGCATTGGTGTTTTGGAAAGGTCTGAACTCTGACATTCTGACCCTGTATGTAGGTCCCAATATTGTCTCTTTCCTTAGGAATGTTTGGTTTTGACGATCTTACATGGTAATGAAATAATAATTTGCTTTTGAAAACGGTTAACCTCCCATGAAAATAGGAAAATGCAAACCCCTAAACCCCATGCGGATTTCAAAAACGGCAAAAGTTGGTCGTCTAAAATGGCTTTCAGACCAGTAATTTTCTGTTATTTTGAAAATCATTAATTAAACAATGCTTTGGAATAGTAAAGCGTATGCTTTCAGTTATTTGTGCTCCGGTTTTAGAGCTAGTTTTGAACTGAAGTAAACTTTAAACATCTGAGCAAATCTTGGCGAAAAATGTATGTGTCATGCTTTAACGTCTGTCCGTCTACATGCACACCAGCTCTCGTTAAAAAGTAGTACGCACGTGTACTCTTCTTGCAGTTTTAAATCTTCTAGAATACGTGCTCAACTTACCTTAGAGAGTTAAAGACATTTTCGTCCCTTTTCAACGGAAATCTCGTAACTGCAACTTAAAACAAGCTGTGGTTACGAGGTTTTCGTTGAAAAGCAGCGTTTTCTACTTTGTCAAACAATTTTCGCGTTTTTGCACGTGACACAAAAAATCTGACATTTAAAGTCGAGAAAAAATTTAAACCGCTTGATTTATTTCTCTCTATATCTGTCTTTTCATTGACATTTCAAAAAAGCAAAAATGAAAATAATGCAATTTACAAACATGCACGAAATGGCAGGTGGTCGCAATGTCAAATGCAATTTGAGGATTTCATTCATAAACCTTGTATCTACAGCTTCAAAAGCTGTAGTTACGAGGTTTTGAATGGAACCTTCAAATTTTAACACTATGCTCCTAGTTTACGTATATCACATTATATTGTGAAAAGGATTTTGACACGAGGACAATTGGTCCTTTATTTTAGAGAAAATACTTTTTTCTATTTTCTTTATACATTAGTTTCAATTATTTGCACTTTATACATAATATGATGACTCTTTGCTTCTTTGAATATGTAATGCCCCGATCATATTAAACCGCACTGCTCTTGAAAGTGCATCTCACACTCGATAGTACATTATAAAAGCCTAGATTCGGATTTCCATAACTATTAATATTTTCTGATTAGAAGCAATTGCAACCTCAGAAGTTGATGTTTATATCGCTACTGCTGCTAATCGAAAAGACGCATGTATTATCTTGATTTCTCTGCTCGTGAGCACCAGTATTAATCATAAATTGTATTCAAGAAATAATCCTTATAACAGCTCTCGGGAGGGGGATGCCTATGTAAAATCCATGCATTTGTCCTCTTACTTTCAGAAACAAATTTTTATGACATCTATAATGAGGGAAAGCGTGACAATGCAAGTGGCAACACCCCCATGTCAAGAAAACAATACGATTTCTTGTCGATTGTGATATTTACATATAAAACAGCTATTTGCTCGGGGACTTATTGAACAATTATAATTACCATGTGTCATGGTGAAATGGGACATTAAACATGTCTTAAACATTACCTGATTGGCCACCCAAATAGGGAAATATCCAAGGAAAAGGAATAAAAATAGCTGGAAACTGAATCCCCCTCCTTTTCAGTAATAGGGAATCTGTCGTGGGTTCATGTTCGTCTTAAATGCAATCAAATCCATTTTCTCATATCCCAATTCATTTCTACGAATCCCATTTTGCTGTGACCCAATATAATTATGTCCCCTTAAGGGCACATAAACAAATGGCCAAAGAAATACCGTCATTTATTTTTGATGGGGCCGTTATTAGTGTTAAGATAATAAATGGTAACTTTTGAAGAATATTTGTTCTCAAATTGTGTTGCTGAGTGTACTTTGTACAAAGCTGCGAAAAAACAATTTAACCATTGACCCTTCTCCGAACTATGAAATTTTTGATAAAGCCAACGTAACAAGAAAAGCAACTGACATATAGTTACCAAAACTTGAACATTTTAATGAAAAGCATCGAAAAACATTCAGGAAAAGATATTTCTACACTCTCAAGGGCATATTTATGTTATTTTTCCATTTAAATGATATTTTTATTATATAAAACAACAACCTATATAATGGAAACTTAAGTTTGCTTAACTTGCGTCAGGTTTTACGCGATCGATCCATTACTAAAGATTGATGCAAATGGTTGCATGAAAAAATGATTTAGAAAAAAATATATGAAAGGGTAATTATGCTGTACATTATGGTAGTTATTCATTTAAAACCACGACTTAATGCACCATATTGGGGATGCGAAAATGGTTGAAGGACACCGTGCTCGCTATTCTTGGTCGATATTTCCAAACTACATATCTAGGTAGAATGCCCAAATCAATGATGGCAACGAATTGTGAAATATTTCTACTTCGGTCAGGCTGCAGCAATATAATCGGAGTTGAAACTTTTACACTTGCAATCAAACCTGTTTTACCGTTCCTCGCCATATATTTGCATATTCATCTTTAATCATTCATCATTTGCTTGTTACCTTAAGCTAAAGACCTCTCTAAACACTAGGTTACACGCTTAATGCAGTGGTTAAGTAAATGACTTTAAGGCACTTACATTCAGCAAATATTCAGACCAAAGGTCGACCACAACTATTGTTTAATTGAACTTTACATCGATTGGAAAGTAACATCATACAACTTAGAAAAATATAAATAAGATATTTTACTTTCTGGGAAATGTACCAGTCCTACGAGTGGAGACGAAAATGCGGGACCTTGATAATTCCGGTGTCCACCTCCACTGTGCTGTCGGCATTCAACCCATTATAAGGCGGCAACATTTTGGACTCTTCCTATATGGAAGGTGTTGCAGACGACAATTTCAAAATGATGAAATTTTATCAATTATGCCGTCTTTGCTCAGAAGAAATTGTGGAAAATGAAGAAATTGCTTGCCACAAGCAATTTCTTCATTTTTCACAATGTTTTCCCAAGCCATTTCTTGTGAAGGGGTCAAAAGGCGTCACTGTGCAGTCTGCACCTGACAATTAGATGATCGATGCTCTACATCTCGAGCAAATGCCCAAATCACTAGATAAATGTTTCTTGATGATAACAAAACTGAAAGAAACACAAGTAGCGAAAAGCCATTTTTGATGCATGACCGGCTCTCTTGAAAAGAAGATGCATGCATCGAATCAAATATCTAATGATGAATTATTTAAATGACAAACTTAGAAAAAGTGGCAGCATAAAGTTACCTGCAAGCAGGGATACTATTGAACATAAAAGAATTGGGACACATACTTTTTGAGAAAAGGGTGGGTAATTCGAGAAAGGATAACAATTTCGCTCCTGGCTTTATTGATATAAATCAACAGAAATGCATGTTATTACCAATTACCTAGCCTCAGGCCTGAGGTCAAAGGCCAAATGATTATGACGTCATTGTTTAATGACGACTTCACGCGCATATTTGCAATAAACCGTAGATGTTTTGAGGAGATATGAACATGTAACTCAAGCCGCAAATATGGTTCATAATAGTTAATAATTTGGATTTTTTCAAGATCGTAATCTTGTTTTCCTTTTTGTTTAAACCTAACCGATACGTCCTTTTAAAGGTATATTACAAAGGAGGTATATTGCCCATGGCTTACTCTGGTAAAACAGGTGTCAAAACATACTAATGGTTAGTTTGTCTGACTGTGTCCATGTCAACGGTTTCTCGACTTATTTCGACGTTGCTGTTTTACTTTGTCATATTAGAGCATGGTATTTGTTTAAATATAAATAAATAAATAAGTGAATAAATAAGTGAATAAATAAATAAATAAATAGTGATATCATGTGAGATATAGCGGACGAGAATTGACCTGGCAGAGCTTTCCATTCGATTAGCATGGGCTGCTCTGCCAGGTCATTTCTCGTGAGGAATATAGTCGACCAAAATTTACCCGGGACAAGTTAATTTTCGTCGGTTTAGTCCGTTAAGAGAGTGCCGTATGAAAACATTGCCGAAGCAGACGTCCGGGGTTAATGTTGGTGAACTATAATTATCATGTGGAAATACATGTAATAGGCTGGGTCGATCCTTTTAAGATAAGGCTTTTAATTTTGTTGATGTTGTTGTTTCTCAAATTGTTTTCTTTGGGGATCCCAAAAGTAGGGACACGTTTTCGTTACCGGTTATAGATGATCACGTTTCGGCTATGTGTGAATTTGTAGGAGCTGAAAAACAAAATGGTATAGCTCACGATAAATGACCTAGCAGTGCACCTCTAGCTATTAGCTAGAGATGCTACTCCATGTCATTTATCATGAGCTATACCATATTGTAGGCCTACAAAATGTCAGTCTTTTTGGTAATATCCTTTTTGTGACATGGACGTGCATAGCGCATAGAAAGCACTCAGAGAAAAAATAGAAATAAGTGACGTTTAGCATTTTTCCTTCCCTGTCAGTGTTTCTTCTTATTCGATTTAATCAATTCCCAAACAAAGCCTGGATTTGACGTCCTTATTAGAAAGGTTTCGGAAAAGATTAAGGCAAAAGGAGAAAATGTTGATACTCAGCATTTTCTCCTTCTGCTTTGAGGCTATTTTTTTGCACAGTTCCCTTCTTTGTAAACACATTTTTGTCATCTCCAGCAGCTGCAGCTGTAAAATAGAGCTGCTTTGGAAAGGTTTAAACTATACTATCGTGAACGTGCCTGGTTAAGTCACGTGAAATATAAAATACAACAACAGACGATTATCAACCTAAATGCATGTAGGTTAGGGTATCTAACGACATTTCATCGTTTTGTGCCCATGGTATGTTGTGTCTAGAAGGCAATATTCGAGAGGAAAATGTTCAGTTCTCTAGTGACCACAATGGTAACAGAGAATAGAATTTATATACATCCCAAATCACTTATTGTTTGCATAAAACGAGATATTAGCGAAAATCCTTCCCGACATTTCTTCATCAAATTCGTATATAAATAGGGCTCCATGCCTCTGTATGTTTATTCGGATCGGTGGAAAACTCAATGTTCACTGGAAAATCCTGTTGCAACATATTACCTTTTAGCTTGTCAGGACGTAATCAACCAGAAAATTAGTAAGTGGAAAAAACAAAAACATGTACAAAATTTACGTTTCAAACCATGATGAATGAAGATCGATAGAGTAATTTGCCCTTTGAATCATTAGATTTTTAAACCTTTTCACTAACAACAAAATAAAGTGTTCCCAAATGAAAGATTGTGTAGGTCAGAAGATGAACACAAGGTAAATCAATGCGTGTTTATAAAAGAAATTGAAGGGAAATGAGTAAATGCTGGTTGCTGATTGCCAGAAAGAAAAAGTTGAAAAGAACGTTTTTTTCCAATGTTTCCTGGGCATTCAATCTGTGCAGTTTTTCTGTTCAAAGTTAGATAGAGTTTGCTGTTTTAAACACTTATACTTTTGTTACGATGATATTATGATATCGAAACGCTTGGAAAGGGTTGATATTAAACTTAATTAGAATATCAAAAATCGATGTTACAAGTTTACAACATGATGTCATTTTATTGCAGTTGAAAATCAAACTTCACGTAACACATAGTGAAGAGTCATAAACATGTAATAGATTGCATGCCTACAACTTGTTCAAATTAGCATGTCAAATTTGACCCGTAAGTTCATGCGCCTGAGGTGCAGCGATAACGGATTTGACAAGACAAGTCCCTGTCTAACATCAACATATACGTTACATGATTTCATACAAACAGTTTACAAATTTATAACCCTTTAAGTCGTGTGGCTTATTCTAATGAAATCAAATCTAGACTTCATTTATGGTTGCAACAAATCTTGACAAGCCAAGATAATTATGGTCAAGGTTCGAGCCCTTGAAACTAGCTACAGGATGATGTCTTTAATAATTGAACAACACGAAACTTTAAAGAAACATACACAGTGGTTACGTTCTCTCATTTGTTTCGAGTTCATACATTTGTTTAAAGCTGTATATCCCATTTAGGAAATACTGATATAGAAAAATAAAGTTTGGCTGTGTACTGTCTTTTTCAAGCCCGAAGCGAAAACACCTTCAAACTAGATATCTGTATTTGAGATGAAGTCGCTACATAGATTTTATGAAAAGGAAATTTCGTATTTAATACCTGACATTAATTACTTTTCAACCAATAGGAAGTTTTTCCTAGAATATATATTTTATCTACATCGGTGAAATCAGGTAGTAAATTGTAAACAGTTGACAAGTATAACCGAACAACATTAAGAGTTTTGGATGAAAGATGTCGCCTTGTCTTCAGCCGAACAAATTCGATGAGAAAGGTTTGAAATGAGAAAAGGAAGGTATAGTGGGCGTGACGATAGACGACATATAGCTCATGATAAATGACCTGGCAGAGCATCCCTAGCTAATAGTTTGAGATACTCTGCCGGGTCATTTATCTTGTGCTGTACATGCATGTACTTTAACTATCAGTAGGTAATCGAACGGTTAACAGTTCGAATATACCCGAGGGCTCATTCTTGTAACCTGTCAATATCGAAATGTCTCTGACCTATAGATTTATGGTTGAAACTAATTTGACATCGAAATTTACATATTTACAAATTGTCAAGTAATGCATCACTTTGGCATCTCTGAAACGCGTCATGTAAGATTTTCAATAATTTTTAACGTGTCATAAAATTTATGAAATTTCAATGTGATGTATTAATGGAAATATTACGCATTGTACTGATAATATTTGTTACAAGCTGTCTTGATAGAATCTGAAATGTTGATTTTAGACGATATGTGGATTGAAGTCACATAGGAAATCATTCAAGAACGTTAACAAAGTTAAAGATTGCGAGCAGACATTCCTCGAATCATTATCCAAGAGGTTTCCAGTCAAGAAAAGTTTAGTAACGTGGTACCCTTCGTTTGTATTGATCCTACAGATACCCATTGGTCCCAGTGGGCATCAGCCTGTGGAACCAGCTCCCAGCCTAGACCATCAAAGCCGAGAACTTGGAACTGTTCAAGGCTGGATGGGCATCCGCCTTCTAACTGTACAGACGCTGTTTTTATCAGTTTTAGCTGCACTTTGTTTATGCCTCACGCCAATATTGTACAGTCACAGTGCGTTGATGAATGCTCCAGAGGAGCATTGCACTTATTGGGGAGAAGTAGAAAAAGAGGTTTTGAAGCATCGAGATTAATTCTCAAAAATTTTACAATAAGTTAAAAATATTGAAAATGTCTCAATGGGTGCGTTCAGGGTTCTCCCATCGGTAACCGAGTGTATTTACCGTCGGCTACCGATGGTACCATCGGTAGCCGATGACACTGTCGGCAACCAACGAACTCTGAACGAAAATTGTACCGATCGGTTTAAAAAAAAAGGCGGATAATCAATTACCAAGAGCGTATTCTCCCCGCAGAGTGATCGTTCGTTTTCAAAAATTATGAATAAAAAGATATTTTCAGAAATAAATGGCTAAATAAAATAACTGTAGCTTCAAATATTACAATAAATTCTATCAAGAACGGTTAGAATGCTATTCGCTAGCTATTGAAGAAAATATATGATTAGGATCGCCGTAGTTGGATTGTTATCCGCCATCTTACTGTAATGAAAACGAGGCTACCGATGCTACCCGACTTGTCTACTCTCGGGACAATTGGTTACCAACAAAATATCCATCGGTATGCCGACGGTTACCGATGGCTACCGATGGTTACCAACGGCACCGATGGCTACCGATGGGAGAACCCTGAACGCACCCATTGTCATAACACGGCGGGAGGTATAATCGATATGAATTGAAAATTTGCTAATAAAAAAGTACATGTATTTCTCCCGTTCTTCCTATGCTTCCCATGCTGTAACTTACATACCGGTTTTTCCTACACGTTGTAACATTGATTATGCGGTCTACATAACTTTCGTTTCGGACTTTTCGGACTGGTCTCAGTGTCTGTTGCGATGAGTCCAAAATAGACTGTATATGCATTCATTCTGTTTCGTTCTGAAATACCATAAGGTACCCTTTTCCAGATCTCGGATCATCTATCGATGTGGTGGTTTAACCCTTTCCTAAACGGCAAAATTTTAGAGCGGTGCAACACAAAGCTGCTTCCAGCGACAAAAAGATGTTGAAAAAGATATAGTTTCTGTATAATACAGCATGGAAAATATTGAGACAAAAGGAGAAACTGCTGGTTATCAGCAGTTTCTTATTTTGTTTCAATGTTTTCCCTAGCCAATTCTATTAAGGACGTCAAAACCAGGTCTTGTTTGGGAAAGGGTTAAAAAGTAAAAAGACATTTACGTGGGTACAAACGCAACAACTACTATTGTTATGCCATTCTGATTGACAAATACGTCATCACAATGAAACAAACATTGCCCCTTACAAAGCTGTTGAAATTAAACATGGCTGCATCTGTCAATTGCATCTATCAATGTTTATTTCCCCATGTTTCGTAACACTATGTACGTACGTATTTCGCTGTAGGAGGCCAGGACAAAGTCCTTGGGAACATTGCTTCCGTATATATGTCAACGTAATTTCATATTTTCCAGTGTTTACCTACCAATCTAGCTCATATTTACGAAAGACAAAACCAGATCCAGTGCAGAAATTTGCATTCAAACTAAGTTCTAACTTAACATAGCACAACAACCGAATTAATTTTGTCTCGTCCAGTCGGGTGGCTTGTACTGTAATTTAGATTTAGATACTAGATCAGAAATGAGCCTAGAACTAGCCACTCTAGAATTTGAGGCCGATTGAACTGCAAATAGTCGTGACTCTGGAAGCATGACGATGTCTAATGACGTAATGGTGGTCATTTTGCCATATCCCAGCTGAAATGTTTGTGAAGTCGCTCTTGTTACATAGTACGCAGCAGGGGGGTCTGGTGCTAAGTGATGTAACATACCAAATATGGATTTCTTCCTACTGAATGTTGCAGGAATTTAAATAATGTATTGTGTAACCAACACCCAAACAATCCATTCTTCTGTCGGTCATTAAAAAATATAACAATAGCGTTGATAATAAACGAACAGTCCCTCCTTATTTAGTTAGGTGCATTGGATTTCAGTATAGAGCATGTTAGTATCTCGATCTATGATGCAATGTGCTTGGTCCGCAGTTACCACTGGCTTTAAAGAACTGGCTTGTGGCCTCTCAACCTCCAGAATCGGCTTCCAGCGGGGCTCGCACCTTTTATCTTTGTCACGGAATTATCTTGGTTTGTCTTCAGCTTTTAATTCAATTTCAAAAAGTTAAGGATACATTTAGCATTTCGCGTAACAAAGTGTTGTATCAATTTTGATTGTGCACGTCACAACAAATCATGCCATTACGACAAAAACACTGGTCAGTGGCGTCAGTCTGGCTACATTGTAATGTCAGGATGAAAACATGACTGCGTACGCTGGAACTCCGCCAACTTGTTACACTCAAACACTGTGACAAAACCTACGTGTCGCGACAGATGGAAAGTAGCTCTCACACTGACCATAATGGTATAAACGCTGAATGCTGCAATATGTTGACTGCTGCAGATCACAAAATAGTTGTGAAATACAAATGAAGTATAATACATGTGTTTCACAAAAAATGTGAGTGTTGTAATCCAATCTTAACCGCGATTGCTAAAGAATAAAAGGACCTTGGTTCTAGTCATACTCACACCTTTGATAACAATTGTACATTTGAGTCGAAATTCAGATTACAGCTCGGACAACCAAAAGCTGACATCATATTCAAGCTATAGTTACAAGGTTTCGTCACATTGTACTAAACGTTACCTTAGTTGGCATCAACGATTTGCAGCTGCTTGAAACTGTTCTCATCGTTTATGAAAAAGATGACTCGTAGTAGGCCGATTTGAAACAGAGTTTACAGTACGGTGACGTTCATAATGTCATAACTGCGGCTTGTATACTAGTATTAAGCTATAATAAAGACGTGCTCCAACGTAGCTGATAGCATTGAGTAACGTTAAAAAGCTTTCAAAAATAGATATGTGTACATGATGACGTCACACACCAATGGTTGGGATTTCTAGAAAAGTACCGTTGACAAAATTAAAAAACCACGGGGTTCTCAGTTTTGACGTCACTCTCCTATGTCACCGTTTTTCTTTCAGTAACGATGTCTACAAAGACGTCAAAATCAGAACAAATGAAAACTACAGTGAACAAAAAGCGTGCGTCATAGATTAAAGACGAAATACCAATAGGTTGTTCCACCAAGAACCAGTTCCCCCTCGTTAAGGCAAGCCAGTCTTGTCATCCGGTAAAGGGCTGAGTTTGTTGTTGAGTCCTATATAGGAAATTGGTTAATGTATTTAAATTGAACAGAGATAAAAACTTTTCTTTACAAAAAGGCTAGATTGACTGATAAACACGACAAAATCGCTTTCTGTTACAAAAAACTGTGTTTAGTTTTTACCGGAATGAAGATGTTGCGATTATGATATTGCAGTTGTGTAAAATTTACTCTTGAAGAATATCCGTTATATGGCTATTTTGATATTCATAAAACATCGGATTATTTTCGGGGTGCGCCGTTATTTATTCGGGCGTAGTCGTAAGTATTCGGCTGTGGAAAGTTCCACCGCCAATTGTTTTCGACGTCGCCAGAATAATTCCGACGTCGCGCAAATCTCAGTATGGGTGGACTACCTTAAGTCAACATCGGATACGCCGCCTGGGAAATAGTTTAAATAAAAGTCCGTAAATATTAGAATTGGAATCTGTGTCGTTTGGTATGTTCAAACCATTCCGGGTTCGACTCTATTTGAGTTTGACCCTGTTAGCTCTTCATATTATATGCTTTCAAACCACTTTCAAAACATTCAACATAGTTCTTTTATCAATCATTGTAAAAAATGGGGATCGTTCAGCTTGTAAAAGAATTTCATTCTGGGACACACTCATGCTCTCCCACTCTGTCCATCCCCATCCATCAATCGCTTTCTTTCTTGGTTTCAAAGTTAAAGCCTGGATGGACATCGGGCCTTTCGCCTTGATACGCGGGGTTGTCCCAGTTGGTCTATTCCCATTTACTCACCCGACAAACCAACTTCTTCTTTACTTTATTTCTTTTTTAGATCAAGTTTCGTCAAAGTCCGGCAGGTCTAACGGCTGTCCACTTTCCTATCCTCACACGAACAAAATACAAAGATTCATAAATGCTTACAAGTCGTTCTTGTTCATGTCCCGTCTTCCGTGAAACAAACATGGTATGTCGTTGTCATATACAATTATGAAATGCATCGCGAGGTTTTATGACACAAAAACTAGACGTAGGTAATTTGACATTTTATGGAGATTCATAAACGCTTGCCTACCATAGAACAGATCTTACATTAATTTAGACCCTTACGTCAAATTAAATGTAGGTTAGGGGGCATCTGCTTCTATCGCAGCAGCCTTGTTTAGGTAGTCCACTCCTAATGAGATTTACGATACGTCGTATATATTCGGGTGACGTCGTAAACATTCGGCGGTGGAACGTTCCACCGCCGAATCTTTACGACGTCACCCGAATAATGATATGGATATAAGGATATGCCTAGGTAGGAACGAATGTTATCGACCTCGTACGAATTATTCCGACGTCGCGTGAATCCCATTGGGGGGGGGGGGGGGGGGGGGGACAACGTTAGATGAATATTTATGGTCAAGTTTGGTTTACTTACTATTGTCACATAATTATGTTTTGAATCTATATTTTTTTGGAGTTATACATGTATGTCGTCCAATATGAGGAAAGACCGTGTTCGTGCACACAGACTGATGGTCGTTGTCATACCTTTTACTGAAGTCAGACGTTAAAAGAACGTGTCTGTAGACTGTACTTAAAGTCTGTCATTGGAATATGTTCTCGTCTACGCAGTAGGCCTATAATTAAATGACAATGCCAATTCGCATCACGACAAAGTAAAAGCTTATTTAGTTAATTTCAAATGTAGATCTGTATCAAAATAATCTTTTGAATTAATTATAATGAGTAGTGGTGCAATTTTAAGGAGTGAAGATGAGGCGTAAATGAGTAATATTACACATTACCCAGTATTGCATTAATTAAATAAGAGGTATGCATACGCATGGCTTATCCTCCTGTATTAAATGAGCCAGGATCTGGAAAAACGTCCCTTAAGCATAGAGACAGCCAGAATTCAAGATAAATCTGTATCTAAATGCAGTACGACTGGGCTCTATACTGCTTTCTTATGGCCACAAAAGGCCATGTAGAAGTTATTGGAGAACAACATGGTTCTTGATCAGACTGCGTGTATACGCAGGCTGATCTTGAACCATGTTGTTCCCAAATGCTATAAGAGACGTTTTTCCAGATTCTGTATTAAATGTTTATGTTAAAATATGCATATTTCAAAACCACGAGTAGATACATGAATTAGCAACAGAGAGCTATTTATCATTGGTATCTGACATACACCATAGCACAAATACCGCTGCTTTCCGATGAAAACATCGTAACTGCAGCTTAAAACAAGCTGCAGTTACGATGTTTTCGTTGAAAAGCGACGATATATTGTATGTCAAGCTCAGACAGATAAGTCGGTGAAGTCGGAGACCATTGTTCAATGGAACCATTTTGTCGTTAGCTGTAGCTTTCAAATTTGAGCATTTTTCATTTCTGACAAGAATGGGATTTCAAATATCGAGCCCTGTATTATCAAAACATTGGCCTCTGCACACAGTCTGCAGTTTCTCTATTTCCCAAACGAAAAACATTGTGTGTGATCGAGATGATGCAGGCGCCAAATTGAATCGTAATAAAGATATCATAGAATCTGTGTAAAATGTAGTACAGGAAATATTGAAATAAAAGGATTAGATGTTGCTTATCGGCATTTTATTGTTTTGTGCCAACATGTTCCTAAGCTGTATCTATTAGGGATGTCGAATTCATGACTTGTTTTGGAAAGCGTTAACTTTAATTTGTAAAATCCTATTTGATTTATGACTTTGTTTACCAAATCCCTAATTTATCTTTGCAAATATATACAAGCATATGAATATTTATGAAAGAGACATAAGGATTGGATAACGAAATTACTTTGCCATGACATGGGGCAACACTTTTATACTTGTAAATTACATAGTCTGCGATGGGCGATTCATATTGATGAAAATGTTGGGAGAATAGAAGAAAAGTATGTTCATCAGCATGTGACCAGCAAACTCTTAATTTCCCACAATGTGTTCATCTTTAAAAGACAAATATATGTAAGATTTAATCTACTTGAAATTGTCGTATGAAACGTCTTTGATTTTCGACTACACTAAATTTGAATTTAGAATAGTCTAATTTTTGTCGCCTGGTAATGGGTTGATTATTTGCGGTTTGAGAAAGGGTTAAGGACGAAGATTATCATCTGTATGAAGAAACACGATATTTTTTCAGCTTTTCATTTAATTTTGAATGAAACAGTGTCAAAATACAGAAATACAATACTCGAAGTAATTTTAGGGAAACTCGAAATGTGTATATTTTACTACTTCTTTATGTTACCTTTTCGCAGCATTTTTACTTTTTAACAATTTGTTGGCCTTAAGGTAGAATACCCGTAATGTGGCCATTTTGAGATTCACAACACATCGGATTTTTTTTCGATCGTCGTCGTTACGTATCCGAACCTGTTCGGGCGCGGTCGTAATCATTCGGCGGTGGAAAGTTCCACCGCCGAATGTTTTCGACTTCGCCCGAATAATTCCGACGTCGTGCGAATCTCATTAGGGGTAGACGACCTTAATTTCATGTTGGAAATCAGACGAGAAAACAGTTTAAGTCCGCGTAAAATGAAGGGGTGATGGTGCTCCTTCCTGCAACGTTATTTGGATGCGATTTCGTAACATTGACACAAAAGGAAAATATTAATACAAATGGCGAAATTACAGGAAAACTTGAAAACGATAGTAAGAAAAAATTGAATGTTCAATCTATATTTTGATTTGAGACTACCGAACCTTGTCCAGCTATGTTGGTCCGAAACCAATAAATTGTCGGTCACATTCGAAAACGTCGTAACTACAGCTTAAATAAGCTGTAGTTACGACATTTTCGAATGTGACCAGCGAAATGAGCCAGTGTCTAGAAAAGGGTACTGGCATTCTCCCTGCAGAGTGATCGTTCGTTGCTCTTTTCATGTCACTTCTGCAAGGGGCTACGTCGGCTAGAGTCCACGAATCGTGGTCTACAGAAGGATAACGTCTTTACTTACTTTGAAACTGTTTCATTTCTTGTATTATTATTTTAAAGCATTTGTGACCTTGATGGATCAAGGTCATAATGTAAGATAGAATCCACTTAGGTTTATCCCAGTCTAGTATGTACGGACTGTGGTACTAGAAGACGCATTGTGTCCCTTTTTAGAAAAAAACGACGCAGACTGATCAAGATCAATGTTTCACTTGCATCATAAGCTCATTCATGGTAACATAGCAACATGGATCTGGCAACATGGAGCGAGCCGGGACCTTATGTCCGGGAGCTAATGTCAAGGCCCTAGTGTCGACGTCAGCGTCGAGTCTTCAAAAACTTTAGCCTGTCTATATCTCAGGCACTATTGCAGACACAACCTTGCTATTTCGTACATGAGTAGGCCAAGACCTTTCATTTGGGACCATGACCTTTGACCTAGTGACTTTGACCTTGGAGTTTGACCTACTTTTAAAAAACTTTAACCGGGCCTATATTTCACACACTATCATAGATAGAGCATCGATATTTCGCATGTGGATATCTCATGCCATGACATTGAGTTTGAGACCATGACCATTGACCTAGTGACCTTGACCTTTGACCTTAGACTCATTTCTTTGTGACAAGCTGTCGTATAGACGAGCTACGTTGTCCGTGGACAACTATTGTTTACTGTAGCGCAGATTGATCCGGTTCTACCGTTGTCGCAAATGTCTTATGGCAAATTTTGTCTTATTTCACCTTATGTGTTGAATATAGTTTGTCTTTGGTCTACGATTTAAACCACATTGTCTTCCCCCACATATTTACATTGTTATAGTCACACTGTTGTAAATAGTCACGTATTTCACATGATTTTACACCAGTTTTACACTTCCCCCACATCTAGACATTATATACATGTATTTATTTGGTAATTATCTCGCTGACAGCCAGGCATGCGTATGAATTTATGACTTTACGGCTGCGTTGTTTTAGACCCATCTCACATACACTATATTTATCATTTTTATCCTTTCCTAGACCACATAATTACAGACTGGTTCAAATTCAAAGTTGTTGGAGACCACGAAAAGTTATGACGAAAAAAAAGAGAAAAATTAATGTAACGGTATAGATAATATTGTTGGACAGAAGAAAATGCTGAGTTAGTCAGCATTTTCTTCTTTCCCTCGATGCTTCTTTCCCTCGACAAACGTGTCTCTATTGATATCGTAAAAGTGAGTTTCATTTTCGAAATGATTAAGAAAGTAATGGTGAAACTGGTGTAACAACTTGAATATTCGACATAATATAGAACATTCTCGCAATCTCGCGTTTCATTCTGTTTTTATTATATGCAAAAATTTACATGTATAAACACAAAATGGTATTTCATAATTATTCAGCTACGTTTGTAAACGCTATAAATGCAGCTTCTATAAGCTGTAGTTATATTTCTTAACATAGTCAACAATATGCAGCATATTTCGTATTGCAGGTCAGAGGATAAACCGAGTTTTCTCTGATTTGATATGTTGATGTCGCTCATTTACAAATGAGCGACATCAACATATCAAAGAGCGAATTTCATTAGAGAAAACTCAGATTTGTCCTAGGAACACTACACACCAGTGCAGACATACGAACATCCAATTGGAACTATCAACTGCTAATTTAAGTTAGACAGTCGAGTCATTTGAGAGGTACAAATGCCAAAACGGACATTGGATAAGCCGAGATTAGAACCCACTGAGAAGGAGATCCGTGGATTGATAGACTCTGGCCTAACGATTGAACCATCGAGACTCAGCTTCTCAAGCCTAAGATTTTACACACACTTATTGGGTCCTTGCGACGTAAGGAGCAAAGATAAAAAGTAGAATCCTCAAGTGATTGTAAAGATTCCGTCTGAGCATAATTATGTGAAATGTTGGATCTGTAACCCTAATGCTGTGATCGTAGGCCTATTGTGTAGTACTGTAGTACTAAAACTCTCAACGTGTAGCAAATGCTGGGTGGGACCTCGGGTTATCCATCGTCAATTGCCGTTGCTACGGATGACGCACAAAAATTGACGAGGATGTAACATCGGTAAAAGTTTGACGATGTTTTGGTATGTAATGATGGATGGAAAACCTTAAAAGTATAGCTCTGAAGTGGCTAACTTTTCTTTTATAGTTATGCTTACTTATTTTTAATATGACTTTGCTACAACGTCATGCGTTGGTACAAAACAGTTATAATTTTCTTAAAAGGGAAATGGTACATACTGTTTTTGCGCTATATATCTACCTTTAGAAATGGTCTGTCAACATTTATTTCACGGTTGCCAACATTTTTGTCCTTTATGGACACGAATTTATATCTAGTTCGCCAAAAATATCTCTTATGACGGACCGCATTATCATGACAAAACATTGTGAATACAATAAAATGTTAAAATGTCTTCAAATAAAGTTATGACAATACTTATGATGTATAGCCTAAAAATAGTTTATGTTTCCAAGGAGTGCGAATAATTCTGTTGATATATGACCGTTTTTAAGAATGTTTGAAGCTGAGAATGCGGTTTAAACGCAAGGGATTTTGGTGAGAGCGTATATTTTAAACAACGCCCGACAAAATGTTATTGGCGACCAAAATAATATAGTTTAGTCGTCAATAATTATTTATTAAACGGTGTTTAAAGTGACATTTCAGAATTTTTTGTTATAAATTTTACTTTTATTTTTATCTGAAAGAACATAATTATTTCCTTATGAAAATTCTGAAAATTCCAAGCCAATATATTGCGCTGTTTACGAGAAATATATATTTTTGTGTAAAAATTAAACAAATTGTAGTGGACAACAGTTCGGATTTATATGGAATTTGATTCTGTCTCAACTTTAAATGCGTGTTATCAGCAACAACTTCAAAAAACCTAATAGCATTTATACTCATTAGAATAACCAATCTTGGCATCAAGACATACTTTAAAAAATGAAATGGGAATGAAATGTCCCTTTAAAGGATCCATCAAATCCACAAAAATTCCCATTTTTATTATCTTTCCTCGGTTTTGTCTGACACCGTTTTGTCCACCATTTTGAAATCGGTCACGTATCATTAGAATTGGTGAAGATTATTGTTGTAGTTGTTATGTAAAACGTGACCAAAGCAATAAGGACAAACAGTTTGTCCTACTGCAAGCAATTTGGAGACGGATTCAGTACGCCACAAATCTTTGATTGTTGCGTTATGTACAACAACAATTCGACATTTTGGAAATTAAACACGACTTACTTTTGGAAGGTCGGCGACTTTCTAAACTGTCGTAACTGTAGCTTATTTAAACTGTATTTATTGTGTTTCGAACGTGGCCAGCAAATGAACGCAGTGATATAAAGGAACATAAATCCGCTTATGTCACCAGCGGTTGGTAAGTGTTGAAAAGATGGTGGGCGATAAAGTTCGAACGAGTACAAACAATAGAGCATTTTGTTTTCTCTAATCTGTTATCCCCACTGATCACCTTATCTGCAACTGTCATATTTGCCAGTATTTTTAGTATTATTTACATCGTAACCCTTTCCAAAACGATATGATAGGTTTTTATAGCATGGCAAAATACAGTGTTCCGTAATGCTTCAGTATGTTTTGTGAAAACTAATTCTATGGAAAAGTATTGCGAGAAAGTGGCACAGAGTTACTTCAAAGTTTTATAGAACCATCGCGTTTAAAATGAGAAAAAATATTGGACTGATTTACTCGAGTATACCAATGACAATAAGTTGATGGCAATGTCATAACGAACGCCATGTCGGGCATCGAACTCGGACAGTTTGTATGGGAGATCGACCACTTATTTACACTTCACGACGATCCTGTCAACATACGAGAAGCCAGTGCAATTCAAGGACGAAGCCCTTACAGCAATCTTATCAGACCAAGATCGGATTAACCCTTGTCCTGCTGACTTCAGGATTATTCTTCTGATGTAAAGGGAAAAGACAAATATCAGACTGCAAAATTAAAATATGGTCGCCTGTGGCCCAATTTTAAGAAAGACACTCTAATAGTATTCATTTACATTTATGTAATAAAGGCAGTGACAGAACTACACAACACTGGTGCGTTTCGGGCTAACTTATGCACCTGACATTGTACCTTAATTAAGACGGATATTCAAGACAAGGGTTAAGTAACCAAATAAAAGTCCACTAGGATAGACTAAGCGTCCAAATCAGTCTTCTATCTCGGGGAGCACTTATCTGTTTGGAGAGAGCTGACTCGAGGTCCAAGTGTAGATACTTGTGACGTCACAAAACTACCATTGATTATTTACAAGATCTCGAGTAATGAACAGGAAGTACTCAAAACGTCGTGTACAACTTGTCTCTGTGTAACTTGTCTCGGTGTAGATAGTTAAATTTAGACAGGATTTTTCCAAGAAGTTTATACAGGGTCTTTTTCCAACGATGAATATGTTTGAATCCGTTTCCTCATTACATAAATTGTTCCGTCGCTTTCAACAATAGGCCTATTAAAGTCAAACCAAGACGAAGTTAGGTAAGAATATCCATGATACAGATTCACTTGGCATCGGTATTTTCGAGCGACGCTGTAAACATTCGACAGTCGAAGGTATGGAAATGTCCCTCTTCGTAACGTATACGTGCAAGATGTAGATCAGATACCGCCGAACCTTCACGACGTTATCCGAAAAAAAACGACGTCGAATGAAACTATAAATGGCCATATTACCGGTATTCTACCTTTAATCAATCATGTGATATCTATAAAAGTACGGGGCTGCTCAACAGCTATGGCAATAAGGAGGCTGAGATCGCCATTTCAAAGCCTCATCCGGCAGAGTGGAGGCGAGGAGGATCGAGCTAACCACCACTGCCTTCGATACACTCCTAAAATCGACAAACATATACCAGAATCGGTCGATTTGTGAGTCGCTTCATGGACAGTACGGATCATACATGTAAGTCAAGTATGTAACCACTGCCTTTACTAAATCTTCCTAACGTTGATCGAGTCTTGGAATAAGGGTTTGAAAATAATTAAGCACAACAGCTTAGTCATTATTAGGAACCATTACTTCGGTCTAGCATTATGTCAGAGTGTCTAAATGAACACTAAATCTATAGGTTATGTGGTTCAATTCTTCTCTTTATCCAACTAAATTATCCCTTTCCCAAACTTGGTTTTTATTGAGACTAGTACGAATTGCATGCTCTTACAGGAGGTAAAACAAGGGCTACTGAAAACAAGAATTGAAATAATAACAGCATAGACACCTTTGAGGGTGAAGAAGAAAATACTGATATTCAGAATTTTCTTCTTTTACCTCAAGGATTTCTCTTATCGTATCATACCGGTATATTGTTGTCCAATCCAAGGCTTGTAAAGGGCAGGGTTAATCTTGGTCTTTACTTGTATTTCACGGGATTTTGTATTGTTGTGCTATATATAGTGTCTTTAGAAACGTTGTTATATTACAAATGTACTTTGGTAGGCTATAAAGAAGCTTGGTTGTGAGAAAAATGGGCCTCGAGACATCTAATAGCAACATGGATCTAGATCAGACTACTTTAAAGTACCGTTTTATTAACTCTTAAATAGTTCTTTTATCATGATAAACGTGTAAGAGGTTGCTACGGATCTTGATCAGAATACATTATAATTATGCGTGAACCTGATTTGATCTATATGTCTCAATCGTCATAAATGGCATAAGGATTCAATTCCATATCCAGAGTCTAATTTATCTTAATTTTCAGGAGAAATATAAGACTATATGACTGTTTTTCACGTTTATTGTGACAGAACACACCTTGTATCCGACTTTTACGGTAAAAAAAAAGATGTCGGTGGCAAAACGTACCGTACAAAACCATTGATGATGCTAAAGATATATTTTATCTTTCGTCTGCAATGATTTTTTATCCATTAAAAAACTAAACGCACTCTAGGAGAGACATCGGATATTGCTCGCAGTTTTCACGAAATCGTCCTACAAGGTGGTCCCGAAACTTGACATTGTTGGATAATGGGCCAAACGATAGTTACGATACAGTTCATGCATTTAAAAGAGCTCACAGTGCGACATCAGTTAATTGACCAGATATTTGCAACTGCAATCGACCATCGTCACCTTCAGGGATCGCACCTTCTTGATCAAGGTGTGCAAAGCATGGATTAGGGCAACTTCGGCGATAACGCGGCTACCTTTTGAAGAGGTCGATTATAACATCTGCTTAAATATATTATATCACCTACTTTAGTTGCCGTTAAAGACTCTTTATTGATATTATGGATTTTTCAATTAATAAAGCCTTTTAATGGATTAAAATACCGCCGTGTTTTCTGTTGAATAATCGGCTCTTTGTCTATAGATAAGTAAACAATTGATGTCTTGAACAACAAAGGATAATCGATACAGATTCTGTTGACTTTGTTGACTCAGACATACGAAGTGTTTCATAAAGCATACACTTACATGTCATGGGGGGACCATGTCAGGTATCATAACTCGTCAACCTAGCCTCTCTGGAATCCATACATGAGTTTCATAAAAAAAATAACAGGAAGAGGGTTTCATAAATTATAAAAGCGTCGGAGTTTGGGCATGGTAATATCAGATCTCATCTTCGCAAGCCAAGGGTGACATCTACGACGTAACGTCGTTTCTGTATTCACCCTTGGCGTATTTAGTCCGATTTTCTTGGTCTCCTGGAAAGCGTTTTCATTGGTTCCAGCGAGGTCTCACTGGAACCAATCAAATTGTCGACTGATTCATTTGTTATGAGTAACCAAATCATGACAACGGGCGGGAAAAAGCATTGCATTTGCAACTCAAAAACGCGAAGATGGGCGATTTTTCCTAGGAACTTCACTGCAATAGACAGGAATTCCCTATTTTTAATCGACGAATTATCATACTTTCGACAATTCGACCAAAAAGCAGCATCCGCATGACGTATGACGCGAAAGATAACATGCGTTAATGACGTCATCAATAATGGACGTAAACAACCAACAGAACAACCGCTAGGCGGCGCTTCGCGATTTCACGAAAATCGGACTAAATCCGCCAAGGGTGAATACAAACGTAGGTGGGTTCAACCTTGGCTAGCGAAGATGATCAGATCTCGGCAAAAAGCAACATGCTTGTAGAGAGTCATAAAAGATCTCCATTTACCCATATGCAGTAGCAGCATATCTTTCGTACACGCTGTTTTATTAGCAATACAATTTTGATAAAATAAGTTGCATTGTATGTGCATGTATTTCCACTGGTATTCCCCGTTGCCATTTGATGATGGTTTAATTTTATTTAGCAGGACACATGAATGTCACCAGGACTATCTGTATGCTAAACAGTCTTCTTGAATGTCGGTAAATGGTTACAAAATTATTCAAACGAATTCAAATCGGTTAGTTAAGTGCTAAAAGGTATCGAACTGTGGGAAAATGGACCAGACACTTGAACAATAAAGGTATTCACTTTAGAAAAATTGCAAATGTTGCTCCAAAATCAACAAAAGGCCAGTGTGCGGTTGTTGTCGTTTTGGAAAGGGTAGAGGTTCAGTGTTTGTGATTGCATGACAAAATGTCGGATGGGACAACACATTTTCGCAAGCTGTAGTTGCACAGCTCTGGAATGAAATCTGCGACATCAGGCCATTTTCTAACAACACATAGATGCTTTCCATAACAAATCTCGTAACCGAAGCTTATTATAAGCTGTAGTTACGAGGTTTTGTTGACGAAACGACGATATAGTATGGCTAACACAGACTAAATTGTCTTCACATATTTGACCACCAGGCTTTTAGTGACCCTGCATACAGTCAAATTCAGATGAAAAATGTCGTAATTACAGTATGTGTAACGCTGTAGTTACGATATTTTGGAATGGAAGTTGAGATATAGTATCTCGAAAATTGTAAATGTGGGGCCATTAAGTAATAAATTAGTTTACATTTATCTAAAAATGTTGACCGGGACAGAGGGAAGGTCAAACAATACTAACCAGGTGCGGAACTATAACAAACCACTTCAAACAGTTTGTCTCTGGTTTTAGACAAAAACCACGTAACTGCAGCTTGTTTTAAGCTGCAGTTACGAATTTTATGTTGAAAAGCGAGGATGTATATATACAATGTGGACATCCTCATCCTTGGCAATTAGTCGTAAAGACAAAAGAACTGCCATTTTCTTGCTAAGCAAACCTAGTGAGATTCACGCGACGTCGGGAATTTTCTTGTGACGTCGTTAACATTCGTTTGTAACCGAACCTATTTGGGCGACGTCGTAAACATTCGGCGGTGGAATTTTCCACCGCCGAATTTTTACGATGTCGCCCGAATTATTCCGACGTCGTGTGACTCTAATTAGAGTTGGACTACCTAAATTCTTTTGGGTAACACCACAACCTACCCGTCCCCCACCCCAGTCTGACTCGGTCCCTGTTTACTACCATACCAGTTTTGTGTATCGCCACTGAAAATATTGAGAGAAGAAGACCACATTATATTACGACACCATCCAAGCCGAACCCAAACTACAGAATAGCGAACAGTTTTCCCGCGTTCGTGTGCTAAAAATAGATTTCCGATGGGAATACCCCAACAACGTTTGCCGGGTACCAGTCTAATATTTTGTTTATCGGTCAATGAATCGGACAATTTTTCGTAACCGTGTTAGCAAAAAAATATTATTTTCAAGCGCGATATTAGTCGATCAGAGATAATGCAGGCGGGAACTAAAACTACGAAACATTGCGCATATGCAACATGCAACATTGCTTCCAGATACGGAGACAGACCAGAAATGACAAACGTTTTTTCTTGAGATTCCCCAGCAGCTTAACCAGAAAAAACGTCGAAAAGTCTAAAAGTAAAGTAGCTATGATCATGAAACTTCTCTGGTAGATAGATCTCACCAAGGAGAAGTGCAACGTACAAGGAACATAACTCTATCTTGCTTATTTTGTGAGTTATTGCCCATTGTTGTAGTGAAAGCCTATGGGGTATCAAATCACATTCAGCGACAAATTCTAGTTTTTTTTATATAATTATTAACCCTTTCCCAAACAAGACCGGTTTTGACGTCCCCAACAGAAAATCATTGGGAAAACATTGAGGCAAAAGAAGAAAATGATGATCGACAAAATCGAAAAGGCATGCACAGCAGACAAAATGGGTGTGAATAACTTCTTTGGATATTGATGATCATCCTTCTTTTGCCTCAATATTTTCTCCGAGATAAAACACTAAAGATATTCACATCCGTTTTGTCGTCTGCAGACTTTTTTTTTTTCAATTTAGCCCAACATGACATTATGTCGTTTTGGAAAGGGTAAGCGAGCACGCACGAGCGGCACGATGAAGTCAGGACATGTCCGTATATGTAAACATTACTTGTCAACTGCTCATTTCATAGTTACCGATCTTTTAAAGGACACGACAGTGCATCAACCTTCTCAACTCGGAATTAGAATGTTTCTCAACAAATGATTACAGCAATCACGCTCTTAGAATGTTATCTCCGGCAAGCTGAACGTGGAAAATCTTCGCGAGATTCGCAGCCATATTTGTACGATAAGGGATTCCCAATCTATTTTTAGACCAGTGAGGCGTGACGATGACGTATTTGTTCACACGGAAAATCGAAGCCTATTAGTTTTTTTATCCGTTTGATCCTTAACACGGTGGATAATCACGTGATGCAATAAATACTGAATATCTTCAATAACTTTGTTAATACGGGACCGATTTGAATTCGGTTTGAAGCAGAGAATGTGGACAGACGTCACGCATTAGATAGACGTGGTAGATTTTTAAATAATCAACTGATAAAAAAGTTTTTGAAGATAAACCAAAGTTTTGCTTTATCTTTGATAAGTTTTCTATCAGTTGATTGTTTAAAAATCTACCACGACTATGTTATTTCTGACATTTTTCCACCTTCTCTGCTTCAAACCGAATTCAAATTGGTCAAGTATTGACAAAGTTATTGGAGATTATCGGAAATTCTAAGTCACGTGATTATACACCGTGTTCAACCCAGCATCGTTTCTTGTATTGTATTATTTCAAGATCGCTCATTACAATACTGCCTTTAACACTTTCCCTAAAAGACCTTACTTCGACGACTCTCATAAAAAAGGCTGACAAACTATATTTGTTCCCTTTGTCTCAATATAATAATGTATTATTATCGTGCACAAATCCTTTCTTTATCAGAATTCATTTTGTTTGGAAAACGTTTACGTATTTCCCATTACGTTACGGTATTACTCGAAAATTTTACGTAATGGCCTTTTCTCTATTTGTTATTCATATAACTTACGATTTATAGTAATTATGAAAAGTGACGCATCACCGAATTGTGATATCCTTTACTTAAACAAGACCATTTATCTTTCACAGTTGAAGAAACTGAATTAACATACTACCATATCAAACCATGGGTTTCGTTTAGAAAAGTCGCAACTACAACCTGAATAACACGTGGCTGTGGTATTTTTAACGAAATCGACGCAATTTCTCAAATATTCAAACTAAATAAAGCGAATACATGTATTAAAATAAAGATTCCCACTTGATAACGCTGGTAAAAGGATATGAATTGTAAAATTGTTAAACAACTGATAACCGCATCTTTTCCTTCTACCTAAATATTTTCCACATGGCCGCTTACAAATTCTATTATTCAATCTTATATTGTCGTATGAAAAGTCTTTCCGTTTTGAGCTGTTCTAGATAACATTTCGACGTATATAGAGAATGGCTAAATGTTCAATGCATAAAAGTAAATATGATAATTATGATGTTTCTCGAATCTGTTCTCGTATGAAAATCTAATAAATAACCCCAACCCTTTTCCAAAAATAAAAACAAATCTAGACTAGTTCACAATCAAAAGTAGTTTGGAAGACAAAATAAATGTTATAAAAGATATAAAGTTTATAAGTATTAACTTTGAAAATACATTGTATTGAGAGAAAAGGAGATAGTGCTGATTATCATCATTTTCTTCTTTGCCCTCAATGATATAATATTCTTACTTGAATTATAATGGCCGAAATCGGAATTTCCCTAAGAAAGGATATAATTATGCGTATACTTTATAGTAAGTAAACTCTTTCCCAAACAGACGACAAATTGGATCCTGATATAGAATAGAATGATGATATTTGTATACAATAGAACACTGAAAAATTGAAACAAAAGAAGAAAATGCTGATAATCAGCATTTTCTTCTTTTGCGTCAATGTTTTCCCATGACTTTTATATCATGGACTTCAAAACTAAATAGGTATATTTTGCGAAATTCTTAAAGTGGTCGTGGAGTGAAGTGTGACCGATATAGCAAATAACGATTATTGATCGGTATTTAATCGATGTGATTCATGCGATTTTTTACAGTCATATGCTTATGATAGTTATCAATCTTCATAGTGGGCGATCGCAGTCCGCGGCCCCCGCACTATGGGCGAGTAAAAACAGATGATGAAATAGTTGACACTCGCTATCTCGAAGTGACTTCGAGATATCCGAAATTCGACATATCCGTGTTGTGTATAGTTACTAGGAAAATTGATATCCCATGGTTCTTGAATTTCTTCAAGTGTACACGCTTATACGTTACAATTACATCGTATTTGAAATGTAGAAAAAAAATGAAGAAAAAAGTCTTGACACGTACAGTGTCCTTCCTGCTTTACCAAGTTTTATTGCGAAATGTGTCTTCAATACAATTTTGTTATACTATGTTCCAGTGATGAGACAGGACCAGATTTTCACTTTGAAATAGGCAGTATTTCGACCTAGCCGATGCCGTGATTTTGAGTTCCTAGTCTCGAGTTTCAACTGCACTTTAAAACCGGACCGGAGTTCGAATCTTCGTTCAGCTTATTGTTTCGGAACATTTTGTTGATCTTAGACCACAGCCCCCGCACAACACGCTAGTCATTACAGCTGACTAAATACTACAACGTTGAATACTGGACCGATGATCGAAAAGTCACCCACCTTATCCACGGTGGGGATTGTGCATGCTGGGATGGATAACGAATATGGAGTATACGGACAAAATTTGCCTCGCTTCAGGTAAGAAATTGTGCAATTATTTTCTTATTTCTGCTCCAATTTTCAAGCGGTTTGTTGCATGTACCCCGCATTAGTGAGCTCTTTCCTCGGATATATGACTTGTTGGTAGAATCTTTGTACTTTGTCCAAAAATTGATCCCAACCGACCAGAAAAACGACAAAAAATTCAGGCCCTTTTTCTAGTCGGTTGGGATCGGTTTTTGAGAAAAGTACAGGGAAGTTCCAGAAAAATAATACATCTGAGAAAAGGGCTCAGTAAGACGGAGTACATGCAACAAACCGCATGAAAATTGACGCAGAAATAAGAAAGTTATTGCACAAATTCTTACCTGAAGCGTGGTTAATTTGGCCGTAGTCGTTACCATTTCGCTTTCTGGTCGGTTGGGACAATATTTCGGAAAAAGTATCATGAGTTATCTAATATGCCATATATCCGATGAAAGAGCTCGATCAGGCGGGGTACATGCAGCAAACCGCTTGAAAATTGATACAGAAATAATAGAGTTATTGCAAAATGTCTTACCTGAAGCGAGGCGAGTTGGCATCAAATTTTGTGCAAAAAATAGACCGAGTTTACCGTTATGTTTTGATAAACCGTCGGTGTTGTTATAACATCTAGTAACTACTGTTTGATTCAAGCCGTAGTTACGAGATTTTATAACAACACCAACGAAATACTATTTATTTGTCCGAAATTACGTCACGGTTTACTTGATAAAATCGTTCCCTATTGTCGGTAGTCGTTATCCATCCCATCATGCACAATCCCCACCGTGTTATCGTTTTGGAAAACCGACAAATTGACTAATAGAATTAATAGTGTACAATTAAATCTACTTTATTTTACCTTTCTTTTTGTCAATGAAACTAAATTGAAATGATATTTAACACACTAAATCAGATAAAAACCTTGCAGCCCAAGCTCTATGGCTAAACATCATTAGAAAATGAGAGGGATAGAGGCAGATGGAGAAAAGGAATGTACGAATAGACAAAAGGGAAGGCAGAGAATTAAAAACATAACTATACACAATGTAGAAAGGGAATGAAATTGTTGTCAACAATCTTTTCTTTTCTTTTTTAAAGATGTTTTCAAAAGTTCGTATGCTGGTAAAGATCTGACAAAAATTGCTGGTTAAGGTCTGAGGAAAATTAATACCATGTGATACGACAACAAGAGTGCCATGGTCACAATATACGCCGCCCCAGAGACTAAGTTTTAAGGGGGCATAACTCAGGCAAAAATCAATGAACCATAAAATCCTTCCTTCATGCACATCTACCAATTGAGGTGATAACATTGACCAAGTTTCAAAAAGATCCAGCCAGAAACTTAGGAGGAGTTGCGTTGACAAGAAAAGTGGACGTACGTACGGACGGACGGACGGATGGACGGACGGATGGACGGACGGACGGACGGACGGACAGACGGAGAAGATGACGCCAATATACGTCCGCCTCCGGCGGCGTATAAAAACACTGGCTACCAAGTTGAAGTTGGTCATTGATAGTTTTGTTAACGATACATGACTGTGTGTGTATGTTCGTGTGTTCGTGCCTTTCTGTTTACGAGAACAAACTATTACAGACCTATTACATGCAACTTATCTGATATGACCTAATTCTTGGACAGTTTCACGCGATTAAAGACACCAAAGGCGCGTTTACATACGGCAATAAAATATTGAATTTCATTTGTATTGGCGATAAAAATCACGAAATAACCGTAAAATGTAAACAAAGTATACAAATTCGATAATATTGTATAATTACTCACTAACGCTTTCCCTTGATCCAGATTTAGAGCATTTCACAAGACTTCAGAAAAGACAGAAATCTGCTAAAATTCTGTCGCAGTCTATCTGTCAAGGGATCTCGTTCTGCATTAGTTCGAATCCCGAAATGTCCAATATTCTCTCCGCCAGTAGGAAAATGTTGACGAATCGTGAGCATATTGTGTCGTGTATATGATGTTGTGTTTGCGCTGATGCAAGAGATACAGGGAACACTATAGGCCCCACTAAAAGCACCAGTCTCTGCAATATAACTGGTTAAATCAGCTGATTAAGCAGTTTAAAAAAACGAATACCCATACTCTTGGAACTGTATCTAACAACAAGCCAAAATCTGTTCTCTAATTTCAATGCAAGCACCTCGATTGGACGAGACGTGTGTTTCACCCAATCGTTTTATAATTTTTAAATAGGCTGGAAATTCAGGACTCGTTGGGGCATACAAGCCTAGATGCATTTCTAGCATCTAGCACATTCGTCAACAAACCCCAAAATGTAATGTATATTTGCCTCTATGATCTTATACAAGGCATTTTGTCTTTTGTGCTTTATAACATAATTATTTACATGATCTTCTCACCAATCCCATCGCCTACTGCAGCAGCTTTCAAATAGGAATGGTCTTTATAGATCTTTGCAATTTTGTGAAAGGGTTTCCATTTAACTTCACTCCATTTTCCTATTTTCTCTATTTATGATATAAAGCTTTTGTGTTTGTAAACGATATTACAACTTCATTTCAAGTGTTCGTCAAAGAGTCGCCATTGATTGAAAATTGGATATGAAATCCATTTTATAAACTTTTTATCGATTATCCGCCTTATTCCAAAGCTCCTACTTGGGTTTCTTTGATAAGTTTGCAAATTGTTTCGTTCCATGAGAAAATGAGGGTTAATGGAGTTTCGCCGAGCCCCGTTAGTTCAGTTCGATAATGTCGGAGATATGCAAAATGCTGGATGGGGTCGAACCAGGACTTCATCAATATTCCCACTGTTATAACACTAATCGGTTGTCTCTGGTTCTAAGGGATTATTTTGGGACAAGAAATATCATAATTTATACGTGACTAAGTGCACAAGTCTCTGCAATATGCATGTTTATGATAATGGTTTATATAAATTCACCGCATTCAGCAAAGGGAGTAGAGTTTTGGTTATCAGAGAAAATACAGATACAAACACGAAAATACTGACCGGTAAATTAGAATGACCTTCAAATATAGTATATCATTTGGTCTATCCCGAAAACTTTCTACTCTAGTCAGACTGCACCGACTGCACATCGTTTTTGCACTTTCATGAATTCACATTTCGTTGTGACTTCAAATAAGAAATTGAAGTTGATATTCTAACACGATATGTTTCACTGTTACCAAAACTCAAGTTACTACGAAATCAATCAAACAGCTAGCAATACAATACGAGAAACTTCACATTGATTAAATAGAGAGTCAATTCGAAATAATGTTTTCCGCCAAGTTGACACAGTAACAGCCTAGTACCTACTCTCCATTGCCGAGCTCTATTGATTAAACCATCAAATATGACCTCTGCAGTTTTCGGTACGCCAACAGCCTATTTGGTCGTCATAATCTAATTATAGCACACCATTTGAATTATCGAATCAAAATCATTCAGTTTTATCTTGCATGATCATTACGTATACATTAGGTCGCTTCTATTTTTGGCTGAAGCCGGTAACATTTGAATTATGGAATCAAAATCATTCAGTTTGATCTGGTTTGATTACGTATACATTACGTCGCTTCTATTTTTGGCTGAAGCCGGTAATTTGAAGCGTCAGCCAATGAAAGTTTGTATCAGCTTTTTGAATTGTTTTGTTGTGTTTCGCCAACGATTGGATACTGAAATCCCGCCAAGGCCCCGAGATTAGACGTGAAATGACCCCGCTAGAACAGAGCTCATTCTATCGAAATGGAATGTAGAGATAATGTGCTCTGTTCATAAGAGAGTACCTAGTACCATGAAGTTGATAAAAGACTGCGAAAGTGCAGTTTGTGCAGAAGCAGTTAAAGTGACATTTCAGAATTTTTTGTCATAAATTTTACTTTTATTTTTATCCGCAAGAGCATATTTCCTTATGGAAATTCTGAAAATTTCAGGCCAAAATATTGCGCCGTTTACGAGAAATTTATATTTTTGTGTTAAGATTGAACAAATTGTTGTGGACAACAGTTCGGATATATATGCAATTCATCGATTATGTCTCAACTTTAAATGCGTGTTTCTCGCTTATTGGCAACAACTTAAAAAAACTAATAGTATTTATACTCATTAGAATAACCAATCTTGGCATCAAGACATACTTTAAAAATTGAAATTGGAATGAAATGTTTAATCAGAGTAACGCCGCCTGGTAGTAGATAGGGATTGCACGGTCGACTGGCCGATTGTGGACGGCAGAGTAGCAGACAAGAAAAGTAATGTCGAACAGAGCTTACGATAATTTAGCAGTCTGTTGCTGCTGCGGCCGCTTAACTCTCTCCCAAACAAGACCTTGTTTTGACGTCCCTAATAGAAAAGGCTTGAGTAAACATTGAGGCAAAAGAAGAAACTGCTGATAACCAGCAGTTTCTCCTTTGGCCTCAATATTTTCTATGTTATATTGTACACAAATTCAACCTTTATCAACATTCATTTTGGCGTCTTCAGTAGCTTTTGAATTGGAAACCCCTAAAATTTTGCCGTTTGGGAAAGGGTTAAAAACATGTCCGTTGAATTACCAAAAAAAACACGCCTCTTTTTTCTTGTCGTCTTTTATATTCCCTATCATCATATTTGCGTTGAAGGAATGAAATAAATAGCGGTATAAGTAGTAAATTTAGTCAAATAAAGGAAGCTGTCGTGACTATAGAAACAGAAGCAGACAAGGAACATAGCGTAAGTAGCAGTAGAGGAGATAATATGCTAAACCCATATTAAAATGATTCAATGGAAAATGCATACTCTCCATTCAAATGTCATTTATTTTGCACATGACCAATTTCGTTGTGGGTAGAGCAGAAATTGCAATACTACCAGCCTTCGAAGCTGCAGTGTAAGCAGCCTTTGAACCCAACAGAAGAAGTAGTCCAAAAGACTTACTAGATAACCCATACTATCATAGACCCCCTCGGACCTTTTATTTGCTTCTGTAACTCTTTCCCTAATGGCAGTAATTTAGGTTGTTCCGAAGTGAAACCTGTTGAGGACGACAAATGGAATATGGATAAAGATAGAATCTTAGTATGATATAACACAAAACAAATTGAAGCAAAAGAAGAAAATGCTGAATCTCAGCATTTTCTTCTTTAGTTTCGATATTTTCCACATCTTTCTTATTATGAGAGCCAAAATTAGGTCTTGTTTGGGAAAGGGTTAATGTACTCATAAAGGCCATGTCGAGGGATCAGCACAAGGATGTCGTAAGTGATCATTCAACGCGTATGTAGTTACAATACTCTGGCACGAAATGCTCTAAAATTACACATAACTACTAAAAGGAGGAGTCGTTATTGTACGCATTATGACTCAAGGACCAAACCCGAAATGAAAAGAAATATTATGAATGAATTGATTATTCCATATAATAGGTGCAAAATAATATTTTCATAAACTTGCCCCACGGACTTTTATGTATTTATTTTCTTAGCCTAATACTTCCATTTAAGGTGGCATAATTCACTATTGACAAACGTGTTTTAAGTTACTTTACAAACACTGGCTGTCCGAGGCGCAGTCCTCACCATACAAACTGAGATTTGAGGAATGGACAGATGGACGGATTGACGGACGGATTCAAATAATGCCAGCTTATTCAACTCCTAAATAAGCATTTTTTGGAGAAAAATGCAGATACGGATGCCCGAATCAACTTCTTACACTACCAAAGTATCTTACGATTGATTTCGTCGAAAGATTATCGTTCGATCTACAGGGACCATGTCATAATTGTCATTACTCATTAGACTGTCGAACGGTGAACGTAAGAGGTCCTAGGACTTAACCCCACCTTTTTTAAACTACACAATGTTTATCCGTCCATGTTAAAATGCACTAGATGCATTTAAGACTATGGAACCGTTCTTTCCTGGTTGAGAGATTCCAAAATCTCCAAGATCGACTCTTATGCTGGATGCAGATCTTTGGGGATAGAGGACAAATGTGCTATGTGTATCGGTCCAAGGACACTCGGACATGTCGCTTTTCAATAAAAAAGAATCGCATAAATGCAGCTTGTTTAAAGCTGCATGTATGAGGTTTTTGTTGAAAAGCAGCAATATGTCGTTTGAGCAGAAGAATAGAGAAAGCGAGTGGGTTATTTCTTTACTGAATTCCAGATTGTTCCTGGAATAATGTCATTCTGCTCGAAAACATGCCGTGTAACCATATTCCATACTGACCGCTTTTTATCACTAAGACTAGCGATTATTAGTGTTATTATTCGGTCAGACAGAAAATAATGGTTTGTTTACCTTAACGTATTAAAGGATTAAGGGCTAGGACACTTTGACATTGGATATTGTGAAAAATATAGATTCATTGAGTACGCTAGGGCACCATAAAACGTCGTAAAGTGAGATAGGAAAAACAGTCCAGATCCTGCAAATTATGTTATACAGAATGGTTTCGGTTATAGCCAGTCTAGAGTGGGGTCGATGCTTTTTCCTCATTTACCTGAAGGTCTCTTTTAGCGTGGTGGGTCACTTAATAGATCGTTTGATTGATGAATATTATGTTTTGATTTACAATGGCGTTTCATCGATTATTGTCTTGTTTGCCATTCTGATGCATCAATACAGTTTCGGTTGACCCATTACCACACTGTGAAACATTTCGACTCCCCACAAGATTATGGATTTGAAAAAATTTGGGGAAAGTGAAGAAATTGCTTGTGACAAGCAATTTCTTCATTTTCCAAAATGTTTTCTACCCCCCCCCCCCATGTAAAAAGATTTAAACGACATTCACATGATTTGTCGTCTGTAACATCTTTGAATTTGGACAAACCCAAAACTTTATCGTTTGGTAATGTGCGTTAGACTACAAATTTGTTTTGAACTACACTGACCCTGGCATGTACAACTTGTTCATTCAGCAAAATATTTTTGTCCAGTTCAGGGTTGCTTTTTCTGCGATAAACATTGCGACAGCAATTTTGGATTTAATCAAGGTTTAGTTTATTGTACAGGACTTTTTCAGTATAATGTAAATGAATCTCAACCGAAGCCAGAACAAATTTTAAACGTGGGGTTTTAGATCAGAAGTGCCAGTATACTGCCGGACCTGTCTTACCATGCTGGTACAAAATCACTGGTGGTGAACTCGGCCAGAGCGTGGGACGTTTTTTCGCGATCATTGTATTCCGTCGGTGTTGTTATAAATAAAATATCGTTACTACGGCTTCGATAAAGCCGTAGTTACGAGATTTTATAACAACACCGACGGTTCGTCAATGCATATCGGTAAACCCGGTCTATTTTTAGAACAAACTCATTGTTATTAGAAAAACTATCCAATCAGATCTTTAAACTCACATTTAAACGCAAAATATGTGTACCTTATTGTAGCGAAAAACGTCAATCGCTTTGGCCTAGTTCACCACCAGTGAAAATTATCCCAATCTTCCTGGCAGGTAGAGCAGAAAGCGTGCTGGCTGATCATGATGTCGCTTTTCAACAAAAACGTTGTTTCTGCAGCTTATTTCAAGCTGCACATTAAGAGGTTTTCGTTGAAAAGCAGCGAATTATACATATATTTTGCAACAGATCTGCCTTACTGTCTTTATTCTGAATGTTAAGGCTTAAACACGATATATTAATTGTAGCACAACAGTTGTAAAATTTACAACTGAATTCAAATTATGTACTTCAGCACACGATTAATGTTAATTGATAGGAAGCCATTTGCATCGAATACATCTTCGATCATAATCGTATATTAAAAAGATATTTGACAAATCACCGGTAACATCCAAAAAGATGTGGCATTTTACGTCATTTTAGTCATAGCAGAAAACACCACAAAATGGCCATAATCGTATATAGCATCGTCATTGAAATATATCGTCGCTTTTTCAGTCAGAATCTGGAAGATTTCAGGATCAGAATTAAACAAAGATAGAACAGCCATTAAAATATAGAAAAACTTTCCATAGCAACACTGCCTCTTGCTTTGCCAACCCCTAATTATAAACTATGCAGTCTAACGGGGTCGATTAACGTACATAACGTAACTATGCTCGTTCTTAGAATAAGGACCTTTTCCCCATAGCATAACATAATGTAATAAATTTTCCTGAAATAAAAAGAAACATAAAGAGACGGATCAATAAATACATAAAAAGAAACAGGCAAAGGAGAATAAACAAATACATGTATACTTTTTCAAAAAAAAAAAAAAAAAAAAAAACCGAAACACGGAAAAGCGAACAAACAAAAACAAATGCTACATCATGAGAAATTCTACACTAATGGCTTCATAACTATAATAAGTCATACTAGCTGTTCTCTAAAAGTACATCCATGTTCAACCCTTTCCCAAATAACATAATTCTCGACATCCACTGAACAAATATCTATGAAAACATTGAGACTAAAGAAGAAAATGCTGATAACCCGCCATTTTTCTCTTTTTGTCTCAATATTTTCTCTACAAACGATATCTTTGTCTATAACTATTTTCTCGTCTTCAGCATCATCTTCGAATTAGACCCTAAAACATTGTGGTTTTGGGAACGTGTTAACCCTTTCAAAAACAAGACCTGGTTTTGACGTCCGCAATAGAAAAATGCTTAGGAAACATTGAGACAAATGAAGAAACTGCTGATAACCAGCAGTTTCTCCTTTTGTCTCAATATTTTCTTAGCTATTTTCTACACAAATTCTAACTTTACCAACACCAATATTGTCATCTGCAGCAGCTTTTGAATAGGACCACCCCAAAAATTTGTGGTTTGGGAAAGTGTTTATCATTATTCTTTCTCGGAATTACCAGATCAAATATTGTTGTTTGTGCGACACGAATCGTGAGCTAAAAGTACATTTTTCTGTTTTATAAGGATTCTTAGAAAGCGCTTGTGCGATTATTTTTGGATTAACCCTTTTCCGAACAACACTCAGATTTGACGTGGCTGATGATTATTATGTGATATTTTGGAAAACACTGAAGCAAAAGAAGGATATGCTGCTAACATAAATTGTCTCTCTTTGTCTTAATATCTAATGTACTATAATATCCATTTTGTCCTTTGTACATATCCTCTTCCAAATAGGACCAGTCCAAATTTCTTTTGTAAGAAAAAGGTTTAGTGCATTTGTATGACATTTTACCAGTGAAAGAGGACAATATAAAATAAAAGTGCAAACGTGCTCATGGAACGATCATGGGTACTTATCCAATCTTGAATAGGCTATCGCCCAGATTATGCAATTTATCACAATTACACCGATTACGATGTTGTCGATTCCGGGAAAACACGAAGATTGCTGAATACGATTATAAATCGGACTCGTCGGAATGTATCCGAATGTAGAGGTCTTGGAGTTTGCAACCAATTTTTGGATTTAGCCTTTTTGCAACTAATTCCTAGTCTGAACTTTACAAACTGAGAAATGTCTATAATAGATCTACTTTAAAGCAACAGTAGCCTACTAGATCTAACTAGATGTATTGTTAGATTTATCGAGATGCTTTTTTGCACGTCGAGTCACACACTTATGATAATAAGTTCATCACACACGTATTTAAATAATGGGGCAAAAATGGTTTAATGTAAATTTCATGTAGATTTCACATAGCTTGAGGATGTGTATACAAAACTGACCGGACAATCCTTGTTTATGAACGCTTTAAAACATTGAAGGAAAAGAAAAAAATGCTGGTGACATCATTTTCTTCTTTTTCCTCAATGTTTCTTTTTTTCTGTTTGTTTTTTTTTTTTTTGTTTTTGTTTGAATGTGCATCATCATAAACGTTGCCATTGTCGTCTGCAGTGTGTTTCAGTTCGAACGAATCTATAATTTTGTTGTTTGGTAAAGGGTTAACCAAATTGACCAGACGAAACTCCGAGATAACCTATCTTCATATAGTCTGACCAACGGCGTATCAATCTACTGTCATTGATAACAATTTGGGACGGACCATTCATAAATGGGGGATGGGTCAGCTTATCATGCACTCATGAATACGAAATGGTGCGACCCGGAATTGAAAGGTCCATGATTAGAACCATGTCAGTGCCAAAAGATTTTTTCTCAGCAGACAAATTGCTCCTTGTGGATCACGTTGATGCAAAAGAAATAGACGATGGTGCACCCTCGACATTTTCCGCGTTTCATCAGTGGCAACGGAAATGAGGGATACCTTCGTCAATATCCGTTGCCATGGATGACGTTCGAAATTGCACGAAATGTTTGATATCTAATGATGGATGGAATACCTTGAATGAGTGGGTAGATTGGCTACTTGGTATCCTGGCATGTAAAGGAACCTCGCGAATATATTTGCTTTGTAGTACAATAAAACATCGTTGAAAGCGATCCAAAATTCTACGCTAGCGTAAAAAATTAGTTTGATGTTGACTTTTCAACTATTAAGAATATGGTTCCAGATCAGCATGTGTATACACAATCTGATCAGGATCCGTTTTGTCCTTACCATACAACTTCGCCAGCTGAATGCCAGGATAAGATCATCGCCTTTACAAATGGAGCGGGACATAATGATAATTTCTCAAACAGAAAGGTAAATATATGTAAACTATCATACAGACAGCCCAAGACCATTTTAATAATTCATATCGCTAAAAGCATGTCAGATTTTTATTGAAAAACGTCGGCCAGTTTAGTTCAAATTGATGGTTGAATAAGCTTCATAAATAATTCCATGCTTTAAAAAAAGATCATGACCTTGACAAAATCAATCACGTATTGACATAGTTTGTGATTTTCTGATAGCTTTTGCCCATTTGCCAAAAAATGATTCGTTTTTGATGTCCCTGTAAATACATGTAGGCCTAGTTGTAAAAACTTTTTTACAGATATCAAAGATGATAATCAGGAATGGCTTATTTTTCTATACTAATTTTCCAGGCTTATTTCCAAGTGTTAATTTGATTGTCCTTCCCTAAACGACAAAATTCGGACAAGTTAAAATTCAAATGTGTCTCAAATGATAAAATACGTGCTACTTGAGACAGACATTTCAGTATTTTAGGTCATACGAAATAAGGAAGGAAAAGGAGAAAGTGTTGGTTAACAGCAATTTCTTCTTTTCAATTCACATTTCATTGCTTTCTACAGCTCCTGAGTTCTGACAGCAGACGTAATCGTGAAATCCAGGTATTGTTATGAAAATGGTTAATCCAAGGTCCTTCACCATGTAAGGTCGAAGCCCTACACAGACGTTGGACAAACAGAAAACTGTATTTATTTTACTAGTTTATAGTCACAATATAAAACAATGTTGATTTTAACACTTTACCTTAAATGACATTTCAGATTTTTTTGTCATAAATTTTGGAAATTCTGAAAATTTCGAGCCAAAATATTGCGCCGTTTACGAGAAGTTAATATTTTTGTGGTAAAATTGAACAAATTGTTGTGGACAACAGTTCGGATTTATATGCAATTTATCGATTATGTCTCAACTTTACATGCGCGTTTCTCGCTTATTGGCAACAACTTCAAAAAACTAATAATATTTCTACTCATTAGAATAACCAATCTTGGCATCGAGACATACTTTAAAAAATTGAAATTGGAATGAAATGTCCCTTTACAATGGTCTTGGAGCTTCGAGTTTCAACTAAAGTATTACTTTGTTCGAAGTACATACATCATTATACGCCAAGATCGCAATATCAAATTTTGAGGTAGGAAACCCCACTGTGACTCTTTGTGGCTCCCCACAATATGGCTTTGGAAAACATCATGGAAAATGAAGAAATTGCTTGTGACAAGCAATTTCTTCATTTTCAATGTTGTTTTCGACTTAGAAAGACCAAAACATGTATAAATGCATTCACTTGATATTGGTGTCTGCAAGACCTTTTAATTTAGACCAGTCTTACATTTTGCCATCTGGTAATAGGTTTAGGTAGCCTACCCCTACCCCTAACGAGATTCGCGAATCGTCGGAATTATTCGAGCGACGTCGAAAACATTCGGCGGTAGAACACCTTACCTTTCACTGTCCTCATTTTACCGGCTTCCGGTATCTAGGTCAGTTACGTCGGACACTAGAAACATCCAAGGGTAGGTTCGAGGCCGCGGCCTTACCGCAGTTGGTGGCGCATTTGCCTCTCATTCGAAAGGTACCGGGTTCGATACCCGGTCGTGGAAAATACCCTTTGTGACAAAATTGTCACCCACCAATGGGTTTGAAATCGTTAACCTAAGTGGGCGAGCAGCTGGAGGCTCAGTTAGAGTGTGTTGTGGTAGTACTGGTATGAGAAACAACAGGAATACATGGTTAGGTGCTCCAGCCGCCGAGATATGACCCTGACAGTTGAAAACGGCGTAAAACCCCAATAAACTCAAAGGCTCGAATCCTGCTTTCCTACTTCTGATGAAACTCACCAACGTCGGAATGATCAATCATCACTAGTTCTACACGTTGGATGCTCAGCTGGCGGGTTGACATTGTTGTTGTTGTACTGATTCGAGAAACACATTATCAGGTTCGCCAGCTTGCGCAATGTAACTTACCGGATGTTCAATGCTGCATTAGCATAGGCCCCTACTCCCGCAATCAATCCATGCCTATACCTCACGATAAATGACCTGGCAGAGCAGCCCATGATAATCGAATGGAATGCTCTGTCAGGTCAATTCTCGCCCGCTATACCAGTTCTATATAGCAAAAGGTATGCAAAGTTTGTTAGAGGGTAAAGGTTACCCTTTTCAAAACGAAGAAAGTTTAAACTAGACCTACTAGTGTAGATCTAGTCCAGTCTAAAACTGCTGCAGGCGAAAAAAGGATGTCCATTGCATTAGAATTGATGTTCAGTGTAGCATCAAAATATTGAGAGAAAAGGATCAAATGCTGAATTGCAGCATTTCTTCGTCTCTTTAATACACTCTGAAACATTTCATAATGACACCAAAACCAAGTATTGTTTGGGTAAGGGTTAAGCCGCGAGTTACCGTTTAATTCCCATTGATTGTGCACCGTTACTGCACGTTACGTAAAATGACGTCACAACTCCATGTTTATTTTCCCCCGAAGTTGTTTAACTGAATCAATAGGCGTCGCCGACCATAATAAACCCTTTCTCGTGTGTTTGTCTAGCGAATAAAGAGGTCTTCAAGTCGAAACTGTTGTCTAAACGTGTAATTTTGGACATCTACTCTGTATGCATATTACCTGCATAGGATCTGTTAGCTATTTAGTCAGTCGCGTTCAAAAATGCCGTAACTACAGCTTATTCAAGCTGTAATTATGGCATTTTCGAATGCGACCAACGATTTCAGTGAAATTGTCGGTAGCTTTGTCGTTGTTACAAATGAACCCTTTGTAATACGGTAGAACATGAGCATGCTTTGCAAGACTTAGTGCATTGGTTTGGTGTGCATTTTAGGATTCAATCTGATTAATAACAACTGAAAGGCACCAGTTACTGGTCATCTTCTCTGAAAACCCGAAATCGACTATAATATTATTTTTTAACTAATCAGATTTCTTGTTACATAAAATTTTGCATGAAAAATAATGGTTCTGCATTGAAATGGAATGTCCTCGTGGAGGACAGAATCTTTGAAGCGTTTATTTAATTGGTCAGGAAAAACCGTAATAGAACATGACAGCTTAGTGGTGCCTTTAAGTTGTTACTGAATTTTAAAGCCGAATTTAATTCAGATTGGTTTAGGGTTAGGCCTACCACAGACCACAGAACTTTGCGTTTTGTGGCAATTAAGCTACACAAATGTCAATGGGCCACTGAAGTCCAAGCCCATGCACAACCTGCTTCGACAAAGAGCGTCTGCTTTTGTCGAAAGCAACATTACATGACAAAACCCCGACAATCTACGCAAGGTCTAGGATCATTCTGTGTAAATTGTCCAAAGCTGACCATAAAACGTACTGTGAGCGTAGAAACGGACAGAAAGACGTAGCCTAGGCGCGGACGGACGAACAGACACACAAAATGATAACGTTTTACTTTCAACTGCGACATATACGAGGGATGATCCAAAAGTAATGTCACGGTGTCTATAGTTTGGTTATTCGACGTATTCTTGTACAAATAAAGACTTATCATTCAAGCTTATCCTATTGGAAACAAGATTTTCTGAATTATTTGAATATTGTTTATGTATCCGAGAAAATAAAATGCCAAAAAAGATCCGTGTCGTGCATGTGCGCCGCACGCCCCAGACCTTTCGTTTGACGACCATTAAGGCTTTATGTTCTATCATTATATAAAAGAAAAAATCAAGACAATTAAGCTGATATTTAAATGCTGCGACGTCATGATATTTCTAAGCAATTTTAGAACGTTTCAATAAAATTGGTGAGTTGAAATGCCAAAATAAGTCTCATTGATTTCATCACTCGCATTCGGATTAATGGCAGAATCGGATAAAAGCCCACTACGTGCAATTCTGAACATTTGCTAAAGGCTTGGAAAATAGCCGATTGAAGGAACCGAAACTATAAATTCAACTTAAAAGAACGGACATTTCATAAGAGTCTCGTCTACCGAGTGCAAGCGTTTTTGGGAATGAATATGAGTCGTTTGAAGATCAAAACGAGCCGGAAGACATGTTGAGATGGGGAATAACGCCAACGTCCGTGTTACTTTGCGCCATTTCCGCACCTTAAGCTGAATTTAAGAAGAATTTATTATGTCGACCTTAAACAATGGGAACAAATTGACTCAAGGAATGTATTCAAAGAATTGCTGAACGAGTTGTTTGTAAATGCCTTTATGAAGTGGGCCGAACGCCACAAATGTTGCATTAATCAAACACGGAGGGCGATATTTTGAGAAGGATTAGACTGACGTCAAGGACGTCGTGTGTTGTGCGGCGCTAGACACCGACGCGCTATGTAAAAATGTAGTTTAGTTTTGTAATAGTACACGAAACTTTATGAAAATTCGTGCATGTATTAAACGAGTGTTAACCTTTCGGCATGTAAAGTTGCGTGAGGATACGTTCATAAATTCACCGAAAACAAAGTTTGTGACATTACTTTTGGATCATCCCTCGTATAAACGTAGTCTACATACTAGATATAGGAAGGGCAAACTTTTAACGTGACTGGGCCGGTAACAATTAATTTTGTGTTTTAATGAAACGGATTACCAATAAGGCTTAACATGGACTTGAGAAAAGAACGACTTATCCGCTGACGAAATAAAAATATTTGGAGAAAATCTAAACTATATATTTTCAGCTTTCTGTACAAGAATGGGCTCAACCTGTCTACCTTGAGTGCAGTGGCTAACCTGCCCCCTGTTTCCCGAAAAAAAAACTTAAGTACGTTCTCAGACTGAAATTTGAGCACCGTGCTCAAATAGCACGAAATCCACGTGAACTTCAATGGAATACCCTTCAGCGCTGGAGAGTATTCCAATGAAGTTTAGCATGTACTCATGAGTATGTACGTACGAATGTGTGTAAGTTTTTTTTTTTTTTTTTTTTTTTTTTCGAGAAACCAGGGTCAGGTCTATAATTCCATGGGAACACGTGTAGCCTGAGGTGGTCAATAGTGTTCCTTATTTTTTTTAAAAGGCAAATAATAAGGAGCGTTTTGTTTTATCCTGGAAAATATACGATGATGAAAGCACAGAGAACAAAATTTCATCCTTTTCCTACAATACCTTTGAATCTTTCTCATCTAAAGCACACATGGTAAATTATTTTTATTCTTCCCACTATTGATCTTTATTAGTGTGTTTAGCATGTTGTATAGAATAAAATCAGCTTGCACTGTCGTGCAGGTTGATCTTATTCTATGCTGTATGTTTGTTTTTATGTATAGCGGACGAGAATTGACCTGGCAGAGCATTCCACTCGATTAACACGGGCTGCTCTGCCAGGTCATTTATCGTGAGGTATAGCATGACAAGGATTAATTTTGACCAGTCTGACTTTATTGTGGTCTAGAAATAGGATAATTTTAAAAGTCTTTTAAGTGGGGTGACTCTAGTTCAATAAGTTCTAACGGCTTTGAAAGAATAGAAAAACATGAAACATAAAACATTATTTATTTTAAATATACAGTCATAAGTTTCGAGTCATTGTTAAACGGAATTATGCCTTTCTTAATTTTTTTCTATACGACATGATCTATGTCTGATCGAAAATGAAAGGTTTTGCAAACGACAAAAGAAATCGCTTTCGATGATTACAAGATATTGATGACAGCAGAGAAATACTGATTCATCAACATTTTCTCCTTTTCTTTCAATGATTCCAGAGCTTTCTCCAAAGCGAACGTCGAAACATTCATTGATTGGTAAAGAGTGTATGTCCATGTTCTGGGACATTTCTAGCTTGTTCATGAAATGTGTTCTTTAAAGGGACATTTCATTCCAATTTCAATTTTTTAAAGTATGTCTTGATGCCAAGATTGGTTATTCTAATGAGTAAAAATACTATTAGTTTTTCTAAGTTGTTGCCAATAAGCGAGAAACACGCATATAAAGTTGAGACATAATCGATAAATTGCATATAAATCCGAACTGTTGTCCACAACAATTTGTTCAATTTTAACACAAAAATATAAATTTCTCGTAAACGGCGCAATATTTTGAAAGGGTTAACAGTCATCTTGAGTAGTCTTTTGAAAAAATGTAGTAAGAAGAGAAAACTTGATCTAGAACCTTGAAGTGCGAGACCGACTTTTTTAAAGGTCTAGTTCTAGATCTACCTTTTTATTGTTTCGAACAGTTGAATTTGTAACACTTTTACTTAGGAATTAGTCTATATCTAATTAAAACCCATCATTAAATTCTATTCTTTAATGACGTAAACTTTACAGTTTCTTGTCATAATAACATACATGTATACAAATCTAATACAAAGATACCAAACACTTCGTGCATCTTCAGGTGTCATCCATGACAGCGGAAATTAACGACTTATCCACGTGTATTTCCAAGCGTTATCTATGGCAACGGAATTGACGAGGGATATCCTCGCCAATTTCCGTTATTCCGGATGATACCCAAATATGCACGGAGTTTCGTTGTTCGTGATGGGTTGCAATCCTTAATATGCTTTGACGACTCTTATATCACTGGTGGGGAACTCGGCCAAAGCGAGGTACGTTTTTTCGCGAACAATGTATTCCGTCGGTGTTGTTAAAAAATATCGTAACTATGGCTTTATCGAAGCCGTAGTTACGAGATTCTATAACAATACCGACAGTTTGTCAATACAAAACGGTAGACCCGGTCTGTTTTTAGAACAAGTTCATTGTCATTAGAAAAAAAATCTATAAACTCACATTTAAACGCAAAATATCTATACCTTGTTGTAGCGAAAATTGTTTTAGTTCACCACCAGTGTGTATCATATATGCGAAGATCCGTTTTAATTCTGTGCCCTTATAGTCTGAAAAGGGACCATACACATGCCGGGGAATCATGTGACTCAACACTTTCAGAAAATCGCCAATAAATCGTTAATACGTGAACGATTTGATAAAAGCGGTTTGAATCAGAGAACGCAGAAATAGATCTGCGCCAAATATTTGCATGGATGCCAACATAATCTTGGTATTTTAGAAATAAGCTGATAATAAAAAAAAGTTATCGACGATTTTGGGTATTTTTAAAACAATTTCAACAGCAGATTTTTAGAAATTTCTGACGTTCAAATAAGTCATGCTCAGAATTATAGACGGATGTAGATCTACATGTATAAAATTGTCGCGACAAGTGATTCCCCACCACGTGAGTTACATGCACTGGCTGATTTGAACTAGACTAGATATCGAGTTTCAAACTTGATATCAAATGAAATATGATGTCGTCGCTTGAATTCATAAAACCTCGTAACTACAGCTTCTTTAAAATTAAGTTACGGAATTTTGGAAGAAAAACAGAATCAAAATATCCATGAAATTATTTATGAATGAGTGGAAACCTCTTGTACACCCGCATCGAACTCCAGTCAATGAAACGTTATGACGTCATGAATTGCGTCATATTCATTGATTAATTGTAAAATTCACGCGCCAAACGTCCGGTATGTGACGTCATATATCCATTGACCCAAATAAATTGCGCGCTTCACTCATGAAACCCCTTTGCTCTTTTTTTCCCGTCAGCAACAAAGCGATGGACGTGCAGAAAATAGAAAGATCGTTTAACTCGGAAGATTAATTACATGGCAGATTTTGAGAATCTTCCGAATTTAAATGAGTTTAAAGTGGGGAAAATGAAATAGACACATCTGGGGCATGTGATCACAAAATGGGCTCTGGTCCAGCCTGTAGCCTACATCACCATCCTCGGATACCATGGGGTTAATCCGAGTTTTCTCTGATGCTCTTTGATATGTTGGTGTCGCTCATTAAAACTCGGATTACCATAGCTACGCTAGCTCATACCCCGGGGTATCCGAGGAATGTCATCATAATCCTTTAGAAGCAAATTGTATCTGAAATGCAGTCTGGCCATATACATGAAGATCTATATATCGTCGCTTTTCAACAAAAGCCTCGTAACTGCAGTTTGTTTTAAGCTGCAGTTACGAGGTTTTCGTTGAAAAGCAGCGATACAGTGTTCTTCCAGTTGCCACTGCTCATAAAGAAGCTATCAGGGAACAACATGGATATTGATCAAACTGCAAAGATCTATATCTAGCCACTTACATAGACAGGCTGATCTGTATCCATGGTGGGCCCAAATGCTACAACTTGGGCTCTTTTGTGGATGATGGCACAGTTATATGCATCACATGTATTTTGTTGGTTATTAAAAAAGAAATAGGCCCTAAAGAAAATCAGAAAACGCGACTAGACTTAGATCTGTATTTAGCATTGGAGGAACTGCAGACTCGTGTTTCTTCGAGTTTTTTTTTCTCTCTTGAATAAAAAAGTTTCTTCGACATGATTCCAATCGGTTCCCATGATAACAGGTTTGGAATTGTTCTACGAACTTTTAACCCTTTCCCAAACAGGACAATCTGTTGACGTCCATAGTAGAACTAATTGGATTAAAACTGATAATCAGCAATTTCTCATTTTCCCTCAATATTTTCTACACTGCTAGATCTATCTATAACATAAATCTATACAGATTTATAATTATCTTTGTCATCATTCTGTGCTTTGTATAGATCTTCTTTCAAATAGGAGCGATGTAAAATTTGAGCCGTTTTGGGAAAGGGTTAATCAGATTTCAATAGTCATTACCGCTACCCTTATTTGCCAAAATGTTCGAACCCGTGTAAATTATTCATACATGACAATAAAACAAGAGATGTCTTTTCGTTTTCCCATTGATATTTGGTTTTCGATGTGCAAAAGGGATCTTGCGCCATTTGATACCAACATGGAACCCGATCAGGCTAGGTTTGAATACTTACCCAAATAGTGACGCCTTTGGCGCACCAAAACAGATGATGCATTGGAATTCTCCAAAACCTTTTGAATAGTTGTATCTAATTTTCATCCGAATTCCATTTTCTAAGTCTGCGGTCAAATTATTGTGAGCTGGGTCGATTGCTTTAAAATTACAGCCAAGAAGTATAGGCAACGATAAGTCATTTCATACGCATCACTGCTTTTCAACAAGAACCTCGTATCTGCAGCTTGTTTTAAGCTGCAGATATGAGGTTCTTGTTTAAAAGCGCCGATATGCAGCCTGATCTTTGTTTATGTTGCCAGCAAAAGCAATAATGTTCGGGGTTCAGAATGACAAGGGCTAATTCTTGCGGTCTTCTAAAAGTGTGCATCATTAAAAAGAGCCTCGTTGACACCTTAAAGTAAAACGCAATTGTTTCATCTCCTTAACTTAATTTAGACTCTTCCATTTCTGAAAGTTCCCACGCTGTTGTTTTGGCAAGAATCAATACGGCATTGAGTTCGATGTTCAGTCGTTTTTGCAATGTCAGAATAACAATATGTCACAGGCCCGTAGGAACAGGGGTGGGGGCTAACAACCCCCCCCCCCCCCCCCAATGCTGGCCAGAAATACCGAATTTTCTTAATTTTACACTGAAAATTTTGGGAAAATCCAAATTAGCCGCGCATATTTAGGACAAGGGCTTTAGCCCCCCCCCCCCTCCCCCCATATGAAATTGCTTCATACGGGCCTGCGTCAAGCCCCGAATAGACTACTCAGTCGGTATCCTGTATAATCGTCAGAGAATTTTACTTCAGGGAATCTCGTTCCAAGTGGGTTCGAATCCCGCCGTGATTTATATCAGTCAGAATATTTTTTTTTTTTAAAAAAATCTCTCATCGATGCATAAATCGTATTTGTGGAAAGAGTATACCTCTATTAAGGTATCTAGTTTGTACATATGTGTGTTGGTTCAAAGAATACCAGGACAAGTGGTTATGTGCAGGATGTTCCTCAGAACAGACTGATGCTCTCAAAGCTTTCTGTATAAGGGACATCAAAACCAGAAATAGTTGTGTTCAATGTTTATTTCTCATTGGTTGTTGTAATTGTAAACATTGAAACTTGATGATTGTGGTGCGTAATAACAAAGTTCGGTGCAGGGAGATTGGCTAAATTAAAACAGCTGAAATAATCACCTTCGGGCTAAACACAGTAACAGTCTAATTAAACTTTGTGTGCGCTGACATCGCAAAAATCGGACAACTGACCTTTACCGTTACACCGGACACTTTACTTATTCTACCCATCATAAGACTATGCCAAAAACTTTGTGCAATGTCGCCGTTCTCCGTGATAACGAAAATTGTAAATGTTATCCGGAGTTAAACACTTTCCCAAAACGACAAAATATTAGGGGTTGCCTAATTAAAAATTACTTCGAGCGACAAAGCGGGTGTTGATATTAATTTTGTGTTTTAACTTTATATAGGGCATAAAATATTGAGGCAGAAGGAGAAAATGTTGATTATCAAGATTTTCTTCTTTCGTATCAATGTTTCACTATTCTTTTTTGCCAGTAACGTCATAATCAGGTCTTGTTTTGGCAAATGTTTAAACTATCTTATGATGAACGGAATATCGTAAAATAATTTTCCACATTCGTCATTGCTCGACCGTTTCTGTCGATCCCGAGAATACCCGAAGTGTGCCGAACAAGTTGTCGGGTTAGGCGACCAGACTAGCTGACTCCCTTTTCCTGATGGAGTCTGTGGTTGATTTCTACACTAGAAAAGTATCAAGTGCCAAGGAAGACATTGGTGCACACAAAAATAAATGCTAAAACAAAAGGCAGTATGCTCTCCTACTAGTGCAACTTCGCAAGCCAATGATTCTACCTCCACTTTGTTCCTTACGAACGTAAGGAACAAAGTGGAGGTAGAACCCTTGGCTTGCGCAGATGCCACCAGGGATGCCATAACGAGGTTTTATTTGGGAATTATAGCTCACAATGCATGACCTGCCAGAGCATCCCAGCCTATTGGCTAGGCTGCTCAGCCAGGTCAATTATCGTGAGCTATAATTAATTCTACTATGGTAAACAATGACAAAGGAAATATATATGGATCGGTTTTACTAATCTGTCTGACCCTAATTTATGACTTGACTGAATAAAATGTGCAACATCTGTTTTATACTGCAATGTCGTACAATTGTACTCTATAATATCATAGCTCGGTACTTCAAGTTCAGGATGAAATTCGGTTAGTTAACTCTTTCCCAAACAAGACCTGGTTCTTAACTTCTGGCGTCACTAACGAAACAACCAAAATGTCTTGGGGAAAGTTTTGTTGGTAAGAAGAAAATATTGAAAATCAGCCTAATTCCACCTTCTTCGCTCAATGCATCTCACAGCCTATAAATCACAAAATAAAGTCGGCCTATTTTTGTTGCCTGCAACCATTTCATTTCTGACCAGTGTAGTAAGATTGTGTCATTAAGGAAAGGGTTAAGTCTGAGACCTTCAGTAACTTTCAGGAAACTCATTTTTGGACAGTTCTTGACCACTGCTTTTAACCCATTATAGCTCTCGATAAATGACCCGACAGATCATCCCTAGCTAATAGCTAGAGATGCTCTGCCAGATCATTTATCGTGAGCTATACCAGAAGGCAAACTTTTTACTCTGGTCCAAATTCAAAGGTGACGTTGCAGGTGACTATTTCAAGTGAATAGAACGTATGAAAATGGTCTTTTTTGTGGGAAATGAAGAAACCGCTTGTACTAAGCATTCTCTTCATTTTCCACAATGTTTTCCGAAGCATTTATCGATTGCGGAGTGAAAACAAGTCAATGTATAGGAATGGGTTTACTGTAGACTTGGAAAGCTTTTGAAAACAATATCAGTTTAAAGTTAGATATGTTGTAATATATACCTCACGATAAATGACCTGGCAGAGCAGCCAATGCTAATCGAATGGAGTTCTCTGCCAGGTCAATTCTCGTCCGTTATACGTTCACAGGATCCAATGCTAGCTTTGAATTTTGACCAGTCTGAAAATTGTCTATCACTTGGGAAATGGATTAAGTTTTAAACGATATCTTTCTCGTAATGCCAGTGACCATCTTTTGCACAGTGGCTTTGATTGACAGATCCGTCTCATCGTCTGAAATAACTCATTCCGCAAGTGAAAGATCTAATAAAGTGTTTGAAAACATACAGATGAAAGGAGAATTGCTGGCTAGTATCAGTTTCCGTTTCCATTACCACGGTGGATAGTCACGTGAAACAGCAATTTCAGAAAAGTTTCAATAACTTTTTTGATATGGGGCTGATTTGAATCATTCGGTTTAAGGCAGAGAATGTGGACAGACGTTAAGCATTAGATAGGTGTGAAGAATTTTGAAAAATCAACTGATAAAAAGGTTATTGAAGATCAACAAAAAATTTGGTTGATCATCAATAACTTTTTTTATCGGTTGATATTTTAAAAAATCCACTACCACGCCCAGCTCATTCCTGGTATTTTCCACCTTCTCTGCTTCAAACCGAATTCAAATTGGTCAAGTATTAACACAAATATCGACGATTTTCTGAAATTGTAGTATCACGTGATTATCCACCGTGGTTACTCTTTTGAGTTAAATTGACGCAATGAAACATATGGAAACCTATTATTTGGAGAAACAATCCAGAATTTGTTCCTTACGCAGACAATTCCCTCATTTGACGTATCTAATAAGAAAGGGTTCTGAAACGTGAAAAGTATTGAGAGAAAAGACGGAACTCGATTGATAAAGGACAAACTTTCTCGCAGACGACAAAATTCAAAGGCGATGCAGACGACATAATTTATGGCTGAAGACTCGAACTTGCATGTTTCCAGGTTGGTAGAAACATTGAGGAAAAATGATTGTTTCCAGTAATCTATTCTCTTTCCTAAGACTTTTCCAAAGCTTTCTGTATTAGTAGTACATATCAGTGGCTTGGAAGAAGTCCCAAACTCCAAAATATAAGAAAACGTGGCCAAATTTGAAAGCATCTTTAACTGTATTTTAGCTGGACAAATGAACAATAATATAGTATACCGTGGAAAATATAGAGACAATAGAAGAAAATGTTGGATATCAGTAATATCTTCGCTTGTCTCAATGTTTTGGCACACCCTCTCTCTTAGGCACGTCAAAATCGGTTCTTATTTGGGAAAGCGTTGAGGATAAGCGTTAAAAAGAAGATTGCACATTCCTTTGATAGCAGGTTTTAAATTGACAACGGTTTTATTGTGTAGTAATGTAAAGGGATGTTTTGGCGGTGGCCCAAACTAGCGATTTACCCACCCTTTACATCGCAAACGACACTAAGTCTTGCTTTGACAATATTTACGAACGGTTGGAAGATGGGATTTTCGACGACTGACCAAACAAATGCTTACCATGTTTTTTTCTCTTCAACGAAGTAATAGTGGTTGATATTTTCTCTTAATAAGGTGTTTTTTTCAGCCGATGGATCAATGGACTGGTCCAAGTATTAATAGACTGGTCCAAATACATACGAGTCCAAATACAAAGAAGTCGCAGACTACAATATCGAGCGATATGAAACCTCAAAGAAGCAGGAAATTCTCATTTCCCCTCAATGTTTAGCAACTAGCAATGTCCAAAGCGGGCATTATTCCTGGGTGAGGGTGGCGTTACATGAAGACTTGAAGTTGATGAAAACACTCGTCACTGGCATTTATGTTTGTCCGCTTGTTTCACTGTAACCCTTTCCCAAACGACAATATTTGGATGTTCCATTTAAGCAGATGGAACAGACGACACAACGGATGCAGATTAAATATGTACGATTTGTTGTCTACGTAGGCCTACCATGTAGAACAGAAAACATTGCGCAAAAAGGAGAAAATGCGAATTTACTAGCATTTTGTTCTTTTGCATCAATGTTTTCCCAAACTGATTTGGGATCAAGAAAAGCTTTTTTTGTTCTGAAAACTGTTGATATACCATATAAAGACAAAATTTCTCCCATTTAATTTCGGTGTGTAGGGAAAGCGATAGCAAATGAGATACATCATTTTCCAATGACCTCATTTCGTCGTGGTTTTCCGTTTCAACCCTTTTTTGCAGCACGAAAATAGATCTAGCTGGCTTTTTCAATGTTCTCTTTCCCGAATGACACAAGTTCAACGTTTTCCCTCACAAGATCTTTCTCTTATGTCTCTAAATAAAACACCCGTGGAAAATATTTAGACAGAAGGAGAAAATGCTGATGATCCGCATTTTCTCCCTTTGTCTTAATATTTTCTCTTTAAACGACAAGGCTGATCTGTTAAATTTTGGTGAACGGAGTGAAAACGACTTCGTGTGGACGAATAATTTAGATCTTGAATGCTTAACCGCATTCAATATTTGGACATTTAGTTTGAGACTGGTCAACATTCAACTAGTTGAACTTGGTTGGGTCAACTTTGCATGCTGTCATATTCTGGATATTCGAATATTCCTACTTTGACAGAGCTAGAAACATGAACAATTCGTCGCTTTTCTACGAAAACCTCGTAACTGCAGCTTGTTTCAAGCTGCAGTTACGGGGGTTTTCGTTGAAAAACAGCGATTTTCTCCTTTTCCAACAAAATTTAGTAAATTCGTGGATGACAGGAATGGGATAAGATTGGTAGATTAGCAGCATGGTTTCGAAACCATTTTCGCAAACAGTGTCCATCGGCCGACCCTTTTATCGGAGGGACATACGAATAGATCCAGACCTGTACCTTGAAGTTGTACAAGGTTTAGGTCCTGAAACATTGTGGGAAACCTTAACGGTTTTAACTAGCATTTTCTCCATTATAAACAACAAGCAAATTCGGGACTTCACTACAATGGTCAATATGGATGAAGGTCGGTTTGTTCATTAACACTACAAACCGAGATCCACCCAGACTGTCCAATTTAACAAAACTTTCCACAAGCTTCCATTTCGAGGGACATTCGTTTAATTCCCAATTGGTCTGAAAGGGCATTTCATAATTCGTCACTTTTCTGCAAAAACCTCGTATCTGCAGCTAGTTTTAAGCTGCAGATACGAGATTTTTAAAGAAAATCAGTGATATATCGATGGGTTGGTGCAAAACAGATGTAGGTGTACATTGACATACACACTTACACCAGTTTTGCACTGTCCCAGAAATATTGAACTGCTTAAGGACAATAAATCACATAAGGCATATTTAACAGTTAATTTTCAAAAGCTTTGTTTGAAAATATATTTATTTATTTTTTTTAACTCAATAAATCTTACATCCATACCTGGATATTTGCATATAAATTAAAATGAGAAATGAAATTATTCACAGTGTGGATTGAGATGAGAACATGAGAAACATGGTGGGAAAATGAGAATAGATAAACTACATGTAATGCTTTGAGGAAAGGAGTCTTAAAGCAAAAACAGATGACAAATGGACAAAATAGATTTGCGAAAGACAGAATGCACATGTGTACAATATCAGCACAGAAAATATTGAGACAAAGGGGAAAATTGTTGATAATCAACATTTTCTTCTTTTGCTTCAATGTTTTCCAAAAATTTGAAAGCTCTCCATTACACGGTGTCCAAAACAAACTTATTAGGGAAAGGATTTAAACTGAATTTGATTGAAAATGTAAAGGGAAATAAATTACCACAATTTACTCTTTCCACATCAAAGAACCCTTCCCACAAAGCAATACATGAAGCATTTGTTTGGACAAACATTTCTTGTCCATATTTTAGACAAACAATGAAATGAGTGAATTTGAATGAAAGTTTTGATGAGATACGAATTTTGACGATTACATGAAAATTTTGCGCAGTGCTCCACATTGAAAAATAATTTATTCATGTTTACAAAGATCAATAAATAAACTTGTTTTAGCAATTAAATAGGTATGAAAAGAAAAAGCAGTAAATACATGATGAAGTTTAAACAACAAACTAGGTTTTACAGTTGGACAAATTAAAGAGCTTCGTTATTTCAATGCCTTAGATAAACAAGATCGAAAGTGTTCAAATCAACATTTTCCACCTTATTTATCTTCGGCATCAAATTTCAAACACATTGTTCTATCCACAATGTAGTGGATAGCTGTCATTTATGGAGGGATTGGAATCAAACTTGGCTCTACTTTTTGTCCCACTGAAAATCTAGCTGAAATGCAAGTTATAAGTCATAGCACACATGATTACCCGACCATTTTAACTATTCTCTCAGCAAATAATTTCAAATCAGCACCAAAATAATGAAATCTTGCATACATGTCAAATAAATAAGCTATTATGCTGGCTTAAAAATGTCTCAAAACTTCAATATATTTTTCCATCTTTAAATTCTATTCTAAACCCTATGTTATTGGTATTCATTACAATCGTCTCAGAAAGACGATTCTAACTAGTACCCAAAAATATAGGGTTTGGAAAGAAAAAGTTCAATCGCCCAATTTACCAATTTTTCAAGTCTGAGAGAACAGCTTAGTTTAATGATTAATATGAAATAGGCACTTCAACAAAACATTTTTAAGGCAACTACAGTTTGCCCAATGGTCATTTGATAATACTTAGAATAATATGAATTATTAAATAATGAATTGTGGGCCCAAATACCCTTTCCCAGAGAAGACATTGCAAATACAACAAATCTGTTGGCATCGTGTAAAAAGAATGAAATCATGATGGAAATTGAATTTGATTGAAAACAGACAAAACTTGTCCAAAAACTAAACATTTGATTTTTTATCGTTGTTTAGTCAAATTTAAGGGCACTTAATGTATACACTACTCAGTGCAAAATATTTCTTCTTGAAACATGTTTTGAGATCGAAAAAAAAAAACTTTGAAGAAAGTTCAAGAAACTGAATTTGGATACACCTAATCTTTTCAAGACACAAACACTCTGATCTAAACAAATGAGAGCATCATTCAGAGTAAAGTGTTCTCTTTCAAACCCTATGTTATTGGTATTCAGTAGTAATATCACAGAGACTATTCTACATGTGCCAATATCATAAGGTTTAGACAACAAAATTGAATTAATGCTACTTGCACCTTACAATGCCTTCCTTCTCTCATCTATTTCTAATAGCACTTAGTAAGGCTTTATTTACCCTTTACAATATTGGAAATTTCGAAGTCACCAATTTACCAGTATTTCCAGGAAGTCAAATTAGGCCTTTTAGATAACCAATTTCAGGGAGAGATAATGCAATTTCAGCCGAAAACAGTAGGAATCGAGTAAAATATTCACAGTTTTGCTCAAATAATGCAACAATTAACCATTAACACAGAATATTGTAAAACTTGTCGTAAAAAGGAAAAAATCCAGGATTCCCATAAAATTAAAGCTGTCAAGTCAAAATGAATTTGAAAACATTTTGGGAAAAAGAACAAGCAGTTTTTTTTTTAACTTTTTCTATACCCCAAATTATTTTCTCACAAAATCTATATACATTCAGCAAAATGTATATAAGGAAAAATAAAATAAAACATACACAGCTATTTGCCCTTGGGGAACCCTGAACTTTTATTGAAGATTTAGTGTAAAAATTATTGTAAATACATAAATTGCACTAATAATGATTTTAACATTAAATCTTCATTTTACATTTTTGCACCATTTATTTAATCCTGTGAAATCATATTGAACACTGGAAGTCGCAAGTTTTTCCCAACATCCATTGGAGATCCACATGAAGAATAAGTGTTACTAGAGCTGAAACTGTTTGTACTTGACACACTTTCCCCTGAGATTGAGTCCGGAGAAGATGGGGGTGGCATTTGTCCGAAAAGGGATGGAGTCGTTGGCTCCCATTCGTCCCCCGATCCACTATTGCAATGAGAGTTCAAATTCAACATAGTGCTGAAATTCTGCGTGAAAGCAGCCAAGTCTCTGCTACTCAATTGCGTTTGAACATTTAATGGTCCCATAGAAGCTAATTCTGAAAGGCTATTGAACACAGTGTTTGTAGAATTGTCGTAGTTGAGCGAATTGTTTATTGGTAGATTGTAACAACTAGAGTTAACAACTGGGGCTTCCTCACCAAAAAACACAGGTGACAGTGAGGGACTTCCGCTGCTCACGCTCGATGGCGGGGAGGAGTCGGTAACGGATCCCATAGAACCACTGAAGCTCGAGTTGAAGCTGATTGACGATGGTCGCTGCGCAGGCGGCGGTGGAGATTGGCTCAGACTCGGCGGTGAGATGTGCTGGAAATACTGTGTGGCCTGTTGATGTTGAATTGCCTGCTGCACCGTAACGACATTGTTCTTTTCGTTCATTTTCTGATTACATGTTGGCTGATCGTTGTGAATGAAATTGCACCTGGGCCCGTAGGGGCAGAATCCTTTGGAATGGAATGTGCGACATAATTCCGTTTTGTACTTTGGATGCCTCTGGAGGTGTTTAAGTTCCTGTATTCCGTGAGCGAACTGACACTTGTCCGCATATTTACAATGTCCACTCTCCTCAAATGGTCGACACAATTCAGTCTTGTATCGGCTGGAATTCACTGCACCTTGCTGCTGTTGTTGCTGCTGCTGTTTGGATGAATTGTTCAAGTTAGCCAAGTTATTGTTCATTTTATCACAGGGTTCACTGTATGATCTATCCAACTTTCTATGATCCTTCGTTAATCCCTGCAATGTTTGATTATCCATAGGAATCACATTAGCCTGAGGAGGGAGGCCCATTGTAGAAAAGTTCCCAATAGCAAAGTTTCTGTTTACAGGTGCGCTGACAGTGTTTCGTCGTTCCATGGGTGGAATTTGGCTCAGCTTATTCTGAAATGATTAAGAAACAAATTTTGCATTAATAATTTTCTAAAATGTTTAAAAATGTACATGATTATTCTGAAGCTAATGTAAATGTTCAAGTAAATGATTTTGAAGTCAATCAACACTGATAGATTAAATTCAATTAATTTAACATTAATTGACTGATTAAATAGAATTTAGAGTTCATATTTTCCAACAAAATATCTCGAAATCAAATCAATTTTCGGTATAAATGATAATGAAATATTGATAATTTTCAACAAATAAACCCAAAAGAAATATGCACTCCGAAATTTCAATTCTCTACAAAGTGTCACACAAAACACGTGCTTCTCGCTTTCACCGTGTAGAAGTTGAACGAAATAATGAAATAAACTGACGGCATAAAAATAGCTAAAATCACAAACCTGGAGAACAAGTCCAACATCGTAGAATTGTGAAACTGCAGCTGAATTCATATTTTCAGCTTTAGTAAACATTTAGAAATAATACTGTTGAAAATCCAAAACAAAATATTGAAGTAAGCAGTCGATACAACGTTCGTACAAGTCCACTGAAGTTTGATTACACACTCGTGGTGAGCCGGTATTTATCGCGGTTAACGCGAGGGAGGAGGCGTGGCCTAAAAGTTGTTTACTTCATTCCGACTGCAGGTTCACGGCCGATTCACCTGTCAATCAACTGAAGGTCTCGCTAGGCGCGTTCTGATTGGTTCATCGACTTTTTGTTACTCATACAACTTTGTTGATCCCCGATCTCCCATTCAAGCGGAGAAAGGCTGGCGTATTTCGAAAGAAACAAAAATCGAGTCAATTAGTGTACTTTTTGGCCTTATTTTGATGGAAAATTCCATTATCAGGTTATCCTGTAGTCACAAACAATAACATAGATATTAAAGTAATAAATCGAAGAATTTCACTATTGGCCACTTTCAGCCCTGTGTTGAAATCAGCACGTTTTCTTGTAAAAAACGTCCCCACGCTTTTCACGGAAAGGGTAAGAACCACGTGTTTACGGTATCTTTTCCCGCGTTTAGCAGTGAGTAATTTCGCGCCATTTCAATCTTTAACGACATGGAACTGGGTCAAAGAACGGGGTATCTCCATGTCATAACCAAAAAGACAAGATAGCGTCAAAACGTTGTGAAATGATAACTTTTGGCCAGCGTCATTTCCTAATTTCTACCTTTTCTCAAACAAGTGCTGGTTTTAACGTCCATTGTTGGAAAGAATTGGAAAATATTGAGACAATAGATATTTAGTCTGAAATAGATTTATTTCAGCATTTTCTCATTTCATCAATAGATCTCTAGATCTAGAAATCTAATTTATCTTTTTATTTGCTAGATCTAGTTCTACACACAAACCCATCTTACCATTCTGTCTCTAGAAACGGCTTACAAAGTGGAACAGTTCAGTTTTAGCCGTTTGGGAAATGATTTTCTGAGATGTAGAATCCAGATCAAGTAAACATATAAATCTAGATATAAGAATTTGAAAATAGAGAGCTACTGTATGAAAAGAAGAAGTTAATACATTCCGTGGTATTCATTATTGTTCTATGCTGTCTAGATATTGTTATAAAAAATGCCGAAATGGCCTTCGATCAGTACGAAAGGGGCTAAGAGGCCATGCTATCACACTGGTTCGATAGAAGTTGTCTTTGGAAGAAGATCATTTTATCCTTATAAAATTTGCTTGAATTCTGTCATCAACATACCGTATCAGACTAGAAAACAATAGAATTAATTAAATATTACTTTTTAACCCATTTTCACACAGTGACTCTTTTCGACTCCCCACGAGTAAATGTCACAAGCAATTTCTTCATTTTCCACAATGTTTTCCACCAAAAAAGACCAAGTGATTTTAAATTTCCTTAACTTGTGATTGTCATCTGCAACATCTTTGAATTTGGACCAGTCCAAAATTTGCCGTTTGGTAATGGGTTAAAGAACGAGAAAAAAAAGAAAGAACGGTATTTCAATGTAGAACTACCTAGATAGATAGTTCTAAAATTTTAACATTCATGTTGACAGTGGACAAAGGGACATAATCACTCCCTCGTCGACAAAATTACCCCAAGGTATGTAAGGCCGGAGTGTTTACCTCCCTTGAAAGTTACAATCCCTTTTTGAACAAAGGGAAATCGTCGCTTTGTGAACATCAACCTATTCAAAAACATTGGAGGAAAATGAAAAAAAAAAAAAAAAAAAAAAAAAAAAAAAAAAAAAAAAAAAAAATATAGTAAAAATTAACAGACTCACAATAAATTTAGATCTAGATCTATATTTTTTAATTCAATTGATAAGAATTTTACGATCTATCTCATGATAATAATCAACATTTTCCCTTTTGCTTCTGCAGCTACTGAGCATACAAATATATCTGTATGAACATCTATTTTGTCATCTGGTGGCATTTCTTCTCTTTTCCGTTTCGAAAACGGTGAACCCATGTTTGTCTCTCACTCCCATGCACGTAGGAACATAATTCTGAACCTATTACCACATGGCAAAACTTTTGATGGGTCCAAATTCAAAGATATTGCTGCCGACAATTAAAATTAAGTGAATTTTACACAAGTTGGTCTTTTGTGGTAGAAAACATTGTGGGGAATTAAGAAATTGCTTGTCACAAGCAATTTCTATATTCCCACAAAGTTGTCCTTTTGGGGAGACAGAAACATTCAATGTGCGTGTTCATGTTTTGAAAAAACCCAATAATCATAGAAAATGGACAAGAACTTATTACCCAACACACCATGAATGATATAATCAGTATGTCAGATGCATCATTCATAGCGCGTATAAGGTATTATTTCACATCCGAACAAAGTAAACCAATTAAATCGCCCCATTCGTACCACGTGAGTATACAATACCCAGGGCCGTATTGCACGCACGAGATAATTGGGTGGACGCACGGGATTCTCGATATTCCAAAGCGGCTAGATCTATATTGTACGATGCACCGATTGACCCGTCCAAATATGCATTGCACTCATTTGAACCCTACAAATATCGATTGAACCGTACAAATATGGATTTTCATCCAAATCGAGGCTGAGATACAAATATCCATATTCGCATCGAAGAGTAATCTCCCTTAGTAAAGTTCTCAAAATGTGTTCATTATAGTTGAATGTTTGTTTCAACATGATATTTTGAATTCACTGTCCTAAACAAGACATAGCTTTGATTCTGTGATTGAAAAAAAAATTGCCTGGGAATACATTAAGGCAAAAGGAGAAAATGATCACGAAAGAGATTATTTTCATTTCAAAACATTTCTGAATTGTAGCGCATTTAATTTGCAGCAATGATGCAAATCACAATTAACCCTTTCCCAAACAAGACCCGGATTTGATACCCATTAAAAGGATTGACAAAAAAGTTCTAAGAGAAAAGGAGATTTGCCGTTTATCAGCAATTTCTCCTTTTCTGTCAATGTTTTCATTGTTGATTTACGCATGACATGATAGATAGTTTATATGACAAATTTCATGTACATTTCACACTATCATATGACGGCCTATTCAATCGTTTGAGACAAACATAAATCGATAAATATAGATTTAATGTCAGATGCCATGTATATTTCACAGTGTTAGAAATGTACATGTAGCCTACATTTTTTTCATGACATAGGCCTATGTTGTTTTTCTTCCTTTTTTTATATCACGTTGGAATTCTTTTTAAAAGTAATTAGAACTAGATCTTAATTTTTATACAAAATTAATCTTTGTCATGTTTTGTGTGAAAAAACAAAATGATGTGAAATAAAGAGGTCATTTAACATGTCTTTGTACAATACCGAATTCTATTGGATTCATACTTCGCAGAACAAGTCTATATTTAGACTCGCCTATCGGCTCGTCCAAATATAGCCTCGTTCTGCAAAGTATTCATCCAATAGAATTCAGTATTGTACAAAGACATGTTAAATAACCTCATATTATTGACTACAGTTAGACTTCCAAATAAGGCCAAGTTAGTATACTAGGGGAGAAAACTCGTACACTATCATTTCCTTATAAGTCAATAATTCATTCAGTGTTATTCCCCTTGTCATCTGGTCTAGTTATCACTGAGTGAACTCGTTATTATAGTCCTTTCTAAACGTCAAAAAGGTGATTAAACGTAAAGGAAAAGGAGAAAAGATGGTTATATACTCTACTAAATTCATAGTCATCTGCGGTGGATCCAGGATCTGTGAAGGGGGGTCGATCATAGGAACGAAGGGCTAGTTTTCCTAGTATTGCACTATTTTGAATGAATTTCATTATGAAAATGAAATAATCAGGTTTGATAGAACCCGCTCTGGATCAGCCAACGGACATAGACCATTTTTCTACAGCATTCAATAATATTTACAATATTCCAATTTCTATGAACTTGACTTAAGCACAATTTTTGAAAACATTATCTTTCTGTTTATATATAAATTTATTGAATTTTGGAGTTTTCCTTCTCAATTACATAACTTATGAAAACATCATATTAAGATGCTAAAATCCGTATACAATTCCTAATGCAACAATATATTTTACAAAGAATTGGATTGTGATCAGAAACCCCTTATCTCGTGTCATCTACTGCCAAATAATGCTTCCCGATCAGAGCTTATCGATAGGTTATAAAAACTGAACCCTTGTTATAATATGCCATTACAATGGCTTAGTGCTTAAATATTGTAACTGCATATAAGTCTATATGCAGTTACAATATTTAAACGCTAAGCTCTTTATTAGGGACCCCTTCTAGATAAGCCGGGGCGATTAGGGGCTCAGCCCAGCATGGATAAGTAGCCGTATCTCAATGCTGATCTGGGGGTGCAGAATTGACACTGATGCACTTAAATAAACAGGCGCATTAATGAAGCAATGACATTAATCCTCATTAACTGTGGCTGAATTAATATTTTGTATGTTTTTCCTTTTTTTACAATAATGCTGATCGATATGTCAATATCTGGTGTGATTCACTGTGCAAGATTTAGCTGGTGCATTTGAATGCACTTCCATCTATGTTTCATGTCACATTGGCAAGGGGTCCATTAAAACTAATTCAATAACAACTGATACAAATCGATCTGGTGTCCAGTGTCAAATGATGGTAGATCGGGATCGACATTGTCTTTAATGTTTTCTATATATATCTGTTCTGTGTGTTACCCTTTTTTAAAGACAAACATGGTGATCTCATATGGTTTTTGGTAATACAATTAGTAAGGATCGGGAAAAAGCTCCCTTAAACGGCTTTTGAGCCCAACACGGTTCAATATCAGCCTGCGTATACACGCAGTTGATCAGGAACCATGTTGTTTTCAAATAGCTTCTTCATGATCTGTATCATCCATGTGAGAGTAACATGGACCTAGGTCAGATTGCACCTCGGCACAGCCTGATCTTGAAACATGACTCAAATGCTACAAGGAACGTTTTTAGCTCACCTTAGCACGAAGTGCTGAGGGTGAGCTATTGTGATCGCTCACTGTCCGTCGTCCGTCTGTCTGTCCGTCTGTCCGTCCGTCCGTCTGTCCGTCTGTCCGTCTGTCCGTCCGTCCACAATTACTAAAAAATCTTCTCCTCCCAAACTATAAGGCCTAGAGTCTTGAAATTTTGTATGTAGCATTGTCTCAAGCCCCTTTACCAAAATACCTCAAATTATTGTGATAAAAGGAAAATTGGCCCTATGTTGTGGGTATCAAATTTCATACAGAAACAAAGAAGGAAATCTTGTACAATTATCTTCTCCTGAACCATTTGGCCTAGAGCATTGAAATTTTGTGAGTAGAATCATCTCAAGGCCCTCTACAGAAATACCTAAAATTATTGTGATAAAAGGAAAATTGGCCCTATGTTGTTGGTATCGAATTTCATACAGAAACAAAGAAGGAAATCTTGTACAATCATCTTCTCCTGAACCATTTGGCCTAGAGCATTGAAATTTTGTGAGTAGAATCATCTCAAGGCCTTGTACAGAAATACCTAAAATTATTGTGATAAAAGGAAAATTGGCCCTATGTAGTGGGTATCGAATTTCATATAGAGACAAAGAAGGAAATCTTGTACAATCTTCTTCTGCTGAACTGTTTGGCCTCTAGAGCTTTGAAATTTTGTGTGTAGAATCATCTCAAGGCCCTCTACCAAAATACTTCAAATTATTGTAATACAAGGAAAATAGGCCCTATGTTGTGGGTATCGAATTTCATACAGAAACAAAGAAGGAAATCTTGTACAATCATCTTCTCCTGAACCATTTGGCCTAGAGCATTGAAATTTTGTGAGTAGAATCATCTCAAGGCCCTCTACAGAAATACCTAATATTATTGTGATAAAAGGAAAATTGGCCCTATGTTGTTGGTATCGAATTTTCATACAGAAACAAAGAAGGAAATCTTGTACAATCATCTTCTCCTGAACCATTTGGCCTAGAGCATTGAAATTTTGTGAGTAGAATCATCTCAAGGCCCTCTACAGAAATACCTAAATTTATTGTGATACAAGGAAAATTGGCTCTATGTTGTGGGTATCGAATTTCATATAGAGACAGAGAAGGAAATCTTGTACAATCTTCTTCTCCTGAACCGTTTGGCATAGAGCTTTGAAATTTTGTGAGTAGAATCATCTCAAGGCCCTCCGCCAAAATACTTCAAATTATTGTGATACAAGGAAAATTAGCCCTATGTTTTGGGTATCGAATTTCATATAGAGACAAAGAAGGAAATCTTGTACAATCTTCTTCTCCTGAACTGTTTGGCCTAGAGCTTTTAAATTTTGTGTGTAGAATCATCTCAAGGCCCTCTACCAAAATACTTCAAATTATTGTGATACAAGGAAAATTGACCCTATGTTGTGGGTATCGAATTTCATATAGAGACAAAGAAGGAAATCTTGCACAATCTTTTACTCCTAAACTGTTTGGCGTAAGGCTTTTGAAATTTTGTACGTAGAATTGTCTCATAATGATACAATCTTCTCCAATTCTGTTTATCAGAGATCCATAAGGTAAATTTTGTATAACTCTCTACTACCAGCAATGTTTAAATTGTTTTTTTTATGAACTTTGTCCGGAAATTGTGTATGTGAGATGAGACAAAAATTATCATCTTGATGATCTCTAAGGTGAGCGATATAGGGCCATCTTGGCCCTCTTGTTCCAGATAGTGGCTCAAATATTCTGTCGTCTGAAGAAGCTTTGAAACCGGACAAGTCTAACTATTTGCCATACAAAAAAGATTCATTTAGTTTCTAACTTTTTTTCAGATGTGGAAAAGACTATGCTACTGCGACATATCCAGGAATTATGTGAGAGGGTTCGAATATACAAATGGTGTGTGTGTGTGTGTGGGGGGGTCGTTTTCTTAATTACTGCACAATTTTGATTGAATTCTACCGGGTTAGACTAAGTTCAGAGAAAATGCTAGGGAGACGGCGTCAACTTTGCATATTTCTTACTTGATTCTTGTCATTTATTACCAATCATTACTTCGTTTCTGATTGCACCATTTTTAAAAAGTTTGATTTATAAGAGCATTTATTCAACACGTGCTCGCGCGTGCTTAGACATAAAGTAACGCCCAAGATTGATAAACTAAAGTACATAATTTAATTTTCTGATTACGAAGGAGAACTTTATTTGTAAATATAATTTTAATTAATTTCAACAAAATGCAATAATGGTGATAGTTTAGAGTATAAGTTGCAATTTAAAGTTCGGTGCTAGACATTCGTCCGCCAAGGCCGTGGTCGGGTGATTGGATTGCTGTTAAAGAAAGACCATAATTGATTGAAATAAAATAGTTTAACATTTCGAAACCCGTATTTCAATTAAAATAGCGAACGCAGTTAATCAAAGTGCAATCGGCGAACAACATACTTTAATTTACACGTTCATTTTATTTTACATCAACAGTACAAAATAAATATACTTTTGTCTTTACCATTTACAAGTGACCCATTTTATTGATTGCAATTAGTTTCAGAACAAAAGGTGTTGCTTTAAGCCTTTCCGAAACGATTTTCGGGAACATGATTGTAAATGATGAGACAAACTTTTTTATAATGATTTCTTCGAATATCACATCCGTAATGACGGATGGACATCTAGATTTTGTGCAAAGTTTCGAAAGACATCTCTTTCCCAAAATACCCCCTTTTCGACACCAGAAACAGAAAGGTCTTTTTCGAAACGTTGAGAGAGGATGAATTACATATCGCCAACATTTACTTCTTTAGATTTAACCATTACCACTGACTATTTTTGACTACCCACAAGAACATGGGAAAACATTCTGGAAAATGAAGAAATTGCTTGTAACAAGCAATTTCTTCATTTCCCACTATGTTTTCTATTCAAAAGACAACAAATGTTTAAATGTCAGTCACCTGAAAATTGTCGTCTGCAATATCTTTGAATATCTTTGAGCAGTTTAAAAATTTGTCGTGTGGTAATGGGTTTAAAGTGACATTTCACGATTATTTTTACATAAATTTTACTTTTATCCTATCTGAAAGAGCATCTTTTCTAATGGAAATTCTGAAAATTTCAAGTCAAAATATTGAACCGTTTACGAGAAATATATATATATATTTTGTGCTAAAATTAGACAAATTGTTGTGGACAACAGTTCAGATTTATATAGAATTTGTCATTTTCGTCTCAACTTTAAAGGCGCATTTTTCGCTTATGAATAAGAACTTCAAAAAACCGATAGCATTTCTACGCATTAGAATAAACACTCTTTGCTGCATCAAGACAGACTTTTTAAAAAATGAAATAAATGTGAACTGTCACTTTAAGGTAATGTAAATAAGGTAAAGGTTGGTTTGAAGTTTGAAGTTTTCGAACTCACACTCTATCATTTGCAATTTCATATTTTTAGCGTACAATTTGTCGTCTGAAGTTCTATTCAACTCATCAGTAACTGTTTACGATAATTATTTTCTTATGATTTACACGATCTAACGTTGTGCATGCATAAATATTTGTTATCAGAATACAATGTATCACAAAATGGAAAATAATTATTACAAAGAAAATATGTAACAATGGTAACTTTTTATCCTAATGTGTGTATAATATCAAGAACAAAACGATTTTGATATTTTTACATATTTGATAATGTAAAACTTTCATCATCTAAACATCAAATGCAAAATATCTACATAAAACCATTGTGGGAAATGATTAAGATAACAATAAAGTCGATAATCGATACATTTTTTATTGATAAATCATTTTCGATGCCCTTTGCGAGGAGGTTTGCCGACAGACGTTGTACAAACAAGGCACTATTTGTCTTTTACAAGTTCTGAAAACATCTTGGAAGCCAATAGAATGTTAAACAATTCCACACCAATCGTCCTGTAACAACTTACACTCGCACTATTTCTGTATTGTCAAGAAAGTTGCTTAACCCTTTGCCTATAGAAACTGTAAAAACATTTCCAGAAAAAAATACGTGTCTTCCCGAATATCAAAGCAATGAATCTGTGGTAAAATATTCCCTAATTCATTACCATACATTGTTTTTTTTTTAACTCCCCACAAGATAATGGCTTGGGAAAACAATGTGGAAAATGAAGAAATTGCTTGTGACAAGCCATTTCTGCATTTCCCACAGTGTTTTCTACCCTAAATGACGACATTTTTTCATTTGAATTTGTCGTCTGCAACATCTTTGAATTTGGACCAGTCGAAAATGTTGTCGTTTGGTTATGGGTTAAGTCGACTAGTTAAAGTAAACGTCTCTTTTCTTTTTACTTCTTATAGCTTTTTACAGGGAAAATATTATTTACTATATCAATTATGAAAGAACATCTCATACACAACTTGTACAATATTTTTAGTTACAATTTTGAAATACATGTAGTTTCTTTGACAAAAGCTTGTCTATTTGAAGGCACAGCGAAGTGTGCTAGAATTTCTTATGGACAGGAAAAGGGTAAGACTGGCTTTAGACTGTATTCTCTCTTTGTCACCATTTTTATTGCGCGACAATTTACACATTTAGGGTCTTGTAAGGGACAATTGCCCTTACAAAGGGAATCTGATAATTGAATTGTTGAGAATTTAGCGCATTTACTGCAAAATCGATATATCGTGGCTCCATGCTAATAGCAAAAAGTCCCGCAAATTATCGCGTCACTTTGGTGAGAAAACGGTAAAATTACGTTACTAAGAAACCAGTTGAATTAATTTGTATAATACCATCCTTTTGTGCAACCAAATTTTAATATTGATAACGTATCTGGTGAGCATTGGCTAGAATGGTCTTTTTAGAATGGTGCATTTAACCCCTTTCTAGTGTCCGCCCATCTTACAAAACCCGACTTTCTCACCTTTAGAAGAAATAGTTTCAGAGGAATGTACACCGAGAGAAGAGAATCACACGAAATCGTCATATAAAAAAAAAAAAAAACTAAATTGAGCACGATTCTTTTGCATCAATATATATTTGTTGTAATCCCCCCTCCCTCTCTCCCCCCCCCCCCCCCCCCCCAAAAAAAAAAAACCCAAATCTATCGACCTGTCAAAAATCTTGTTGTTTCTGAAAGGGTGTAAGCATGTTTGACTCGCTACTTGTCTCAGTATTTTCTTCCTTTTCATCAGGGGCTTATTTGCATAAGATGAAGACACAGAGAAGCCGTTCTAAAATTTGTCCTAAACAAAAATGACATAGCGAACTGTTGTAATGTAGACCACCCGGAGTAAAATCCATGCGATAACGGAATTTTTCATATGTGTCGTTAACTTTCTTACGTATGATACTATCCGAACCTATTCGTGGAACATCGTAAGCATTCGGCAGTGGAACGTTCCACCGCCGAATGTTTACGACGTTGTCGAAATAATTCCGACTTCGCGTGAATCTCACTAGGGTTGGACGCCCTTAATCAAAAGTCATGAAGCCCTCCCTTCTGGACTTTGGACGGGGAAAAAAAGAGAGTAAATAACCTCGTCCCTCACCAACAGTGTTGCAGACAACAAAATGAATTCAGTGAAATTTTATGTAAAAAAAAAAAAAAAAAAAAAAAAAAAAAAAAAAAAAAAAAAAAAAAAAAAAAACATCCGGGGAAAGGAGTTGTCTTTTGAATCCATGCATACAATTTATTTATTGCATCCTTTTCATTGAATTTTGCTCTAAATTGAAAACTGTATAAGCGGTCTTCTTCAAAGTACGTGACGCAATTTCAATTATTTCACGAAGATCGAATTTTCGATTAACAACCGATAGTCTATAAATTAATTCTACTAATAATCGACCAAGTCGTAAATAAGTCAAAGACTTGTCGGCATTTTGGTGTTGTACATGAAAGAGGGGGCGTGACAGGATTTGCACATAAATTGTCTATTTTGCTAATCGAATTCACACGACAATGATGGTCAGATTCTCGGCTAAGTATTGGGTTGGTAACAGTGCACTGGTCGCCACTGACTTTGAAGTAGATGTCGGTAGGCTTGACGATGGTGTAATGGAGCTCCGAAGAGTACATCTATACTATCTCTGGTTTTAACATTCTTATCAAAGAAAGCTTAGGAAAACATGGAAGGAATAAGAAGAAATGTTGCAAACAAAGTTACCGGGGTATATCGTAATTTCACAAAGAGTAGCACATTAAAGTGACATTTCACATTTATTTTTTCATATTTTACTTTTATTCTTATCTGAAAGAGCATATTTTCTTATGGAAACTCTGAAAATTTCAAGCCGAAATATTGCACCGTTTACGAGAAATATACATTTTTGTGCTAAAATAAAACAAATTGTTGTGGACAACAGTTCAGAAACGGTCAACCACTAAAACTACAGTTCTCTTTCGGTAGATGGTTGTAAGAGAATGATTATTCTAAATGTGAACATCTTAATAAGAAAATGATTGCCATACAATATCTGAAAATGTAGATGCGTATTTGTTAAAAGGATTTCATTCAAGAGCCCCTTTTGTTGCGGTTGCGTCAAAAAGTTGATATCACTTTATACCAATATATTTTCTTTTTTTTTTGTTCATTCATAGTCCGAAACTTTTGAAGATATGGTGCAGTAAACTATTTTACTTGAGACGGAATTAAGGGTGTATAAAGCCATTTCGTCGTCTAAATGCCGACAAAGAGTGTTGTTATGGGAAAACACCACGAGGCGTTAACGTTACGTGATTGTGTTAATGACGCAATCAAATAGCTGCGTTGTTAATCAATTATTACCCGAAATAACACCGGACCAAACTTGTGTCTTATAACTGTACTTCGAGATGGTTACGTATCGGCGATCCATCATCTTTTTGTCAACTCAATGCGAATTTTGATTTTAAGAGAAGGAAAGCCTTTGAAAACATCGAGGCAATCAAATCAGCATTTTATTTGTTTGCCTCAATGTTTTCCATACCACTCATTATATACATCAAAATAGACCAGATTAGTGTCTTGTAACTGTTCGAGATTGGTATCTATCTTCAGTCCATCATATGTTTGTCAACTCAATAATCGACCGCAACTCTTCTAAAGTTCTTATTCTGTCAATGTTTTCATCTGAGGCTGTGTATCTCTGTTGGTAACGTCGGGCCTGTCAATGCTATGGTCGTTGGTTCGAACCCCGGCTCTGTCAATATTCTAAATGACGCATGAAAACAGTCATTTGACTGTCATCATGGGTGGGAATCATCTAAATGAGACAGCAGCTGTAGGCTTGGATTTGGTATCGTGGTAGTACTGGTGAAAGAAATTCCAGGAATTCAAGGTTAGGTACTCCAGTCCCCACGAGACCACCAAATCAGTTGAATATTGCGTAAAACCAAGGTTAATCAAACCTTTCGTGTTTTCAAATCAAACCATTACATAAAAGGAAAATGACCAAACTACTCAAAAAGGTATAGCCTGAAATACTTGTCTATCATCCGAACCCCGTAATTTCGACTCTTGCACATTAGCTGCTTTCTAATGCGGTTCTATGTTTCAACAAATATTCTCCTTTCTATGATTGAAAAAAAGAAAGAAAAAAGAAACAGTTTAGAAAAAGTGCCCTCCCGGGATCCATCGAAAAAGAAGATGGCGATAAAATACAAGTTCTGATAAATGAGGTGGTGGTTATCAAGTGTCTACTCGAGACGCTGATCTCAAGCTGCGTCAAGGACACTTGAATAGATAAGTTACCCTGTATTGGGTAGCCACTTCATAGTGACATCATGGCAGTGAACAGGTTGGGCTCAAACTGCGGCCCTACGGTTTGAAGTACCACTCAACAGATAAGTAACACAGTGTATCGTCGCTTTTCAACAAAAACCTCGTAACTGCAGCTTAAAACAAGCTGCAGTTACGAGGTTTTTGTTGAAAAGCAACAGTATGCTCCCGTATAGGCAAGCTACTTCATATTGGCATGATGTCATGCAACACTTGTCTAGTGTCAAAGAATACTCGTGACGGAGGGATTCTAAGTACTTGTCGAGTAATATCTGAGTACATCATATGTTTAGATAGGATTCTTGAGAACACTGGTGAGAAAAAGATATCCAGCGATGATCTTCTGTTTCCCTGTTGTTTTGACACAATGACATGTAATCTTGAAGCATATTATCAAAAATATAATATTTAATATTATATTATTGCCTAAAATGTGTGTTTTCAGTCTGTTATTGGCATTGTATAACCAGCAGAAAGCGGGCGGATATCCAGAGAAATCGTGCATTAATCGGCAGATTCACGTGGGATATCGGACCAGTTTTGCACTCAAATATCCTCGATCGGGGATTTGTTGTGAGTGCTTCAGAAAATTGAAAATAAAGCCGAAATTTTGTCATTTCCCTTTTCCGCGATGTAAATTCTTGTAAGACCCCATTTCCAGTTTACATCCCAATAAATAAACTAGGTCTCCCAGTGTAACCATATTTGATGACGTAATAATTATAGTGACGTAGGTTTAATTCTTGGAATCAAAAAGTAAACAAACGGGCAGTTGACAGATTTTAAACTAAAAGTGTATTTCGTGGACATGGAAGGATAGAAATTAGAATTGAGTGGTTGTGGTCTAGGTCAAATGTGGTGGTAAGCCTATGTGTTTCTTGTTCTTCTTTTAGTTACTGCAATTTTTCCTTTACAACTTTGTTTTTATTGAAATGAACGAATGTCTGAAACGAACCAAACGGTCTGGACAGAGATCTACCTTGGAAATTCCGACCTTTTAATTTATTACTCGCACTGAAATGAACGTTAGGATATCCGGAGCATGTTTCCAAAAGAAAACTAAGTCGAATATTGTTAGGATTTCGCCAACCCAAATGAAGATTATGTCAGTAAAAATGCGATGAAACTTGACTATATAGCTACACGATGAAAATCTAACGGCCCGTCTAGTGGATATCGCACTTACTCGATATATGTCGAGTCGAATGCCGGAAAACTCTGGTATCTGTCGGTGTAAATGTGGCTAAATTTTCACTAAGTTTTTTAGTTATTCGTCTTATTTTATTACATTTCTTTGCAAATTATTCATATTTTATGCAATAATAGCGTCAATTCACGTTTTTTCGGTCGTTAACATTCTCAGAGGCCCACAAAATGGGTTATCGCCTTCGACCTCCGGTCTCAGGCGATAACGCATTTTTTGGGCCTCTGAGAATGTTAACGACCTCAAAAACGTGAATTAACCCTATAATATATAATAATAAATATGTGCCAATAAAAGTAATACTCTCGATGCTGAGATTTTTAGTAATTACAATGTTTCCAAGCGCGAATCTAGAGATGGGGTCAAGGGGTCATGACCACCTGGAATTGGCTGGAAATAGAATTTTGACTATATAACTTCTTATTAAAAGCCATCATTTGGGCTTTGACACCCCCTGGAAACAAATGCTGGATCCGCCCTTGGTTTCTTACAATATCGCCGACAGATTCCTTCTTATGTTCCAATGTTTTAACATCATGACACATAATGCTCTGAAACGGACGAGTAAAACAAATGTTAAAGCATTAGAGTAATCAACGATACGATAAGGCCGACTGAAAAAAAAATCGAGCACAAAATACTATGTGTAGGGGATTCAGCGGATCCAGGATTTCTGTGAAGATGGTTCAAACATACTAATAAACCGAAGGGTATTCGTTTCCCTATTATTACACTAAAGTGACTGAATTTCCATTTGAAAATCAAATGAGCAGTCTAAAAGGGGGGGGGGGGGGGTCATTTCGTCTGAACCCCTTCAGGGTCGGCCACTGACGGATACAATCATGAGGTCTACGAAATGTCACCGTAGATTATTGACTGAACGGAAGAAGGAGAAAAATAAGAAAATACAAAAAGTAACATGAATTGTCACCGGCAAAGATCATCAAATTGGGTCAATTTCATGCTAAAAATTACTCTCTTTTTCCAGGTACCGATGTTGTTTAGAGTAGAAGTAAAGAGCACACAATAGATACCATCAGCGCAGAAAGTCGACAACTGAGTAAAGTGCGTGTCATTTAGTAAGGGTTAACGTGGTTACGCAATAACGCGGGTGATAAATACCTAAATACCGCTAAATTCCGCCGTTAGTTTCTATTGTTCTGCTGCGATATTTGTCTGGATATATTGACATTATGCATAAGAAATAAGGTGATGGCCATAAATGTCATATTTCAGAAATATAAACTGAGACACCTTGAGAATCCATGACATGGTAATTACTACAGAAATAATAAAGTCAATGAAAATACAACCTGCCCTTTTCAATTTCAAATAGGTTAATCTTCTCTTAGACTTGTACAAATTCAAAGTTGATGCAGACGACAATTTCAAGTGTATAAAATTGAAGTATTTTGGTTTTTGGGGATAGAAAACATTGTGGTAAATGAAGAATTTGATTGCCACAAAAAGGTTCTTTATTTCCCACAATGTCTTCTAAAGCCATGATCTTTTAGAGGGTTAAAAAGAGTCGTTATGTGGAAATGGGTTAAGGGGTCACAGACATGAAAATAAAATTCGACATGGTAGATACACAATCAGTATTTTCTGTTTTTTTTTCTATTCCCATTATGTTTGAGAAAAGCAACAAAACTACATATCAGTATACTTTTCACAGACGTTCATTCCTTTGACAAATGTCAAGCGACTGGTCCAAATTTCAAGATGTTGCAACTTTAGGCAATTTCTCCAGTCATTTCTTTTGAGGAGCGACAAAAAGCGTAAATCAAAGTACTGACAGTACTGTTGGGAAGCAAATTTGTCAATAATGTAGGTCTGTCCAGAAGTACAGTACTTTGATTAGCTACTTTGATTATGCATTTGAAAACCTTGGATACTTTGATTCGTAGAGCACATTGATTATGTACTTTGATTATCCAGAATACCTTGAATACTTTGATTCCATGCTGGAGTTGTATCTATTTTTAGCACAACTTCATGTATATTAATCATTTATGTAAGCTTTGAATATATTTCATAGTTCAGTAAAATTGACTGACCCATTTACAATGAAGGCTATTGGACTGATCTTTGAACCATAATAAATCAAATTACTACGCCAGTCGCTCTTTTCTTCTCTTAGAAACATGATTAATTGAATGTTTCATTTTCATTCACACAGTTCAATATCTACACATAACTTTAAACTTACATATTGAATGTTCGAATGACTGTTATCTCATTAATCTTTGCTTTTGATAGAACTATTTATAGTGAGTAGGACCGGAAGATGTTGTGTGGTATGCAAAGTGCAGAGACAGGTGGCTGCAAAGAGAAGCAAATTTTGCACAATTTGCTTCCAAAAAGGGAATGGGTTAGAGCTGATCTCAATTCAAAACGATTCTACAAGTTGCATTATAGAAAATAATGAAGAAAAGGAAGAGACAAAAAACTGCAGATCATAATGATCTAACATTGACATACTTGAAAATCATTGACAGAAATGAAGAAAATGCATTTCCTCCTCTCATATATATCAATAATTTCATTGCTGTTACGTACGTTTTGCCGATTAAAATCTAAACTTGTATTACACTTTCCAAAACAGAAAATATTTTGAATTTTCCATTTGAAAGCTTCTGTTTAAGACAAAAAAGGATATTGAATTCCTGTAAAATGAAGAACAGAACACATTGAGGCTAAAGGAGACACTTGTGGTTATTAACAATTTCTTCTTTTCTGTCAAAATGTCCGAATCTCCTTTCGACAACGACGTGAACATCAGATGTTGCTGGCTAAAGAGTCAGTGTTGTTTTTGTTAGGGATGTCAAACACACCTTGTTGGTACGGGAATCAAACAAAAATGATTCCGAAAAATAATCACCGAAGTATGGGCTCGAACCCATTCCTGCGCCATCATTCTATCACATGGGCGGAACCAGTCAACTTCAAAGGAATTTCGTGTTCATAAAACTGTAATTATTTTCTCATTATGACCACAGAGTGGCCATCGCTGACCAAAGACTTACAGACGGAAACCATCTTTGTAATGCAGATAAGCGGCGGGGAGCGCGCAAATAAGTGCATTACTCTAGTTGTATAAAGCCGCAATAAAACACGGCCTTTTACCCTTACCCCGAATGAATGGTTTGGTACTCATAGCAGGAACGTGTTGGGAAATACAAGCGAGTTATGACAGAAAATATTAATAAGAAAGAAGATACCGATGCTTATGCAATGTTTTAACATTTTCTTCTAGTGTTCCTTGTTGTGGCAACCCCTTGTTGTAAGCTTTCTTTAGACTTGATAATCTGCAGGAACGGACTTACTGTTTCCATACCAATATAACCGATATTGACCTTCCTTTCAGAGGCATCATCAGGCATTATCGAGAGGAAAGATGAACATGGTGGCTTTCTACATTTCGGCCTTTTGAACTGATTATTTTTCCACGCTACATCATGAATTTGGCTGCTTTTAAGAACTTGGCATTGTTGTTGGTATCCAGCTGGCATTCTATAATAATATAGGAAAGGGTTAATTAGAGATGTGCTAGTTACACTATGATTAAATGTCCATTAAGTGTTTTTGAAGGTGGGCGACCTAATGATACCCCACCGTGATCGATGGGAGCAAGGATTCTAGGATTCACGCGTTTTGTGATGCATCTTTTTGTAAACCTTGTATTCATAACGAAAATGACACCATTTCCTTCATAACGATTTTGAGGAGAAACATCAGTTGCTGTAACGACAGACTGTCACCCTAAAAGGCGCCATGATTGCATCCATCAGTGACCAACCAGATTTCGTGGTTGGCGAATAAGCATACTGTAATGCATATTGTAATGCACAGGCTAGGATCGCATATAACTCTAACCATTTGCAAAATTTCCAGAAATATTCATCACGGTGGAGACTGTGCATGACGAGACGGGTGAATCTACGGACAAATCTGCCTCGCTTCGGGTCATACATTTTACAATAACTTTCTTATTTCTGCGTAGAATTTTCAACGGTTTGTTGCATGAACCCTGCATTACTGAGCTCTTTCTTCTGATGTATGAATTACTTGAAACATTCTTGTACCTTTTGCAAAAATCGAGCCCAATCTACCAGAAAAACGACAAAAAATTCAGGTCGGTTTTCTGGTCGGCTGGGATCAGTATTTGTGCAAAGTATGAGGAGTTTTCACATCAGTCATACATCTTAGGAAAGAGCTCAATAAGGCGGGGTACATGCAACAAACCGCTTGAAAATTGACTCATTAATAAGCAAATTACTGCACAATTTCTTACCCGAAGCGTGGTTAATTTGGCCGTAGTCGTTACCATTTCGTTTCGGTTGAGATCATTTTTTGGAAAAAGTAAAATGATTCCACAAATAATTCATATGCCTAAGAAAAGAGCTCAGTAATATAAGTTTATTTTTGTCATGTATATATTAGAAAGTTACAATTTACTTAACAAACTATTGTTCAGGTGACTTATAGGCCCGATCGGGCCGGGTGTTCAGAATATTGAAAAATTTGATATGTATATTGATGTACTATACTTATACACATGTCACTATAATAAATTAATTCTTATCTTATATTATCTTATCTTATCTTATAAGGCGGGGTACGTGAACCAAGCCTTTTGGAAATTGACGCAGAAATAAAAGGGATTATTGCAAAGTATTTGACCAGAATCGAGGTTATTTTTGTCCGTAGTTGATATTCATCCCATGATACATGATCTCCACCGTGTTCATTGCATATCTAAAAATATAGACCGAACTTCGTCTTCATTGTCATGGAGTCTGGTTTCAATCCATGATATTTATATTTTTCCTTTCAATTTTGCGGACTAGATCTATTACAGAAAAGGGATACAAAATTCTAATATTCTAAAGGAACATGTTTTTTCGTCGTCAGTAGTTTTAAACGAACTTTCTTGATTTATGGTCGACATTCAAGTCAATGCCGATTGTTCTGAACTTTATTTGAATTTTTCCCAAAATTCAAAACAACCATTCTCGACAGTGAATGAACTTTCTGTGGACACGAATATAACATTGCAGAGGACATTGAATAACACATAGGAAGCTTACAGAGTTGAAAATAAAAGTACACCGAATTGGTTACAATTAACACTAATTCGTACCTCCCAGCCAGGGTATCGTGTAGGGAGGGTGTGCGATATTTCACATGGGTCACAAAATATGAAGCCTTACTGTATTATACATCAAAGTGGACAGTAATTAGTACCTAGTTTAATGGAGAATTCATGATGAATAATAAAGATTACTATCTACCGTTATCTACACTTGATACATTATTATGGTGATGATGACCAAATGACCGATGTCTTTGATCTATAATGACCAATGCTGTAGTTAAGAATTAAGTCAGGTTTCTTGAGCCACTGGTATTTTAAGTAACACGAGTATTTGGGCTTTTTTTTTTCTAACTAACATTTAGCTTTTACATAAACCGTTGCATTCTCACAACTTCATTTTATTTGGAAAATAGCAAAGTTTCTAATCAACTCATTTCGAAACGTCAAGTATACTCGGTATTTGGACAGTTCCTATTTGAAAAGTGCATGTGACACAATTTAAATGGTTATCGTGTACATGATGGACAGACGTTTTGGCCACGGACGTTTTGGCCACAATACTTTACAAGGTAGGACCGTTTGGCAAAAAAAAAAAAAAAAAAAAAAAAAATTAAAGGAAAAAAGGAATTGAACCAATTAAATTTGCATTCATAGTTGTACTTTTAGACATTTTGATAATAAAAATGATATATTTATTTATCAAAAAAAAAAAAAAAAAAAAAAAAAAAAAAAAAAAAATGAATGTTCTCAGTTATCAATATTTAAATTTAACTATTATTTGGCCAAAAGGTCCTACCATGAAATTTATTGTGGCCAAAACGTCCGTGGCCAAAACGTCTTGGCCAAAACGTCTGTGGCCAAAACGTCCTACATTCCGTGTACACTATACAATGTAGTACAGAAAATACGAGAAAAAAGGGGAGTTCATGCTAACCATCACCCTTACTTCTTTTACCTCAATGATTTCTTGATTCTTTTCTAGAACAGACGTTAACCAAGATTTGTTTTGGACAAAGAACAGAACAGAACAACTTTTAAAGCATACAAAGGTCATCTTTGACAAACATACAATATAACATTTGCTTTGATTGGTTAATAATAGATCTATTCATTTACTGAGAAATGACGAAAGCTCACTTGCATTTCCGATTTGATGTGAAATAAAAAACGAAATGAATGGTTTAGAACATGCATTCAACCCTCTCGACAGTTATTGAGGATGAAGGGTGGAAAGTTACCACAAATAAAAAAATGCGTAAGTTACGAAAAGAATGCACCAAAGATCGAATTAAGATATCATCAGATAAAAGCCCAAGTAATTTGCATTTTTACCAGGCTAGATGTAATTGTCGGTCTCATTGATGCGTGATAATGGTAAATATTTGTTGACCCTGGGATAAATCTCACACCATCTTTCTGGTACTGTCCACCCTGCGTGAAGCCTGCTAAATTAAACGGCACTGGGGTAATTCAATTAGTTTTGCTTTTACTCAATACATTCTGCTATTCGATTAGCGGCATCTTTGATATTACATGGTATAAGAAGGCGCTATACCGTTAACTATCAGCGTGAAATCAGTCGATAGATAAATGCAGGTGATTGAATAAATTACCTACTTTCAATTTCTCTTTAATATTTCATTAGCGGCCTCTTTGATTCGTAATGGTGAATTATATCGGAAGTGACACATGGTGTGGGGGTCTGAGGTAAGTGAAGACCAATATGGATCAGGATCTAGATCAGCTCACTTATGGTTTACTAACCCATTTTCACATTTTAACCCCTTTTGACGCCATACAAGATACAAGCTTTGGAAAACATTGTGGAAAATGAAGAAATTGCTTGTAACTTGAAATTGTGTCTGCAAAACGTTTGAATTTGGACGAGCCTTAAATTTGACACCAGGCAATGGTTAATCACATACGGGAACTTTTTGCTTGGAATAAGTTCTGACTTGATTAAACTGCAGATTTCCTCACAGTACGACTCAAGTGAGGCTGCTTCAACTAATGACATTTCGAGATATATGGTCAAATGCCGAAGAATATGTATATTGTGCATTGGCAATAATGAATTGCATTATCACGAGTCAATTTTATTGATAAAAAGATTATACTAGTAATGAAAGCATGTTGCACGAAAGAAAAAATAATTCTAAATTACAATTTCTAATTTCTCCTGTTCTTAAATGTTTTATTTGTCAAATATTAAAATGAAATACGGGTACCTTAAAGGCATTCTATAGACTCCTTTCATTTATGTTTTAGTACGTACCCGCAAAACACCTCCGGTAATCCGAGTCTTCTCTGATGAAAATTCGCTCGATGATATTTGGATGTCGCTATTTACAACAGAACGCTGTCCCATTCAAAAACAAAAGAAAAGTCCGACACAGCGACATTACTTGTGCCGGAATTTCCTTTTGTTTTTGAATGGGTCAGCACTCTGATGTAAATAGCGACATCCAAATATCAAAGAACGAATTTTCATCAGAGAAGACTCGAATTAACTTCCGGAGGCAAACAATGGGTTTATGGGAAGTCAAAATTGAATATATGTGAATTGTTACTAAAAATAGTAACAAATCGACATTATCAAAACGAGGCTCCCAAAAAATGCGGAGAAAACAATGACGATGCACGTGCATTCAATATACATCGATAAAGCGAAGTTTTAAGTTGAACAAAAACTATGAAATTGTGTGTGTGTGTGTGTGGGGGGGGGGTGTGTCTTATTGGAAACTTGTCCATTTGGTGACCAATTTGACAACAGTAATCTGCGGGGGAATATTTGAAGCAGTAGGTATCTTACAATGACTACAGGGCTAGGAAGCCCACTACAACTTTAGGTAGGTCACCCCCAATGACGTCGGAATTATTCGATTGAAGTCGAAAACATTCGGCGGTGAACCGCATATGTTGGGATACGTAACGACGCCGCTACTTTATGTTAGCAGATGAGAAAAACTGGAATGGCTTCGAAATCTTGCAGTCACCAGGTAGAGCAAGACGGCGGAAGTTACGAAAAGAATGCACCAAAGATCAAATTAAGATACGAACAGATAAATGCCAAAGTAATTTGCATTTTTACCTGGTTCTGTAATTGTCGGTTTCATTGATGCGTGATTACAGTAAATATTTGTTGACCCTGGGGTATATCTCACACCATCTTTCTAGAACTGTCCACACTGCGTGGAACCTGTTATATTAAACGGAACTCCTGTAATTCAATTATTTGTGCTTCGATCTCAGTATCACATGTTCATTTGGTTCTCTGATTCGATTAACATAATCTTTGATGTCGCTTGTATCCACATGAATGGCATATTAAAACTGGATTTACCATTTCGAGTTGTTGTAGACTGAATCAAAATTTCAAAGTACATGTATGATCATCTTGTGGGCTGAAGTATATTCCTAACGTCAAAATGCTTATTCGAAAAGACACTTTTCGTACGACATGTCTTGCACTTTTAGTTAATGCATTTTCCTGCTATACGTGCAAGAAAAGATCACTTCATGCAGATAACTAATTAATTCTGCCCTGTAATAAGCGGTCACTTTGATACGCAATTACGGTAAATATTTGTTGACCATGGGGAATATCTCACACCATCTTTCTAGTACTGTCCACTCCACATGCAGCCATCTAGATTAAACGGTACTTTTGTAATTCAATTACTTTTGCTTCTAAGTTATTCATTCTATCATTCGATTAGCGGCATCTTTTATATTACAAGAAGAAGGCGATATACCGTTAACTATCAGCGTGAAATCAGTCGATAGATAAATGCAGGTGATCGAATAAATTACCTACTTTCAATTTCTCTTTAATATTTCATTAGCGGCCTCTTTGATTCGTAATGGTTACTTATATATCTGAAGTGGCACATCACAAGAGGGTGTTATACTATTTTAAGCCAATTTGATTGCAGATCAGACTGGGAATACAGGTCCAACAAAATAATACAGTAGTCTAGCTGAAACGACGTACATGTATAATAGGGATCTGTTTCATTTGTACATCCAGCAAGGTCGTCAGATAATATCTAAAACGGAGAACTTCATTTATCACATGAGGAAAAGTAAATGAACCGCATGTGAAGAAAATGGGCCCATACAGATTGTGAGATCAGAGCTTTTGGATATGGACCAGTTCAGACTTCACTGAGGCACATATTGGTCTGCTTCTTTGATGGTTTGAAATGACATTATTGCCTAAAATGTGTGTTTTCAGTCTGTTATTGGCATTGTATAACCAGCAAAAACCGGGCGGATATCCAGAGAAATCGTGCATTAATCGGCAGATTCACGTGGGATATCGGACCGGTTTTGCACTCAAATATCCTCGATCGGGGATTTGTTGTGAGTGCTTCAGAAAATTGAAAATTAAGGCGAAATGTTGTCATAAAATTTCCCTTTTCCGCGATGTAAATTCTTGTAAGACCCCATTTCCAGTTTAAACTAGGTCTCCCAGTGTAACCATATCTGATGACGTAATAATTATAGTGACGTAGGTTTAATTCTTGGAATCAAAAAGTAAACAAACGGGCAGCTGACAGATTTTAAACTAAATGTGGATTTCGTGGACATGGAAGGGTAGAAATTAGAATTGAGTGGTTGTGGTCTAGGTCAAATGGGGTGGTAAGCCTATGTGTTTCTTGTTCTTCTTTTAGTTACTGCTATTTTTCCTTTACAACTTTGTTTTTATTGAAATGAACGAATGTCTGAAACGAACCAGACGGTCCAGAGAACTACCTCGGAAATTCCGACCTTTTAATTTATTACTCGCACTGAAATGAATGTTAGAATATCCAGAGTATGTTTCCAAAAGAAAACTAAGTCGAATATTGTTACGATTTCGCCAACCCAAATGAAGATTATGTCAGTAAAAATGCGATGAAACTTGACGTCATAGCTACATGATGAAAATCTAACGGCCCGTCTAGTGGATATCGCACTTACTCGATATATGTCGAGTCGAATGCCGGAAAACTCTGGTATCTGTCGGTGTAAATGTGGCTAAATTTTCACAAAGTTTTTTAGTTATTCGTCTTATTTTATTACATTTCTTTGCAAATTATTCATATTTTATGCAATAATAGCGTCAATTCACGTTTTTTCGGTCGTTAACATTCTCAGAGGCCCACAAAATGGGTTATCGCCTTCGACCTCCGGTCTCAGGCGATAACGCATTTTTTGGGCCTCTGAGAATGTTAACGACCTCAAAAACGTGAATTAACCCTATATTATGGACTTTCGGACATAATTATATCGTCGATTTTCTAAAGAAAAAAATCCAAAATCGAGGTTTTCGAAGAAAAAGCAACTATAAACCAGCACCTAACATGCTCATGACTGGAATCTAAATTTGGTGAATCAATAGATATTATGAGGTGTCGGTCATTCGATTTGTCAAAACGGGAATGTACTTTTAGATTATATGACTAGTGAAATATTAGAGAGAAGGCGAAATTCTTCTTATTCTATGTCAAATACTCGACTTTTCACTCCATTTCCTTTAATCTACGCTCTGAAAAGCAAATTTATGTAAATGATTAAGTACATATTTACGAGGATTTTATGAAAAGTGTTGCCCTGATTATGTCAATTTCCTTTTCTAACAAGATATTAGCTGTCTCCCTATCAAAATAATTGTCTATGAAACAGATAACACGCGTATAAAAGGAGAGGAAATCTGATATAAAACCTTATTAACGTTTTCTCAAATATTAAAGTTGCGTCGAAAAATTAAGTCATCACATTCTCGATACGACGAAAAAATCTTCTGGGAAAAAAAACAAACATGTTGAATTATTTCATAGGAAATATTGAGACAAATGAAGAAAAAGCTGGTTACCAGAATTTTCTTCATTTGTCTCAATGTTTTCCCAAGCGTTGTCTGTGAGAGAGGTCCAAACCATGGCTTTTTTTTTTAAAAAAAAAGGGTTAAACATTCCCCGAATTAACCTTTTAGCAGGATAGATATTGTCGAAAAATATTTGCATTTATAATCTTAAATAAACCCTTTTTATTCAACGTTTGGGGAAATGCCACGTGTGATAATGTGGATATTATAATAAACTGTTGTTTATTTGTTTTAAGATTTCACCCATTTATGAATGTAGACTTTCCAATTGTCGATCTGATCCAGGATCATTTCTATTTTGGCAGCCAGAATAGACAAATATCATCCCAACTATCTCAGACAAGGACTTTTCTATATATTAACCCTTTCCCACGCGGTAAAGAATAGACTGCTCCAAAATTCAATGTGTTGAAGATGGCAAAATAAATGTTACAGAGTGACATCATAGTTTTTGAAGATGACTATTCATTTCTTTTTTATGCTTCTGAATGATATCCAAACTACTGCTTTGGGGGCCACGTGTTTTCAAAATGGCTAAAGGACTATACACATAGGCGTAGGGAGGTTTATAATATTGGGAAGGGCAAATGTTTAAGTGAATGGAACCCGATCGAGCATAGCGTTGCTAGGGGGTCTGGAGCATGCCCCTTAAAATTTTTAATTCTTAGAAGCCATTTCCTGCAATCTTGGTGCTTTCAGACAGCATTTTATACCTGATCCTTTCTTGAAGGAAAATATGGGCGTATTATTGGGAGGGGGGCATAGGATATGCTGGTCCCCTTCTAAATTATTGGGGGGGGGGGGTCCCCGGTCCTCCTCTTTCTACGCCAGTGATACAAGAATGGTTGTTGGATCTGTCACGGTGTATAATCACGTGACTCAGATTTTCCTTTAATCTTCAATATCTTTTTTAATACTTGACCAATTTGAATTCGGTTTGAAGCAGAGAAGGTAGGAGAATGCCAGAAATAAGCTTGGCGTGTTGGATTTTTAGAAAAATCAAATAATAAAAAAGTTATTGAACATAAACCAAAATTTTGGTTCATTTTTAATAACTTTTTTATCAGCTGATTCTTCAAAAATCAACCACATCCATTTAATGCGTGACGTCTGTCCACATTCTCTGCTTCAAACCGAATTCAAATCGGTCCAGTATTTACAAAATATTGAAGATTTTCTGAAAATATTGTATCACGTGAATATCCACCGTGTCTGTTTTGGTCGTTGGACATCACGAATTCCCTCTATGTCGCATTCTGTCATCTGTGAAATGAATTAGCCGATCGCGTAATTCCAACCCTCGATATGTAATGTAATAATATAAAGATATGCAAAAAAAAAAAAAAAAAAAAAAAAAAAAAACAACAACAACAACAAAAAAAAAACTGCTTGAGAATTATAATGTAAAGAAGAGACACATTAAAGTAGATTTATATTCAAACAAGTTCTACTTTACATTATGCTGTACATAACCGACAGTCTAAGAATTTACGCGGGAAATGTTGATGTTGTAAGCTGCATGTTTGTTGTCGCGTTCATGCAGCGTGGGCGTGTAGAAGTGCTTATCATGCAGCTGTCACAAACATAAAACATGCCGTGGCAAGGCAAGATGGGCGTATTGAAAACGCAAAAAACATATTCCGATGTTTTACAAATTGCCGATGTCTTATCAAATTATAGACTGGTCAACTCATGCTTTATTCAGTGTTTATTTTCTATAATTGGAATAGTTTTTGTTTCATCGGTTGGCACACGTAAATGCAGGAAATATAAAAAAGATACCATCCGGATTTTTTTTAAAGCAGTATTTATATTTGTAGTTAATTTGTAGTTGTTCCCACCGCCAGATTTCTTATTAATTTTACGATGTCACTACAAAGTAGTCACGGCTAGCACCTAGTGAATTAAATGGCGTTTTGCGTATGCAATGTATGTGCTTGGGAAATACCAACGCCAACACAAAGTGATATTGTCAATGCAGGCCTTTAATATTTGGCCACATTTTCGATTAACATCTTTGAAATTGGCTTAACTGGTAGTGTGTTGTCACAAGCAAAGCCCAATCTCTTTCGAATAGTTTTGTTCAGTGTTTATTATAGTTTTCTTTATGCAGAAAAAAAACCAAAAGGTATTTGAGTGCGACATATTGATACAGGGGCCATGGAATCGTAATGCTTCAGATTTTTCTCAACCAGAAAAAAATGCACAAACATCATGTTAATTCATGAAGCATATATCCGGTTATATCTCAAGCCATGTTGACAATACAGCATTCCTCCGTATGTGAAATGACAGGCGCTTCTCTGTGGAACAATTTCAGTTTTTGTCCGGAAGTGTTCCCGTAAAATATCGTCGCTTTTCTACGAAAACCTCGTATCTGCAGCTTGTTGTAAGCTGCAGATACGTGGTTTTTGCAGAAAAGCAGCGATATGCTCTAAACGACCACCGTGATGACAGACAGTTTGTCTTGATGTATCATAAAGGCCACTCCTTGGCAGGTTTCCGTAAAAATATCTCTGCACATATTGTTTCTGAGTTCACGACGACATTGCTCTAAATGTCACAAGACTCCGAAATTCTTTTATACAGTTTTCTTATATCAATTGTATCATATCATATGGTGAAACAGTCCCTGATTAAACATGTGCTATAGATAAGGCTTTGAAAAAACATTAATGCGAAAGAAAAAATGCATTGTCTCCTTCGGTTGAAATATTTCACGTTCTATTTTGAAAGTAAATCTGTTTGTATTGAAAATAAAACTTTTGTGTTGTCTACACATGTACGAATAGTCTAAAATCATTCCGTTCCGCAAAGGATTTACACGCTTATTATTATCACAAACCAAAGTGACACTAAATGTTTCTTGTGTTGCATGTCATTTGTTGCGTGGGAGTTATAATCTAAATATTGCATCTTTCTCAAGAGGACGATAAACCAATTTTCAGAAGGCAAAACATTTAACTGGTCCAAAATTAAGAATTTAGTGACGACATTACCAAACTGACGAAATTTTTATTTTGAAGCAAATGGTGACATACAGTTCCGAGTCCACTTCACGCCTATATTGCTTCTAAAAAAATAAGCTGTGAACTTACCATTGTTGGACGTGCTCCGGTAACCAGTCTAGTGCTCCGGTCGTAAACATATAGGCAGTTACAACCGTTTCGCACTGAGCCATCGGTATGTGGAATAGCGTATGTGACCAGGCATTTACAGCAAGCTTAAAATATCTGCTTTTGGCATAGAAAGTCTATGACAGTCATGAAGGAAAGAAGATTTTCGTGATAATTATACTAAGTTCTCAACATATTCCCTTGTAGTGACATCTGCAGTAAATCGTTGGCAACTTCGAAAGAAAAATGTCGTGCATACAGCTTGAATAATGTTAGGTCATAGTTGCCACGCTTTCGAAATATTGAAAAAATGTTTTTTTAAGAAATGATTCCAGTACTTTGACTTGTATTTGCAACATATAGACAATACAACGCTGGATGTCCCTGCATGTGTGCACGACATACGAAAACTGTCTATCTACTGATGTTAATTCAGACCGTATGTTGATCGCAGGATCTCATTCTCGCAGCACGCAGCGTGGGAACTTCACTGTATTCTGGTATTCATGGATAAACAAACTATGATTAACCCTTGTTGCCTTTGGGTACCTAGAAAATATATATACAGCAATCTTATGTCTCTGAAACAATACAATAGTGGAGTATCAAATTGAGGAAAAATACACTCCCTTGAATAAAATTGTTCAATTCCGAAATGTCCACTGATTATAAGGTAAGGCCAAATTAAAGAATAGGATTTGTTTAGTTTAAAATTAATGTGGAAAAAGGTCTGTCGGTCTGTCGGCCTTTTTTAACTTTATTTTGTCAGTTACGTTTTTGTGTTTTCGTTGCTGCTTCTGTCGTCGTCGGCGTCGTCGTCGTATTTTAGTTTTCTTTTCTTTGGGAACTACTGTCAACTGTGAACAAAATCGTATTCTGTTGCATTTCGCCTGGATCGGTCGGATAACCTTATATTATAGAATATTCACATTCTATGCTATAGGAAATAATAAACGTCCTGTATATTTTACATATAGTCATGCTTTCTATTGTTTTCTTCATGATATTCGTCAAATCTGTCAGAATTTTAATCGAAAACTACTCGTACAATGCGAATGGCAAGAGATTGCTCCCTGAATATTTTTTCCATGTCTGAGGGACAGGGGGTGAGGCTTCATCCTGTCTTTTTAGACCATTGCACTACACATATACTAGTTCTGGCATGCATGTTTGTGACAGGGATACGATCTTTATTGTATGGGACACAAGGGACCCATTCCTCAACAGGCAGTGTGCGATTTGTAACTGATATAGTGATACTGTAGCGTGGATGTTGTGTTCACTGCGTGAGAACTGCTTTCACGTGTAACCTTTAACCCCGTCCAAACAATGTCAGATTTGGACGTCCTTGGTAAAGTTAATCGGAGAAACCATTCGTGAAAGTTTCCATCTTTCCATCCAAAAGTATTTTGTATGTCATATCATTCAAATTTCGCATTCTGCCATCTGTAAAGACATATTGGCGATATTGCCATAATAGTAAAGATATTTCATGTTCAGATCCAAAGTGGACCATTCTTGTAAATTAATGAACAATATCGGAGTAAGATGATTTGATAATAATTCAAAAACTAAAAAAGAACCATATTTAACGACAAAAAATCAGGATTCGGAGAAGTTAACAATGCATGTATGTAAACTCAGTGGTGTATGAATGCAACAAACGTCTGCAATGTTTTCAAGCGAACTAAAAGACTGCAAGAAATAGATATGCTTTTTTTTAAATTCCCAACAAGCTTAAATATTTTTGGCCTTTTGCATAGGGTAGATAACTTAGTGAAAAATAAAGAAATTGCTTGTCGCAAGCAATTTTATCATTTCCCACAATGTTTTCAAAAGACTTTATCTTTAAGGGAATCAAACAATGTGTGCTAATGGGTTAAGGGACTGCAAAAAATAAATATGCTTCTTTTAATGGCCCAACAAGCTTGTATCCCGCATGTTTCGGGTCATGTATGATTTCCTTGAACTGCGTGTCAAAACGAACCCGATACCTCGGTCAGTCTGACACCATGAACACTCGGCCATAAAATAGATATAAATTTTGTTTTTATGTTTTTATGCTTTTTTATTAAAAGGACTAAAGTTCTCAAAACGCCCAGAATATTGGAGTACAACTATGTTATTCTGACGTTTATCACCAGATGAAATGTGGTTTTGATTTGTTGTCAAGTTGGTCTACTGTAAAATATTTTGGTAATTACCAGTTCGAACTTAAGTATGCTTTTTTTAAAATCACAACATGTATTTGTCATTATTTAAATCGCAAGTAGATCTAATTTTGGAAAAGACATAAATTACAAAAATAAAACACACAAACATTTTAAAGCATAGCATGTGTCAATCACGGTGGGGAATCACGAAATTATTCGAATGACCACAATTGTTGTTGTGTCACGTGATCCCATTCTCTATATCCATCGGTCATTGTTTGCTACGTTTTACTGTCGAATAAGATGAGTAACTAATGACATCTGCAAAAACACGAATGTAAAAACACCGTTTATGAGTCGTATTGAAATGTTTAAAACTCTCTGTTTTGAGATCTTTTTTGACAACCGTCGAAATTTAATTCCAGCAATTTCATGGCTCACGTTTCGAAAATATCTTCCAGATTTTACAGCAAAGTTTCATGTTTTAGGCACGATCGTGTGAAAATCTTGAAATTCTGTTTTTAACGGAGTATTAAATTTACCCATGCATGTACAAGCACGCGCATACAGTTGATAAAAACTCGCGTTTTCGCCTGATAAGCAAATAAAAAATATTTGATTCGTGCGACCGATTTTGTTCGTGCGTATATCCTTTGACAAATTACGCCGGATAATAACAGATATTTGTCAGAATCTGCTGTCATGATATTCGCGACTAGTATCCTGAAAAAAAATTCATCCTGGCAATCCGTAAGAAGAACCAATCGTACCCAGCCGAGGCAAATAAGATACGGCATTTCGAAAATCCACATGATTATAGTTACGACGATAGAAATAGATGAAGAAAATTATCTTGGAGAAAAACATTTTGACCATTGTCAGGCTGTGCATTCCACAGACTATCAACGGTTGATATTTCACGCAATGTCCATGCTACATGTATTATGATATCTTATTGTTTGCGTGACGGGTCAAAATGCCTTTGCAAGTCTGCCAACCACACCTTGTTATTCAGCTAGTTTGTTATTCTACTTTTCTACTTCCAAATATGACCACCCGTGCATCTTGGTGTATAGTGCCTACCGCCTTTCAAAGACAAAGTATCACATTTGACCAAGTCTGGGATTGTGGTACTAATCGATGTTTTCTCTTTTGTAGCATGTGCACAGATTAATTAAGTAAGAAATGAAATAGAAAATATAATCATTAAGTACAGTTAATTTATATAACATATTCCGACAAAAAGTACACATCAAATTGTTTAATACACTTTCACATTTTCTCATCATTTTTACGCCAAAAATAAAAAAAGTAATGGAGGCGGAAAATTGATTTGTGTCTCACGCCGGTTACAAAGTATTGCTAATGATCCACAAAGGAGCACATTAGAAGCGTGTGAACCAACTTTTTGCATGTCAAAACGCAGTTCTGATGACCACAAAATCTCGTAAAAATACTCATTTACGCTCTTTACTCCTGGAATCCTATATTGCTCAACTCTGTTCCTCATTGCGTAATCACAGTGTACCACAATTTATGTATGAATAATAAGATTCTATGTAAATCTACAAAGAGAACGATTTCAGAGATATTTAGCCATATGCATTCTAGATTAATGAATGAATGAAAAGTTGAATACAGTGTAGAATAATGTCAGCCTGCACATTTTATGTCCAGGCTGAACATATTCTGTGCTACCTGCTTATCTGTCCGGAATCGGCACGAAAGATGATCAGTGGGTGTAACGCCCCCCCCCTTTTCTAGTGTAACATTATGATCGCTAGGTTCTTAAAGTATTTTGAACAGAATCAATTACTTCGCCAATTCTTATTCATCCTGTTGAATTCGCATCTAGCCAAAGTCGGACAGAAGGTCGATTTTATTCAGTTATTTTACAATTCACTTGAAAGTTGAAATACATGCAAATATATGTACAATGTAACCATGAACAAAATTTGATCCATGGGAACAGTGGGAAGGCCTTGGCTACATCAACTGATCTCGCATTATCATAAGTAAGACTCATGCTTAGCTTTGTTGCCAGTACCGATACCATAATTTTCTCTCCATTACGGTTAAGGATTCCCGTAAAATCTAAATTAAACATTCACATAACTGCAGTGAAACGGGTCCCAGCCCATGAAATGTCGACAACCATGCAACGTGTTATCCATATGGTACACGTTAAAACAAAATGAGCCTGGATCAGGAAAAAAGGTCCTTTATAGCATATGAGACAGCTATGCTTCACGATCAGCCAGTGCCTAAGTGTAGTCTAGATGGGATCGATGTTGCTGTCTTAAGGTGGCTACAGGTCACGAAGAATCTTCTGGACACCAACATGGTTCATGATCAGACTGCGTGTATACGCAGGCTGATCTTGAACCGTGTTGGGCTCAAAAGTTTTAAACGACCTTTTTCCAGATCCTGTCTCAAATGTATTAAAATCATATTACCCTTACTCGTACATTGAAATGATGGCTTTGATTTGGCATCCATATTATTATGTGCATTCTAGGATTTAAAAGAGATTCAGATGCATTCTTTTTATTACATATGCCATATTTTCTTTAAGAATGCAAATGGTATAATGCAGGGAAAATGAAAATGTTTGACGGTGGATGTACATATTTTAACCTTTCTCTGGTTTTGAGGTCCATTATAGAAGAGGTTTTGGAAAACATTGAAGCAAAAGAAGAAAATGCTGCAAATCGGCCCTTTCTTCCTTTATCTCAATACTTTCTATGCTATATTGTATACAAATTCCATTTTTATGAAAATTACTTTTGTCGTCTGCGGCAGTTTTTGAATTGGACAGTCCTCAAATTTCATCGTTTGGGAAGTATACTAGTACGAGACATACCAACACAATGTCTTTTCATGTTCCAGGCGACGATATTATAGCATTTTCTCCCCAACAGGTGCTATTCACCATAAAAATGGAGCAATCAAATCTTGGTCCAAGTCGCAATTACTGATGACGAATAGTGGGTAGACGCATGGCAAAGATTGATTGCCTAATTGGGATTTAACACCTCTTTCAACTGCTAAAGTAATATAGCGGCAGCTGGAGCACATAACGATGGATTCCTGGTATTTCTCTTCCCAGTACCACCACAATATTCAAATCGAGTCTCCAGCTGCTCTCACCTATATATGATTCACGCCAGTTAGTGAGAAACAAATAACCTCCGTCAAATGTCAGAATGGACGTTGGCCGAGCCGGGATTCGAATTCATGACAAAGAGGAGAGCGTACTCAAATTAACATTTGGAAAATTGTCAATAATTCTTTAAGCCTTTCTTTCTTTACCCAGAATGTGCACAATTAATTTGTAGTATGCAAGAGTTTTCAATTTGGATCAATTCAATAGTGAGTCCTCTACCAAAGCGTCAGAAAACCGGAACATGAAAGTGGTAGCAAATATCTGGTGGGACCTATCGCATTTATAAAACATATCACGTCTTGTTCATGAAATTAAGCGAATTCTGCCCTCGTTCACACGGAAAATCGACGAGAAAAAATATTTTGTCAAGGAAATCATGAGAAATTCGGTTAATGATACACAAAACATGAAGCAATGTCAAGGTTGTTTGTGTTTACCAACACAAGCCCGTTTTTCTACAATTTTTGCATTTTCTGTTGACAAGAATTGCTTTCAGCTGACGAATCTGCATGTTCCAATACATATCAGAAACGCGGCAGTGGAATATGAACTTAGATATGGAAAGTAAGCATTTCAGTCAGTGACACTATATCGATGTTTTTTTAACAAAATCATCGTAACTGTAGCTTAGAACAAGCTGCAGTTACGAGGATTTTGTGAAAAAGCAACTATATATATATATATTTGAAGCACAGGATAAGCCGCTGATTGGCTTGGGATTGAACATGATCCAAGCTGTTGCTACAGATAATGAAACGTCTACACTGATCAGGATGCACGATGCTCTCTAATGCCATACCGGTACAGATTCCAGCTCATTATGCTATCTATTGTCATGCCAAATCTGCAAGTATGATTTACACAGCACCAAACAGTAAACCTCACACTGAGGCGTCATTTCAATGAAGAAGAAGGAGGAGGAAAGGAAAAGAGGTTGGAAAATTAATTTTAATTGAAAAAAAAAACACATTTTATAAGAGCTAGATCCTCCATTCGAAAAGGATTATGTAAGCAATAAATGGCGCAGATACTAATATATAACACGTGATCGACCATCTCCTTCAGTCTTTACGGACAGAAGTCAGTTTCCACCAAGGAAATAAATATTGAAAAAAAAGTCCTTCGATACTAATCATAAAGAACTTTACGTATTTTTGGTACGTATTTAGTAAATTGTTTCAAAGCGGAAACGATTATCATGCAGTGGTAGCACACGTCATGGCGATGAAAAATTCAACGATCTTTTGATGTCTATGGTCAAGTCACGATAGTATGTTATAAAAAAATTGCATGCGTTGGTTGGAATATTGCACCTGCAAGATTCGAACCACCATATGCAAACTTGCAGCTGTTTGGAGATCGATATTGTGTTGTTTACAAAAGGTAAATTTTGTAAACATGTACCATAATATCATGACCGTACTATAGTAGCAACTCGTATATCAAAGGTGATTTATTTTTGCCTAAAGGTAAGGGTTATCCAGGAATGAGTGGAATAGGGTTGAGGTATGCAATAAAGGTGGGATACGTACCGGGGAGATTTTCCCGCCAGTTCCGAGAATTGTTTGTGGCTGATTCTGTAGTAAATAGTTGCGTAAGACGGGCAAAAAATATGTACCTAGCGTGGGAAAACTCAGTCTGTAGCACCGTGAAATGAATAATGGACCCCGGGGCCCCTGAAAAAGTCCCCTCACCTGGGAAGGGGATGGGTACATGTTAGAAATACGCAAACAACAGATAGACAGTAAATTATTGTACCTTTCCAGAACGACAATATTTCCGATCTGTCCATTTCAAAGGACTTCAGGAGACAGAATAAAGGCCCCGGAAACAGAAAAAATTGAATATCATTCGCAATGAAAATAATTTCCTTTTTCCAAATGGCATACAATGTATTCTCTGTTAAAAACGTCAAACCAGATCTTGGTTTAGAAAGGTTTACACTGCCTATTACATAAAGTGGGATATTTTCTAGACATATTTTAATATTTTTGTTTGATGCTGGAAATTGTATCGATAACAATACATTGACATTTTGCAATAAAAGGAAATGGGACCTTTTCTGATTTCGAAACGTCAAGAATCGCTATCGGAGAAAAATATCTGTGAAAAACCGTATCCCATTTCCGGTGTGCACGTTTCGCGCCAAAACTGTGCTCGTTAACTGCACTTCAGATCTGCCACACGTGATGAATAGCGCGTGACCCAACAATACATGACACGGGCTACAATGATCCCAACATAAGTACAAATGCGTGGGGGCCGCACGAAAATGTGGCTTAGAGGCTGATTGAACAATGTGACACGGAAAGATCTTATACTGGACCAAATTTGGTCTTAATAAAAGGGACTTAGTAATTATTATATAACATAAAGCGCCAAATGGTGTCAATCATAGATGACATTCAAACTTTTAAAGGGTATCGATTGATCACATTTATTCATTTGCCAGTGGTCTTTGCTCTGTTGATATGTGGAAATGGTACATTATGGTATATTTATAATGGCCAATACTGACCGCGATCCGCGAAGAGGGTTTCCAGATTTGAAACAAAATATAAAAATACACAAAATACATCTAAAATTGACTGAGACGAATTAGAAAACATATTGAAATTGGTATTGAATGGAGGTCCAGACTTCATTATTTAATCCATTCGACCGTAATGGTGCTTTTCGAAGCCCTAACAAGACCCAGGTTTCCGAAAAAAAATCGAAAACGAGGAAATTGTGTGTTACAAGCAGTTTCCTTATTTTCCCCATGATTTGTATCACGAAACACCAATTCATATACAATTTCATTACTTTGAAATAGTTGTCTTTATTTTTCTACATCTGAAGTTTCACCGCGTACAGCACCCTTTTTGACCCGCCGCTACACGAATACTTATTTTTGTAACTCTATGGCAGGGCGCCCTTCCTTTACCCTAGGGGCAATTTCGGGAACCTGTCTGGGAAACAAAATTAAACAAATCAATCGCTAATCGATATCATATTTTAGAATGATTTAGACATTTATAGCATCGTTTATAATGGATCCCATGAAAAGCTTATCTGTCATTTATTTCTGTCGATTTCATTGTCGGGAATCTGCCAATTTCAGGAATTCTATTTATAGTAAAGGGAAGCCCATTCTTTGTGGTGGGACGCTTGCTTGGCAAACGTGGGAACTTTATGTTTACCGGGAAAAGTGGTAGTTAATCTTTTACTGCTGAAATATGAATATAGATCTAACCCTTACCCCGATAGATATTCTGATATTAGCCCATTACTGCAAGATGACACCTTTGTCGCCTTATAAGAAGCTTAGGTAAACATTATGGGAAATGAAGAAATTGACTGTCACAAGCAATTACTTCATTTTCAACAATGTTTTCCACCCCAAAAGTAACAAATGATCACATTTCATTTACTTTAAAATTGTCACCCGGTAACATGCAACATATACGAAATTGTGCCAGTTCTTTGGTGGAATGTATTAACTCTGTCTACGGAGGAAAAATGTTATATTTATTCAACGAATTAATGAGTGATACCATGGCAGTGAAATTAGACAAAAATGTTTGACATAGTGTAAAAACCTGCAAGAAAAATGATAGAATTCTCATCAGCATTTTTTCTCTTGATTTCCAAATCAACACTGACAAAATACAAACAATAGAGATTATAATAATTCCTTTATATCGGATGGGGATTTCTAAGCACAAATCACAGGCGATGACCTTTGTAAATAAATGGGTGAAACGACTTTATAAAATACGTATTTATTTTCTGAGAATTCCCGACGTGACAAAGGTTCTTAATATCGACGTAGAATATGAACAAAGCATACAAACAGTCATAAAGTCCCGACAAAACAAAGATTAATTACGGTTTATCGGTGCGTGGTGTCGCATTGTGTCTTTCTTCGCTGTCCCCAGTGTATAATATTTATCTACGATTTATTGTGATAGCAACTACATTAACATTTTTATCTGCCTTCGTTAAGACCTCATTTCCTTTTATCCAAAACTTTCTCTAAGTAACTTTTTGCCAGAAATTTACATCTTTTAGCCATTTTGCAGCCAGAAAATCTAAATTTTGTGAAACGAAAATATGCAAAGTGTTGATGGCGATAAAGAAATAATCCCGATAGAAATAGTTGGGTGTGTAGCAACCATTTATGTAATAATAACGAGAAATGTAATGATTATTACAAAACTCGTTGTGATGACAAAATTCGTTTTATATTTCATGTAGCAACCAGAAATGTAATAAAATCGAGAAATGTTATAAACTTGCTTTCATGTATTTTTCTCTTGAACAAAGTGTCTTTTACTGATTCTAAGCGCTAATTGTCGCAGTTTGATATTGTGTTAAAGTTCTGTAGTTTATTACATTTTTCGTTGAGTGATAGCGAGTAGTTTGGTAACAAGAAAAAAATGTAATACACTATATATTAAAAATTCATTCAATATCCTATCATTTTTTTTAACAACAATCCATTAAAAAATCCATAATTGGCTATGTCAAAATTGTCGGTTTTCAGTGTCTATCTTGTATTTTGATTTCTGTGAAGAACTGATCTGAAGCTTTTTTTCTCCTTATATCTGTATAAGATACTTTCTGAAATGGAATTGAACTTAAAAAAAGTTAATTACATTTCTCGATATTACTACAAAACTGGTTACAAAACATCAACGAGAAATGTAATAAAATCGAGAAATTTAACAAAACTAATAAACTATGACATTTTACCTAATTGTATAAAATCTAATATTTGATTGATATTCTGATTCTGAAATCAAACAGATACTACAATAGCCGAGACTATGACGTTAGGTTTGTGTACTTTTAACACTTTTAAAATTTGGCCAGATTTCGGCTTTATTAAGATTGTAAGAGTCCAATATCTGCCTCGTACATTAATGAATTTAAAATACTGAACTGAAGCCTTCATTTGCAGTTTAAGATACTATCTTAGACAGAAAAATTACATTCTAAAGTTTATTACGTTTCTCGACTTTATTACAAAACTGGTTACGAACCATCAACGAGAAATGTAATAAAATCTAGAATGTAACAAAACTACAAACAACGACATTTCAGATTAGCATATCGAATCATATTGTCGTATTTTGTTCTAACGATGTTACCTCTTTGTCTTTATGACGTTTAGTCAAGTCGTGTAATGATTTTTCAAATTTTGTGACCCCATGTATAGAAATGAAACATCTTTAAGAAGCAAAAAGTGATGGGATAATGAATAAATATTCAATATATAATGTAGATCTATTACACTTTTCGTCTTGTTACAAAACTACTTGCTATCATTCAACGAGAAATGTAATACACTACAGAACTGTAACACAATACCAAACTGCGACATTTTGCGCTTAGAATCAGTAAAAGACACTCTGTGAAAGACATTATACATAAACACAAGTTTATTAAATTTCTCGATTTTATTACATTTCTGGTTGCTACTTGAAATGTAATACGAATTTTGTCATTGCAACGAGTTTTGTAATAATTATTACATTTCTCGATTTTATTACATAAATGGTTGCTACATGGGTGTCCTAAAACAATGAATTTTATTGTTATTCTATGAATAATGTCGCAATTCTAATATGTGGTTCACAAACACAAACCCTTGGTTGTTGGTACTCATTAGAACCGTCTCCCCAAAAAAAACCGAATCAAATGATCCACTATATAGGACTTGTCATGTGATAATCGATGTATTTCAAGGGCGGATCCAGAATTTTTTTCCAATGGGGGGGAGGGGTTCAAGCCAAAGATTTTTTTCCAGGGATGGGGGTTTCAAGCCTAAATTATGGGTTAAAATGTCGTAAATATATAACGTTACACTAAATTTATATAGTCGAAATTTAATTTTCGGCCAATGCCAGGGGGGGGGGGGGGGTCCGGACCCCCCGACCCCACTCTAGATCCGCCCATGTATTTCCCGTTTCCAAACACCATTACCCTCTTATGTTATATAGGGCTTCGTAAAATTTAAACAGATAGACCAATGACTTATGATAATGACACAAGAAATTCCCCAAGAGTGTGCTTGTAACAGTTTGAAAATATCAACTGTATGAATAATGTCCATTTATAGCGGTGTACGTAAACGATGCTGTCAATATTCTGACTTTAACCCTTTCCTAAACGGCAAAACTTTAGGGTGATCCTTTTCAAAATCTGCCACAGATGACAAAATGGTCGTTATCAAAGAAAGAATTTGTGTAAAATATGGCACAGAAAATATTGAGACAAAAGGAGAAAATGCTGGTCATCAGCAGTTTCTTCTTTTGTTTCAATGTTTTCCCAAGCCTTTTGTATTAGGGACGTCAAAACCAAGTCTTGTTTGGGAAAGGGTTAACAGGGGCAAGGACCGAATAAACGCAGAAACAAAGCGATTCTATTGTAAAGTTATGCGGTCGTTAGTACTGGAATTGAATAGTGGACTAGTGCGGCAGTGGTGCCACGAAAGTCAGGTAGATAAGTTGACTTTTTGGACGAAATATTTGAACTTGAAAATATTGAAAACGATGTTAAATCAAATTTGAAAGTAGATCTACTATCGTTATGATTTTTTCTTTCGAAAAAGCATAGTGCGGGTTTTTAAGATGCACAATAGTGTCTATGAAAATTCTTCGTTAACTATTTTCGAAACAACACATTACTTTGACGACTCTAACCTAAAACCCTTAGGAAATACCACGACATTTGGGAGAAAATTAGAGGATAATGCTTAATCAGCATTTTATCCAGTTGTCATAATGTTTCTTTTGTACCCAATTCTACACAAATACGGTCTTTTCAACATCCAATTTGACGTCTGTACAACATATTCCAAATTGGAACTGCAATTTTGGAAATGGATAAAGAGACATTGAGCTGTGAGTCAGCCTCTATTTGTGCCCATGAGTAATACGTATGTCTTTATGATTATTGCATATATTCGCTGTTCACATTTCAAATGCAAATGAGCCAGGGTATAGGAAAATGGGGTTCGTGTGGAATTTGAGATCGCTGCCGAAACCAGATGTATTAATTCTTCATTGTACATTAGTGAAGTCTGACAAGGATCGATGCTGATTTCTGACATTGGCTCCTTGCAAAGAAGAAGCTATAAGAACAGGATAGGTCTATATCAGACTGTGCGTAAACACGGTGTATAATCACGTGACTCAGAATTTCAGATAATCGTCAATATCTTTTTTAATGCTTGACTAATTCGAATTCGGTTTGAAGCAGAAAAGGTGGTAAAATGTCAGGAATAAGCTGGACGTGTTGGATTTTTGAAAAATCAACTGATACAAAAGTTATAGAAGATAAACCAAAATTTTGTTTATCTTCAATAACTTTTTTTATCAGTTAATTTTTTCAAAAATCAACCACGTCCATCTAATGTGTGACGTCTGTCCACATTCTCTGCTTCAAACCGAATTCAAATCAGTCGCATATTAACAAAATTATTGAATATTTTCTGAAAATATTGTATCACGTGCTTATTCGCCGTGGTAAAGCCAGGTTGCTCTAGACCCATGTTAGTCTCAAAAGTCATCAAATACCCCTTTTTCATATTTCATAAGTAAATATTTTCTCATTAAGTGAATCGTGCTTGCAACAGTTTATGACATATGAATACCAATGCAGTGCTTTTTGGGAAACTGAAGCTTTCCTTTGTTCAATAATTAGTGAGTTTATTTTATAAAGACACTCAATCTGTTTTGAAGAATATGCTAAAAAGTATCATATTTTCATTTGCATTATTTCCTATAAAGATGCTTAAAATTATCCTTTCAGTTGCAGACTTTGAGTAGATTTGTAAAATGGTAAAAAAATCTAGAAAACATTTAAAACAGAACATACTGATAACCAGTCAGAATAATTTTCTTTGCTTATTCTTTGTCTTATCCAGATCATTTTGTCCACTGCAGCTTTCAAATTGGACCAATCTAAAAATTTATTGTTTGAGAAGGAGTAAAATTTCTCAGATCATAGTAATTGAGAATGAACGATGGCATGTCACAAATCCGATACTGAGCTCAATTTCACATGGATTAAGTTTGATTAGATTAAGCCAAAAGATTGGAATCTTACATGCTTATGTTATTAGGTTTCCAGATTTAAACAGGGATAAAATGCAGTGTGCTAATGCGGCTTTGTTGCAGCCTGAAACCAGATGCCATGTATATCCGCACCGACTACTTGAGACTAAAAGCTTGAAGGAAACAATAAAGCTTTCGAAGACGACACCAATTAAAAAAATACCCCAATTATTTTCAAAAAGAATGTAATGCTGGGTTAGAAGGAAAAGGCGAAATACTGTAGCATCATATCGATGCTTTTAACAAAAAAGCAATTATACAGCTTGCTGTAAGCTGCAGCTGTTGAAAAGCACCGATATTCCCCTTTTGTTATATCGAAATATTAACACAAGTTTCCTCAATCTGGGACGTCAATTCTAAGCCTCATGTACAATGAATTAGATAACAGAATAGAGTCAATGCCCCGGTTTCTCAAAAAAAAAAACAACAAAAAACAAAAAACAAAAAAACAAACAAACAAACAAAAAAAATACAAAAAAAACAACAAACAACAAAAAAAAACCATGCTCAACTTCAATGGAATACTCTCCAACGTTGAAGGGTATACGATTGAAGTTCACGTGGATTTCGTGCGATTTTAACACGGTGCTCAAATTTGAGTCTGAGAGCGTACTTAAGTTTTTACGAGAAACCGGAGCCTGAGCTATAACTAACAATAATTCAAGTTCAGTGAATTTTAATTAGTAGAAATAGCATCGGTCAATCGTTTTCATTATATCATCATAAATCTAGGTATTCCAATCAAATATGGAAAATTTAAATAATAACATTTTAATTCCAACATCAAATCAGACAACACGATATAAGATATACGATCAACTTTAAAAGGGAACGTAAAAAATGTTTGTGTTCGAAAAGGTGTTAAAAAATATATTTTATTAGATTCCGGGAAGCTAAAAACTGCACAGATATGTATGTCAATAAGTGTCACAATATAAATGTCAATATCTCTATCATCAACAGAGGGATAATTACAATTATCTCATTTTTTGGATAATTTTCAAAAAACATACAAAGCGTCAATGATGCCCCCTGATGGGATAAACGACTTGTTAGGGTTGACAAGTGCTTAGAGGATATAATGTACTTATAAAGGAATAGTCATAAAAATCGGAATTAAAATGAGTTGTAGACAACAGAATCTTTAGGTTCATGTTGAACGTATTTTGTATAGAATAGCATTGAAAGCATTGAGATGATTGTAGAAAATATTAGGTTTCCATCATTTTCCTCTGTTCTCTCGTTTATACACGTTTATCAGATTCTCTAAAGCAGGGCTTGTTTGATAAAGAGTTAATGACCAGTGTGCACCTTGCACCTTGCCACGCAGTATAACGGTTCTGACACCTGAAAGTTACTGCGGGGTGCCGGTGCACGGATCTGACAGTAACGGATAATTAATGCTACCTGTGGAACGTCACTTTTTTACCGTTACCTGATTGTATGATTCTATTTCCATTTAACAAACTGTCATTGGTTTAAAACTTTTCCCAAAACAGGACCTAGCATTTTCTCGCTTTGTCTCAATAGGCGAAAAGTAAAAGTTGCAGACTCTTGGCATTTTATCCGCCTTCAAATTGGACAAGTCTAAATTGCTGCTGCTTGGGACAAAATGTCCCTGTCAGTGCAGCTTCTGAATATTTTCTTAAAATAGAAAAAAAAAACACTGTTGTAAAAATCTGCAGCATAGCGGGATGGTATTTCATTTGTATAATTTATTTCATTCTTTATTTTGTTCACCCTCGAAATTGGCTGGTGAGCTTGAATATTGCTCTTACCCACTTTTCGGACTTGTTACAATGATAAAGATTACGGTAATTAGGGCTATTGATCATTAAAAAGTAGACGATTTATAGCAAAAAATGCAAAAGTTTGCTTTTTTACCTTTTGCATTGAAAGTCGTATTTTGAAAAATAATGTGAACAATTACTTTTTTCCGCCAATATAGGCATCATACGCGTAGGCATATGTCTCTGGTTAAAGTTTAGACTTAGATTTAGACTTATTATATTTGTGAAGATAGTCCTTGTATCTTACCATCTAATGAGGACATTTCACAACTCGAGAAAACGACCAGAAAATAAGTGCAATTAAGCCTACGCTCGTTAGAACATAATATCATTATATTAATACTATATTATCATCCCCGTGATAATTGCATTGACATTTGCTTCTTGCACCTTTATGATAGAGTGTACATGTTCTTTACTATTCCCTTTCCTAGAACCAGAGACATGCTATTATATGTCTCTGCTAGAACTCACTACTTGTACCCGACTCATTAATCAAATATTTTCTTAAATATAATTGTACATGAGGTGAACAATGTATGTTATTATAGTATTCCTGGCGACAGACAATAGCTTTGTCTGTCGCCAGGAATACTGTAATTACATACATTGCTTCAACCCACTTCTTTACAAGTCAAGCATTTAGCTCCTCTTTGTTTAATTACGAAGTTCGCAAGGAACAAATAGTTGAAAACAAGTCTTTGGCTTGCGAAGATGAGTAAGTTCTATCATATTTCCATATATTGAAAACCAAAGGTTCAAGGTCTAATATTATATTCAGCTAGGCTAATTTTATCAGGATTAGATGTAGCGCTATCACCAAAAACATATGGTCTAATATCCATTTTGACCGGGTTACTGGTCATGTCAAATAATAAATGAACGGTTGATTGAAAAACCAGACTTTTTCAAGAATGTTTGAGCCGAGTCACAAGCATATGACTCGGGGAATGTGCGTAAATGCTTATCCAAGTCAGTTTGAACCACCTTCCCCACCCAATTTGGATCAGCCATAGCATGGTTGTATCCTTAAACATGGTATTTCAGATTGCCGAAGTAGTCCTTATGGAATCCATGAAATCTTTCTGAACTGTAATATTGCTCTAAATTTGGATAACGCTGAATCATGTGGCCTGATAAATATGTCCCATCCGATCTGATTACGTGTAAAATGATTAAAAAAAGAAATGGAGTGTTCTTCAATACAATGCTATCAAATAATTCTGATAACTCGTTTAGAGAGTTTCAGAGTCCCACTGTTATATGGTGCGACACACCCTGGCTTTCTAACCTTGACCCCAGTCTGGTCTGTAGACAGATACACTTTACTGTGACGAATGGGTTTTCATGAAGTATGTTCTCGTCCATTATCGTGTACCAGAGAGCACATTTTACCCTTTCCCAAACAAGACCTGGTTTTGACGTCCATAATAGACTAGGCATTGAAATACATTGAGGCTAAAGAAGAAAATGCTGATGATCAGCATTTTCTCCTTTTGTCTCAATATGGTCTGAGCGATATCGGTATTGTATACAAACACATTCTTTATTAATTTTGACGGATGTGTTTTCGTGAAGTATGGTCTCGTTCAGTATCATGTACAAGAGAACAGATTTAATCCTTATCTTTTGCACAACCACCCTAAAAATATGGTCAATGACTCGATCAACATGTCCTATGTAACACTTCGCAAGTATTTTTATTAAACGAAAACGGCATGTTTAAGCAAAAATGCGAACATTTCGTACAGTCTATCCGCTATGGTCGTATAAAATTGCAGTAAACCAAGAAAGTATTTTCCCCAACCGGAAAAAAACATTTCCAGACAGTAAATGAATGCCTTTAAAATGATCGTGTGCCAAAGTCCACGACACAAATAGTCGAATTTCAACGAAAATCTCGTAACTGAAGCTTGTTTTAAGCTGCAGTTACGATATTTTCGTTAAAAAGCAGCGAAATCCTGGTCGGGTATCGAACACTATTCTAGCATTACCAGACCGGCATGGATGACATCCGGAAATATATTCCAATATGAAATGAGTTGATTACATTTGGTGTTAGGTCACAGGGAGAATTTAAGTGCTTCCGGTTCGCGGATAACAAAATTTTCCCTCTTCTGGTCATATCCTGCTTTCTGCATGAATGGTTCTGAGCTAAGGTTCCAATTGGATGCTTCTGAGTGACATGTTTTCTAAATTTCTAGCCAGAACCCATCATTCTTTTCATGACAATTCGGTGTCTTAGTGCAGGAATGCACACGGTCATCATTTCCGGTTCCTTTATTTTGGCGTGGAAAGATACCTGGTAGGTATGTTTGACACTGTGCAAAACGCTATCTGTTAAGGTGGGTTGTTGCCTGAAAATTCCACAGTTTAAAGATAGGTATGTGTCATTTTAGGCACAGTTTTGTTCAACGAGATGCTATGAATGGTGTAATACCGGTATAATGTGTTGAAAGGGGGATTTTACATAGAACTGTATAGGAACCAATATGAGTGTTCTGCCACCTTTCACCTTTTTACGGACCAAGTAGAACAAAGAGTTGGAGAAATTAATATAAAGATGCTGGTAAACAAATTTGTTTTATTGCATCAATATTATTTATGCTTTATTTTTAAAGTATTTGATCGAAATCAATGTCCTTTTCTGTCGCCCGCAGCAGCTTTCAATTTGGACAAGCACAAAATATAATTGTTCGGTAGAGGGTTAATTACCCCTGTAGATAATGACATGCCATTATCAGGTGTCTGCAACCTGTCTTATACTTAATTAAGGTAGAATACCCGTAATGCGACCATTTTGAGATTCATAAAACATCGGATTTCTTTTTGCGTCGTCGTTACGTATCCGAACTTATTCGGGCGCGGTCGTAAACATTCGGTGGTGGAAAGTTCCACCGCCGAATGTTTTCGACGTCGCCCGAATAATTACGACTTCGCGCGAATCTCATTAGTGGTAGACTACCTTAACTCTTCGTCCAACAAATAATTGACGTTTGTCAAATCCTTTGCAGTTACGATAATCTTGAATAAGACCAAACCGTACGTTATACATATTAGTGCAAATTGATCTTTGTCGACGCTGTCTGCCAAAATAATTATGGAACGTTTTCATCTTGTACGCCGTGACGTAATTTCGGACAAACAATAGCAATTCATAGGTAATGTTATAAAGTATCGTAACTACGGCTTGACACAAGCCGTAGTTACGAGATTTTATAACAACACCGATGGTTTATCAAAACATAACGGTAAATTGAATATATCTTCAGCACAAAATTCATTGCTATTGGAATATTTCGTAAACAGGACGATCACGACAAGGGTCAGTACTGGCATGCCGTTATCAGGTGCCTGCAACCTGCCCTATACATCATTAACTCCTCACCAAACAAACAATTACCTATTGTTCCTTATTGATAAACATGGAAATTAACTGATAAGCACATCCAGAAAAAATGCTTTCCTTCAGATAATCTGACACCTCAGTCCCGCGGCGATCTGGACGAATTAATGATTACAGCAGGTATTCCAGGTATGAGTTCTGTACAAAGTGTCTGTTTGTAGTGAACTTTTAAGCGAACAACACAGGTCTTGATCAGATAGTGTGTATGATACATGTATATCACCAGTCCAAATATCTGTTTGCTTCAACAACAAACTTCCGAATAAAGTCAGTTCAGCAAATGCATGAATGGTCTAGAATATGTTCAAAAACATCAATTGTACTCGATATTATGCATGAATGGTCTAGAATATGTTCAAAAACATCAATTGTACTCGATATTACTACTACACCAGTTTGATTCAATGGCGCCAAAGACGATATCAAACGCACTAAGTGATAGGTACTAAAACTAGCGACTCCTGAGTTAGAGGTTCGGCAAGCAGCCTCTTTGCAATTCTATTCCTAAAGTGCAACTAAAATTGGCAAAATCCAGCAGTCAATGACCCGGCGGTTGTTTCGATACATCGATTATAGCCCTGATCTGTCAGTGTTAGGCATCCATGTGGTTCCAATGTTAAATCAACAATGACATCATTATCACGTAATGTTAATTGACTGACAGTAATTAATACTGATAGGTGGATGAGTTCCACAGCACTCAGGTGTTCAATGATGAATAATTACATGTACGAAAGATGCAGCTATCCTTGCACCATTGACATTTCTAATTAAGAAACCATATATCTAGCCTTTCACCCTTTCCGTCAGTAACTTCATTACTATAAAAATGGTACAGCAATATTGACAAAATTTTGCATGATATGTGAATTGTTTAAGTGATAAAAGTTACATTTATAAGGGTAGATGCAGGTAGTCCTGTCCCAAGCCATTGTAATGACATTTTAAGGTAGAATACCCGTAATGTGACCATTTTGTTTTCATAAAACACCGGATTTTTCGAGCGTCGTCGTTTCGTATCCGAACTTATTCGGGCGCGGTCGTAAACATTCGGCGGTGGAAAGTTCCACCGCCGGATGTTTTCGACGTCGCCCGAATAATTCCGACTTCGCGCGAATCTCATTAGGGGTAGACTACCTTAACTTACTTTTGAAAGAAATGAACGAAAAGACGAAATGTACCCAGTTCTCCACTTTTCCAAATATTGTCCATGCTATAACAGAGGTGCAACAACAATGATATCAGTATGACGTAACGTTAATTGATTGACAGTAATCAATATTGATAGGTGGATGAGTAACACAGACTCAGGTGCTGACTGACAAGTGAAGAATTGGGCTAGATTCAGTTAACAGCCTTAATGACCCTGAACAATAACAAAACTTTTCTGCGCTTAATATGCTCATGTCTTTGTCTGATGCGAATATATAAACTTGTAATTTGCTATATACGTGTGTGTATTTTGTTTGATACAATAAACTCTTTGTATTGTATTGCTTTTAGCTTAATTAAGTAATGCTAATATTTCATATTGAGAAATAAATCAACATATTTGCAGATGCATTATACAAGTTACAAAAGGAAAGATGTTATATTTAGGTATCTATGTAAGCATTTGGAAGTATGATTGAACTTCTATCGGCTATCTAAACGTGCAACAATTGGCACAAGTGTATGTATGTGAATATGATAGACATCTAATTATTTTTTTATGTTTTAATGGACCTGAACATTCGGGGTAAGCTTTAAATTTGTCAGCTATTCTAAAAGAAGATTTAACGTCGCGTCGTCACTGATAGATCGGGCTCTTCATGTAATTTTGGTTAAGCAAATTGTCTAAAATACTAAAAAAATGAAGTGTAAGTAACACATGACGCTTTGTATCCATATTCTCCGAACTATCAAGACATTGATTCCCGTTAAAAATCGTATAAAGCAATCAACATTATCTATGTAATCACGGCTGATAAATCCGTTAACTTCTCCAGATAAGATGCAATTAACATTATCTACCCGATGCCAAATTGGAGCTGACGATCGGGTCTCACAGGGAGGATCAATATAGTAACGAATATGGAGAGTTCATTACCAAACGTCCCCCTGTGTATCCGTTATCTAGTCAATGACATAGATATCTAAACATAATTCAGAATTCGGACAAGAAACGCTTAATTACTTTTCAATATGTATACCAGTAGTACTAAACGTTACTTACAAGAATAACTCGAATAGTTCATTTATATTCATCATTTTTGTGATTTTCACTCTCTGTCAAAATTATTGAGACACCTTGTTTGCGTGGCATTAACCCATTACCACACAGTGACTCCTTTTGACTCCCCACAAGATATTGGCTTTGGAAAACATCATGGAAAATGAAGCAATTGCTTGTGACAAGCAATTTCATCATTTCCCACACTGTTTTCTACCAAAAACAGACTTAAAGATTTTAACTTTCCTTAACTTGAAATTGTCGTCTGCAACATATTTGAATTTGAGCTCGTCCAAAATTTGTCGTCTAGTTATGGGTTAATACAGGTTACATAATGATAAGCCATTCTATTGTACGTAACTACAGACAATGTGAATGTTTGTTTACTGATGTACTACGATAGTTAATCGATAATCAGATATTACATGACATGCTTATTTTCATTACGATATGATAATAAACGATTACCCAACAGGTTGTAAATATGTGTCAAGTGGAATCAACGAAATCAGAAAGTATGGAATAAGTCAGGGAAATATTTGAGTTAAGGCTAATGCATATTACATGTATATGTCACTTCCCAAATGACCATTAGCATTTTGCCTTTGCAAGGGCTTAAGCATTGCCTTTTGGGATTGTGAGATCTTAGTGCCCGTACAACTTCCACATAAGCTTCTGTAAGATTATCTTTGTACATGTCTACATCAAAACTTGGCCCTGGTTTCTCAAAAAAAACAACAAAAAAAACAAAAACAACACAACAACAACAAAAAAAAAAAAAAACAAACTTGAGTACATACACATGAGTACATGCTCAACCTCAATAGAATATTCTCCAACGTTGAAGGGTATTCGATTGAAGTACACGTGGATTTCGTGTGATTTGAGTACGGTGGTCAGATTTTAGCCCGAGAACGTACTTAAGTATTTACGAGAAACCGGGCCCCGGTTTCTCGACAAAAACTTTAAGTATATTCTCATGGGAACATGCTCAACTTCAAAGGAATACTCTCCAACGTTGAAGGGTAGTCGATTGAAGTTCACGTGGATTTCTTGCGATTTGAGCACGGTGCTCAGATTTGAGCATGAGAGCTTACTTAAGTTTTTTTTAGAGAAACCGGGCCCGGGACTAGGACTTGTTTGGAGGGAAGGTAACACGAACACACTTTCCCCGGTCTAGTAGCACTGGCGGTGAACTCGACCAAAGCGAGGGACGTTTTTTTTTTTCGCGAACAATGTATTCCGTCGGTGTTGTTATAAAATCTCGTAGTTACGAGATTTTATAACAACACCGACGGTTTGTCAATACATAACGGTGAACCCGGTCTATGTTTAGACCAAATTCATTGCAATTAGAGTTAAAAATCGTTAAACTCACATTTCAACGCAAAATATCTATACCTTGTTGTAGCGAAAAACGTCCCTCGTTTTGGCCGAGTTCACCACCAGTGAGTAGACTACTCATATTTATGCAAGTATGAGCGCACATGGTTCTGTCCTTGTTGTATAGTCTAGGAGCCAGCTTTTACAAAGGGGGTTAAATTAAAAGTTCTTGCAACCGGTGACCTATAAAAATTGGAGTGGTATTTTTCAATACGTTAGGGTCCTACGCTTTGGTTAAGGGTGGATGACATGTTTAAAAGTGGTAGGATTTTTTTAAATCAAGGTCAAAGGTCATTCGGTACACTTTTCATATATACCTCCTAAAATACCCCATAACTTACTCATTTATTAAGCTAAAACAATTATTTTGGTATCAAAATAAAGCTGATGATTTGCACTTTAACTTACACGAATAATATACAACTTTTTGATTTTGTGTATTTGTGAATATTCATAAATATAGCAAAATTGGTTAAAAATCACCAAAATAAATTTTGTCTACAAGCGAAAAAAAGTTTTTAAAATACAAAATGTATGTTTGTGTGGTTGAAATTGTACTTAAAAATTGCCCAGAAACCTGTTCTTGAGTTATATGTATTTCTTCACAGAATTAGTCTTTAGCTTAGGCTTGTAGTCATAGCTAAAAGTGGATGGGGTAAATTTTCCCCAAAATTAAAAAATATGCAAATATTGATGTAACAAAAAGTCTTACACATAAATGAGATGTTTTATTAGAAATTATGTTTTTGAAATCATATTTGCAGTGATTTGCAAAGCTTTTTAATGCATATTCCTGGAAATTAATTAGAATTTTAAGAGTCAAAATAACAATTCAATACAACAGCATGTGGGATGGATATAGATTATATAAACACCACAATGTCAAAACTATGACTCTTAAAATGAATATTTATCAAGTATCTATGTACTAGTAATCGGCAGCTGAAAATATTACCCAGACCCGTGCCAGATTTTTTAGCGAGCCGGGACTTTAAGTCCGGGGAGCTAATGTCACAGCCCTAGCGTCGGCGTCAGCATCGCGTCTTCAAAAACTTTAAGCTGGTTTATATCTCAGGCACTATTAGAGATACAGCCTTGATACTTCACACATGGATACCTCCTGCCAAGACCTTTTATTTGGGACCATGACCTAGTGACCTTGACCTTGGAGTTTGACCTACTTTTAAAAAAACTTTAACCTGGCCTATATCTCATGCACTGTTACAGATAGAGCCTTGATATTTCACATATGGATACCTCATGTCATGACCTTGACCTTGAGACCATGACCTTTGACTAAGTGACCTTGACCTTTGACCTTGAACTTTTTTGTGAGGGTGGAGGTGGTGCAGTGGTAACGCGCTGGACTTAAAACACAGGGGTCGTTGGTTCCATCCCCCGCTTCTCCAGTCTTTCGGATGAGACTTTAAACCGAGGTCCCGTCTCCATATGACCTTAGCTGTTGAGTGGGACGTAAAACTCCAATCAATCAAATCCTTTTTTGTGACAAGCTCTCGTATAGGTGAGCTACGTTGTCCGCGGACAACACTTGTTAGGAATCAGAACAACATGAGACGGTCAGAGTTTGCATTGTTGGGTAGTGCATTGCTTTTATAGAGCCAAGGGAAAAGAATTTAGCGCTGGAACCAAATAGCTCATACACAAAATTTTGCGGTTCTATCATGTAATGTTATTTATGATGAATAACACATCACTTGAAACACAGTTTACAGTTTAAGTGAATAAAACAATATCTCTGGTATTACATACTTATTAGGGATACAGATATATCTTTTCTTTCAAAATCATCTTTCTGTTTTGTCAAAAATGGCCAACTAAATTCAAGTTGACCCCCATAACTGTGTATATGTCGAAAATTTAATATAGATAAAAAATAAGACCACAAATTAGTCATTTTGATGCCCCCTATCGATAGATCGATGGCACAATGTTTTACCGTTGTCTGTCTGTCTGCCATCTGTCTGTCCGTCCGTCAGTTTGAAACTTAACATGAAAACTTAACATTGGCCTTTTCTCCAAAAGTATTCCACATGCAAAGCTCAAATTTGGTATGTAACCTTCTTTCAATAATATTTATCTGTTCCATGCAATATGAACTTCCTCAAGGTTATCCATTAACCCTTATCAACCCTTAACATGAAATCTTAACATTAAAACTAACTAACGTGAAAACTTAACATTGGCCTTTTCTCCAAAAGTATTTCACACACTAAGCTCAAATTTGGTATGTAACCTTCTTTTAATAATATCTATCTATTCCATGCAATATGACCTTCCTCAAGCTCATCCATTATCCCTTGACAACCATTTACTTAAAAGCTTAACATGAAAACTTATCATTGGCCTTTTCAGAGGCATTCGTGCTTCACAAACACATCTTGTTTCAAGATTGGGCTGAATTATATATTAATTCTTGAGAGATAGCCAGTGATGTGCATTTTAGAAAGTAAGACAAATTTAAAGAGTTTAATTTGTCAAATGATGACCGAAATGTCTTATGCATGATAGTTGCGTAAAGCAGAAGTCGTGCATAAACTCATTGTTTTGTTCATTTTATGTATCTTGTATACTTTACTAAATATAATGTTCTTATATTCAACAGTATCCTCATCATCACCAATATCATCAACAGCAACAACAACAAAACAACAAGACACATGAAGCAATAACCAGACTTTTAATATCCATAGCTACCATATACTAAACACTTTAATACACTTAACTTAGGACATGTATACTAATCATTAACACTGTCTAATGCACCAAGATACGTCTATTTATACACAGTTCTGACTCTCAAACACATGCATCAGTGCATAAAAGATCTTCTCTTTGACACTTACACCTTCGCGTGTGGCAGTCAGTTTAACACGAGCATTTTGTGATGTCAAGCAAAGCTAGAGGTGCAGGATCTTTACGCATTCTTATAGGAACTAAATTGTTGTTGTCATTAACATTGGCATTTTCTCCAAAAGTATTTAACATAAAAAGCTCATTTGGTTTGTACGAGGGCTGTTAATAAAGTATCCGGAATTATGTCATAACTTTTTCATGTACTAACTGTTATGATATTTTCAAAACTTAAAATTTAGGAAATTTTGCTTTTAATCCAGCAACAAAATCTAAGTTTTTTGCATTAAGTTGCATTCTACAGTTGTTATGGCAACGTAGGGTCATATTGAGAGGCGCAACTGAGGTCTGAGATGGAAACGTCAGGAAGGTCTGTCTTACACATCTAATATTTACATCTTTTCTATATATTTGCCACTGCACGATATCCACATTTCCCACATATGAATTCCTCAAAGAAGCGTCTGAACTGTAGTTGGGAAATTCTAAAGATAGTTTCTGGGAAACAATTGGCAAGTCATTGACGATTTCGCTGACGTCCAGATCTATTGAGGTCAGAAGCATCATGGGTACAATCATTTATAAATGCATTATACCACTCATAAACGCTTGTTTTTTTCTAATAGAAGTATTGCTGTACGTGTTCATAATCATAAAGATCGTCTCTGATTTTAATTTTCCAATTTACACTCATATCAAATCATTATTGAATACCATTGCCCTAGCACCATATTTGCTATATAAGCTAAGCGATGTATTCACCTACGGTTGTTTACGGAGAAGTTTTCCCGCTCAACTTGACCTTATGTTTCCATAGCAACTGTCGAATGCGCCCTTATCCAAACAGCAGCGTTTTTGTTGTAGGATCAAATGTATAATTCTTCAAAGCATTAATTTTGTGTTTAAAATTTCATCTCGGTTGGTTTAAAAGTCAAAAAGTCATGCTACTGTAAACGACACAATGGGTGATTTAAAAGATTTGATTTGTGTACAATATAACCTATAAAACACTGAGGCAAAAGAAAATGCTGATAATCAGAATTTTCTCCTTTTGCATTAATTTAGCCCAAGCCTTTCTCCTAGGGACGTCAAAACGAGGTCTTGTTTGGGGAAAGGTTAATGATTTTTTCGATATAGATTACATAGATACTTACAGATGATAGATGCACAAATGATTACAACAAAAGTTATTACCAGGAATAGTTTAGCCATGTAATAAGTAAAACATTGTCCAGATTTTTGTTAGGTATATTTTTGTGGGGTTAGAGCTATAACAACCGTAGGTCCGAAGATTTCCACTATTTTTATACCAAAAGTTTCTCTGTGTCTACTCAAATATGTATTAGTCGTGAATCAATAAACAAAGTTATGTTATCATGATGGGATTGTGAAGGATGGATCAACAACTGTGGTATCTTTATTTTCTACTATTTACTTGTAACATAATGTCACATGCAATGAATGATTTGCATAATAAAAGATATAGGGATTATTGGGTTCAATTTCTTGTACAATTAAAGCTTATTGGGTCACAAAATTAAATAAAAGACCAGATACTCTGTTGTCCCTTTTGAAGGCATGTACATAAACGAATATACGGTACTAACATGTTCATGGTTACTCTTGGAGACCTTCATAACCACACATTATAACAACCAGATTCCAGACTGATGATAGTGATACGTATTCACAGAATGCAATATTATATTCCTAAATACATTTCATATATACTTGTTCGAATGTTCGCTACCAGGCGTAAGCATTGTAATGACGGCAGTTTCGTAATTATCTTTAAAGAGACCCATGCTAGGTTGTCGGGCATACTAACATATATGAAATATGTTCACGAAATATTGTATGGAATGGTCGACCTGGATAGCTAGATCATTTCTGCACAAGGAAATTTCAAATGAAGTTCATTTAGTTCTTCTAAGTTAAGTCTGTTCTTCTAAATCAAGTGTAAATAATTAACTTACCCGCACTTTATATTTATAGTAATATTTATGGGTCACTGAACCTTGATAGTGAAAATTTTAGTTCCAGCACTAAAATTGCTTTCCTTTTCACTCTATAAAAGCAATGAACTACACAACAAAGCAAATTCTGACTGTCCCCATGTCGTTCTGATTCCTGAAAATCTGACATGGGTCTAATGTCATATGCCCGTAAGATAGAAAGAGGAATATCTTCAGCTGTCGATTATGCTAATTTGAGTTTTGCTTTATATTAAAAAAAATTTGTTGGTGCTTGATAAATATTCGTTTTAAGAGTCATTGCTTTGGCATTATGGTGTTGATATAATCTGTATCCATCTCACATGCTGTTGTATTGAATTGTTATTTTGGCTTTTAAAATTCTAATTAATTTCCAGGAATATGCATTAAAAGCTTTACAAATCACTGCAAAAATGATTTCAAAGGCATAATTTCTTCTAAAACTTCACATTTATGTGTAAGATTTTTTGTTACATCAATGTTTGCATATTTTGTAATTTTTGGGAAAATTTACCCCACCCACTTTTAGCTATGACTACAAGCCTAAGCTAAAGACTAATTTTGTGAAGAAATACATATAACTCAAGAACAGGTTTCTGGGCAATTTTTAAGTATGACTTCAACCACATAAACATACATTTTGTATTTTAAAAACTTTTTTTTCACTTGTAGACAAAATTTATTTTGGTGATTTTTAGCCAATTTTTGCTATATATATGTATATTCACAAAAATACAAAATCAAAATGCTGTTTATTATTCTTGTAAGTCAAAGTGCAATTTATCAGCTTTATTTTGATACCAAAATAATTGTTTTAGCTTAATAAATGAGTAAGTTATGGGGTATTTTAGGAGGTATATATGAAAAGTGTACCGAATGACCTTTGACCTTGATTTAAAAAAAATCCTACCACTTTTAAGCATGTCATCCACCCTTAACCAAAGCATGGGACCCTAATATATTGAAAAATACCACTCCAATTTTTATAGGGCACCGGTTGCAAGAAAAGTTCCATACCAGGACCTGGCTCCTAGACTAGTAATGAACAGGTTGGATAATTAACTAAAGATTATCTTCCAGTTAATATCATTATCATTATTTGTTTACATGTCATAACTGATCAGATAAACTAATCTACTTCTTCACTGTTATAGATGTAACATTACATCATATATCAAGCCAATCATTTATTATGCTGTTTGCTGTTCTATGTAGAGAATAACTATAAACATACAATTATCTATATTGCTTAACCCTTGTTCTAATATGTTAATGTCAGTTACGATCTCAATATTAGGACACAGTAATATTGCCCTGAGATTTTTTAAATGTCGTGATATGCTGCCATCTGTAAGCTGGATTCTCCTGGACATATCATTATTATTCTTATCAACGACCAACCGAAATCTAGCTCTTGGTATTCTTTGATAAATCGTCGATTTCAAGATTAACCCTTTCCCAAACGGCAAAGTGTTAGGGCGGTCCAACCTGAAAGCTAGCGAAAAAAAAAAAGATGTTGAAGAAGACAGAATTTGTGTAGACAAAATGAGAAACTGCTGGTTATCAACAGTTTCTTCTTTTGTTTTAATGTTTTCCAAAGCAAATTCTATTAGGGACGTCAAAGAAGGTCTTGTCTGGGAAATGGTGTTTGATTCCACTAGTAACGTGAAATTATGAAGTATCTTACAGGGATTTGTTTTGTCATATAAACACATTCAGATTTCATTGTAGATTGGAGTTTTAATAAAACTCAGTCGCATGCAGTGGAATCAGATATCCGGAATGTCAGCGAAACTACATGTATAATGTCTTCATTCCTTCATTGCTCTTGTGCGCCAAGATGCAAACTCATATTAAACGTAGCACTTACCCCGTAGGGAGTCAAAAGACGTCAACGTGTGGTCTTAGTAATTTATAAAAGGATGGGTTGCAATAAGGGGTCAAAAAATAGATTTTCTTTAAATTTAGTGGATTGATAGGGTTACATAATATCTTTAATTTGTATGTGTAAAAAATCTAGTTTCGGCTTATTTTTCGAGATATGGGTAAATAAAGTGGGTGGGGTAAGATGGACTGAAACACAGTAGGGGTTATTCTAAGTCGCATATCTTTCTTATTTTTAGCCCAAGATGCGTGAAAATTTGTAAGCATGTTTTGTGATATATGCGTTAAACATTTATGGGCTTATATTTGATATTCCATGTATATCTTTTCCGTAATATTCATTCTACTTTCTTTCGATGAATTTCGCTATTTTTTAACGACCAACTTTACCAAACTATCTCCACACGTTTCATTTGTAACCCGGTTTTTATGAAACTTTACAGATATATTGTCCAGATATTAATGTAACTTTGTGTGAAATTTGAAAGAAAAGCGTTGGCCCGTTGTTGAAATATTTGACATTGACCTTCAAAATGACTTCAAAACTCGGAAAAGTCCAAAATGTGATAGTTAAAGCGCCAATTTTATTCATAAGGATTGGAAACATGGTTTCTTTTTATTGTTCCTAATGAGTTTCGTAGCAATATTTACTTTTTTGTATCGTACAAACCATTCGGAAGAATGGGAAAGAAAAGAAATTCTTTTTACTTCTCAGTTTTCTTATCAAACTAAATATTGCACATGAAACATGTCTACGCGAAAAGCGCTGTGATTAATATTACTACCACAGGTGAGTGAAATTAATTATGCATTATGTTAAGATTGCTAGAACTACCAAAGCTTTATATGCAACTTGAATTGTCTAAGAGTTTATATTCATTCACTCATCTCATGATGGACAAGAATTATCAATTTGCTAGGAGAAAACTAATCATTTTCAGATTGTATTTCTTATGTGGTTATAAAGAAGACGCATTGTGAATGATTTAACTAAATGACCAAATGTGCTTTCAATTAATTAACTTAAGCTAAATATTTATATAACATTATATAATATCAACAAAAAGAAAATAATGTTAAATGTATAGACAGGCCTTAAACAAATATCTGTCTATCAATTATTTCATTAGATGAAATGACCGAGTAACTCTGAGAGGTGACCAAGTTTATTATATTGATCATATCAATTTTAACGGTAAAATCATACAATAAAAACCCCAATCATGTGTGAAATGCATTCTTTTATGAATGGACTGTCACATGCCCCTCAATCCTAACCATTTTCCCAACAATACGTAGTTTTAACGAACATTCCCGAATTTGATGTTATTTTGAAGGTCAAGGTCAAATATCTCAACAACGGGCCAACGCTTTTCTTTCAAATTCCACACAAAGTTACATTTATATCTGGACAATACATCTGTAAAGTTTCATAAAAATCGTGTTTCAAATAAAACGTGTGGAGATAGTTTCGTAAAGTTGGTCGTTAAAAAATAGCGAAATTCTTCGAAAGAAAGAAGAATTAAAATTACGGAAAAGATATACATGGAATATCTAATGTAAGCCCATAAATGTTTAACGCATATATAACAAGACAAGCATACAAATTTTTACGCATCTGGGGCCAAAAATAAGAAAGATAAGCGACTTAGAATTATCCCTACTGTGTTTCAGTCCATCTTACCCCACCCACTTCATTTACCCATATCTAGGAAAATAAGCCGAAACCAGATTTTTTACACATACAAATTAAAGATATTATGTAACACTATCAATCCACAATATTTAAAGAAAATCTATTTTTTGACCCCTTATTGCAACCCATCCTTACTGTTTTTGCCAAATGGTGGAATGAGGTGTGTCTTAATATAACCAAGCAGTGCTTACAGCCAATTTTTGCTACCTTCTCACGCCAAAATGACGATTTCAGTAGCTTTCAATTCATATCACATTCCCATGATTACCTGTCAGAATGGCTGGAATATTTCTGAACCATCATAACAAGGGTTAAATTAGCCCCGACTGTAGATCGTAACGGTTTCTCACGGCATCGTGTGACCGGCTAAACTAGCTATAACTACTGACATCATGTCGTCGCGTGTTCGTGGGAGAGAAAGCATTTAGTCAACACTTGTTGCAGGCATTACAACGGCTGGCTTCCGTTAACATCCTTCCAGAAACAATGCTTGGTTATGGTTTACGTGTCCAAACAAAATTCAGAAGAAACAGTGAACTAGACGAAAATGCTGATTCTCAACAGTTTCAGTTATCAATCTATGTTTTTTGTGCCTCATCTAACAATTAGTAATCTAATGTTAACTTTTGTTTTGCTATCTTCATCACATTGGACTATTCTTAGAAAGTTAGAATGTATCGCAATTGAAAGGGTTAAAATCCTTTTCCCTTACTTCATCCATGGTCTTGACAACCCCATCCATCAGCATTTCATTTGCAAAGTGCCAGGAAAAGTGCACATGGCTTAACTTATTTTGACTATTAAAATTACAATGTATATTCAATTTTACAAAAGAATCTTCTTGCAAATGGGCGTTTTAACTAAATATACATCATAATAAGCGATGTTGCTTTGTGTCTGGAATTTGAAAAGCAGATACACATGTGAAAAGTAAACATAATTAAATCTCATAAAATATTCCATATCTACTCGAGAAAAAACTGCTTGTGAGTAATAATTACGTGGTTTGGGTATGTGTAAAAACAGGTTTTCCCACACTCAGAGACTGCCGCGCGGAGAACAAGATGTAAAACAGACGGTCATGATAGCAGACGACTTTCCTTACTCATACAACACCACAAAATGGTCTCCCAGAAATTATCAAATTGACATTCCAGCATCTTTGCAAGCCAATGGTTCTACCTCTACTTTGTTCCTTACGAATGTTCGTAAGGAACAAAGTGGAGGTAGAACCCTTGGCTTGCGAAGATGACATTCCAGAGGTTCAGGTGACAAGGAAGCGGTATTCAGGTTTCATCGAATTACGATCTCTTGTCTTTGAAGTTGTTTTCTATTGCTTCATATACATACAGCTTATGTCACTAGCAATTTGAGAATCTGTCGAGAATATTTTGAACAATTTTCTTGCGTGCGAACATAATGAAAGAAGCTACCGAGGAATAAAATGAATACGGAATCTTATCATATTGCAAAGTTGTAGTACACAATTGTGACGCAATGCTTTATCGTGTCAGCTCGAGAATTGAAATAGAATATTTTCCATTTCTTACAATTTTAGTTAATTTTGTCAATTACATTTTAAATTAATTTTGTAATTGGAAAGACAACAAATTATCACATGTTACATACTTTTATGATAACATGTTTGGACATAAAATTCACTGTGTTATAGTAAACAACGTTGGGCTATCAGAAATTGTGCTGCATCGTGTATATGAAAACCTAAGCATTAAAAGTGAAATTTGTATACATTGTTTCTTGTAATTTCAGGCCATTCTGTCATAGTTCGTGACGTGGGTCATCTACCTTTTCTTGGCAAAAGAGATAGCTATCAACAATTAGAGAGCGATCGCAAAAGGGAAGCAAAGCAACACATTGTCGTTGAGTGAGCCAAAACACACAGAGAAACAGCTTGGACATGCTGTTGTTACAATGTTGGCAACACATCATGATGAATATGAACCTGATATAAACAGCCAAAATAAACGTTCACGCCCTATCTTATATCCATTTTATAAATGTTTAGCTCAATTTATGGGTAAATAAAGCTGGGTAGTCAGTAAACAACGAAAACCAATTATCTTTGATTCCACTCACCTGTTATCGACGCCGAGCATGTTCTTCCTGAACAAGAGCATCTTAAAAACAGGTAAGACAGAATAACATCGTTCGTAATCTGTTTTTCAAATCCCAAACCCTATGTTACGGGTACTCATTGGAATCGTCTCGATGAGACGATTCCAATGAGTACCCGTATCATAAGGTTTAATGAATGACCAACGAAACTTGAGTTTTGAAAAATATTTCAACGCTTCTTATATCTGTAGCGGTGGTAAAGTATGTTTACAAACAAAAGGAACGTGATTTGCATTGATGTTTTCTCAGCTTTATTAGTTTGTATAGTATTGTCTGGCAGATGATCAAAGAATCGCACATTGACGAGATCATTATCACGTAGGGAGATACCAGTAATTTGGGGAAGTGTCGGAAAACATCTTCTATCGAGCCTATTTGGCACTTTTCATGCTTAATTGAATCATTTTCTGAAATAAGTGAAAATAAAGTTGCTGGCAGTATATCTCCTTTTCCCTAGCAACAGATTTCACGGCTTGTCCAACGTGATGCAGACGACAAATGATACGTGCGACATTTTACACAGAAAGTATTGGTAGAAAATAAGGGAATGATGGCAAACGGAATTTTCATCTTTACCCTCGATTTTTTTGTAACCAGTTTTGATTGAATATCTAGGTCTTAAATATTGGTTGCCAATATAAGTCTGGCTTCCTGTATCAGGTAGTAGGATTCGGGATGTATGTTGTAATTAAAAATAAAGGAATACATAGGCTTGTCAATACGTATACAATGATTGCATAGATTTAGAAATATAGGAAACCTTACTGTGCCACTATTTGCAGAGTATGAATTTACACTTTAATCGGGATAATTTCCCCAATATTTCGAATAATTTATCTGTATGAATTGATGCAGACTATAAAAGAACTTTTCCGCATTGAAACGTCGGCGTATATTAATTATTCTGAAAAAGATTATGTTTTCAGACAACAAAATGTCGTTTGAATAGCAACGTGAATGTTGGTTGGCGATTCCAAACATTTAGTTGTAAATGAACTGAAATGCAATACATCTCAATTTCTTGAATCAAAATATTTCAATTAAATTACAAATTCCAGTTACATCTTTTCATTGTATGTATTCGACAAGGATTCAAAGAATTCCGAGACTATGATTCTCCAACCCCTGTTTCTAGGCATCATAATCGAAATGCAAACATAATCCTCGGGGCGGAACAATCTTGAAAGGGATTCCATAAATCCAACAGCTAATCTGTCTTTGAGTGATAGCTTCTCAACCCTTTACCTGGTACAGTAAGTTGCGATATTACTTATTTTAAGCTACAGTTACCAGGTTTTAGTTGAAAAGCAGCGATATACAGATTACATCAGGGGCTGTATTCACCAACATTTCTAAATGTATTGTCTAAAACAAAATTACAGTAGACTCTACAAATGATCCGATTGGACGAGACGCATGTCTCGACCAATCGGATGGATTGGTGTGTTTTTTTCAAAGATAAACCTGGAATTAGTCTGGTTGAGATGAATACCACCGAGATCATTGTCTTCCAAAGATGCATGCAACATAAAGCGTGGTCAGACTATACATATGTCCTGGCGGATATTTTACTATTGCTGCCTGAAAAAGTAACCAGAATGTATGTCGACGTTCAACGGGAAGTGTAGCTCCTTATCCGAAATGTTCATTTGCAGACAGTGCTTTGCATCATTTTTAAGGTATTATGAGAATTGGTGTATCCAAAATGTCCAAGTGAAGCCATGTACAGACAGTGCTTTGCATAAATCTAGTCTAGCACTGGGTCAAATGTTCACAAATATATATTTAAAGCGATTTTCTGAATCGATATTATCATATTAGATAAGTCATGTGATTGGACGAGATGTATGTATCGACCAATCGGATAGATTGTTTTACTAACTTTAAACGTAAACTGGGATTTGGTGAAATGTATACAACCCCGTGTTGTTTCTCACAGACCATCGTCATCATCTGAACGGTCATTTTGCATCAGTAGATCCACGGTGTATAATCACGTGACTGAGAATTTCCTATAATCTTCAATATCTTTTTTAATACTTGACCAATTTGAATTCGGTTTAAAGCAGAGAATGTGGGAAAATGCCAAGAATAAGCTGGACGTGTTTGATTTTTGAAAAATCAATTGATAAAAAAGTTATTGAAGATAAACCAAAATTTTGGTTTATCTTCAATAACTTTTTTATCAGTTGATTTTTCAAAAATCAACTACGTCCATCTAATGCGTGACGTGTGTCCACATTCTCTGCTTTAAACCGCATTCAAATCGGTCCAGTATTTACAAAATTATTGAAGATTTTCTGAAAATATTGTATCACGTGATTATCCCCCGTGAGATCTGTCGAGTAGGATAACACCAACGTGTTTTCCTGGTAGTTAATCCTTATGATATAATCACACATATTAACCAATTCCAATACAATATCTGATTCGACATGTACTTCTTCTCTGTCTATTTTCCTTTCTTTAGAAAAAATCCAGTAAGCCAACATACTAATCACGCTTCATTGAACTTGGGTCACAACAACCATGATAAGGGTTACAAGCACGTGGGAATCGGGCAGCGAGCATTAACTGTCGGACTTATCTGTTTATTTCATTTTAATCTCACCCCTGTATCGCACAATTATGTGAAAGATACATTTCATTGTAACACGGGACGCTGTTTATGGAAATGTGGCATCTAAATTTGGACCATTATGTACAAGCGTAAACCGCTTTTAGAACTAACCAAGACCATGAAATAAAGTATGTTTAAGATAACAATGTTTGACCTAACACATTTAGGGAACTAGAACATGCTGATTATCGTCTTTTTCTTCTTTGCCTCACATGTATGTCACATTTTCATCTTTGATGAACGTGAAAACTAAGAATTATGTCAGGGGGACAACTACATCTGGGTGTACATTTCAACATTTCAACCGAATGAAGCTCGAGACTCTTTCGGCGTTTTCCTGTTTTGAATTTGGTAATTTGTGATGGCATGTATATTTGGTGATTTTGTCATTGTTGTTTCCTGGAATTGTGTAAAGGTGCAGTTTGTCTCCTTTTCCCATGGTATTCTCCCTGCAGCGCACTCAATCGTCTAATTTCAGATTAATCCTTAACACAAGCGTCTGTGTATTATGCTGGATTTAGATCGAAATTAGGTTAAAATTATTGCAATTTTCTTTGTGTGGAAAAATTCATGAATTCAAGCAACGTACTATATTGCTTAAAATTAACAGTAATTCTTGACAGAGCTTGGTCATGCATGCTCTAAATTCATTATATACTCGTAGGTGGAGTTCGAGTTAATAGGCGATCCTCTGTTCTTGTATATTACCAGTAATACTGCTTCATATCATAACTGCAGCAAACTTTAGTTTTGTACATTGAACATTCAACGGACAACGGACAATACTGTTTAACCAATCGAAAATGTTTCCGTAAAACGGTATCACTCAAAGTACATCGTAATGTAATCGAACTTTCGCGATAGCGTGAAAGCAACCACCTAACATGAGATATCTGTTTTTTCCTTTTCAAATATGGTACTTTATAATGTGATGATTACGTACACATATTTTTGAAATTGTTCTTGTAAAGTCTGGTGTTTGATTCATATATGTGTATAGAATATAAGCCATTCAAATATATGGACGCTATGAAATAAATGTACGAACTTGTGAATATTACCCTGTGGTAAAGGGTCTCTGATAGCAATGTGGCAGATTCAAACCTGGTTTTGATTTGCTTTCATTTTCATGTGGCGATTTTATTATTTTCCTTTCGATTAATGGATAGGTTCTGAATAAACAAGTGGTTCGATATCGACTGTTTGTCTTCTAGTTAACCCTTTCCAAAGCAAGCCATAACTTTGAGAGATGGAGAAAGCGATGGAATGTACTAAGAGAAGAAAGGACAATGTCGATACATAATCTTCTTTTTCGCAATGGTTTTCTGGCTTGTCTGGTAAATAGGCATCCATTCTTTTAAATTGATTTTATTATTCACCTACGACTCCTTTGAATTTGAACCCGTCCTAAACCTTGTTGTTTGGGAAAGTGTTGAGGCTTATCACCACTCGTCTTGGCTTATTAAGATTTATTCTTTATTAGCCGGAGATACAGTTCCATTCTCGGCAAAGTAAACACTATTTTGATGCATGTAAATTGATAGCAAATGTACTCAGGTAATTGATATGTATTTCTTAACTTTGTGGATTTGAAAAATCAAAGAGCCCTTCAAGATATTGTCAGATCAGTAGGAACATTCTCTTATTGATTAATCAAGTGTTATCAATATTTATTTTTGATGGTGGATGGATTTGTCAGATTGACATTCAGTCAGTATTTTTCTTTGATAACGTTCTGGGACGTGATAAAAGCGAAAAAGTGAAAAAGCCCTTTGACATTCCGGATTAATAGACATAGACATAGACAATTTTATTAGACGTAAGCTCCTTCGAGCTTCTTGTCATACAAAAGTTACAATGTTTTACAATTTCATAGACAATAAATATGGCATATTATAAACGTGAAATGTTTTTGGTTAGTAAAGATGTGTAGGTGTAATCAGAGCAGCCAGCGAATATGAATGATCAGATCGAAATCCATGTTTGTTTCTTTCACCCATTATCAATCAATACAATTTTAGACTGGCCCAAATTCAAACACATTGCAAACGACATTTTCATTTAAAAGTTTAAAAATCTTTGATTTGAAAATGTCGTTTGCAATGTGTTTGAATTTGGGCCAGTCTAATAAACTTTTTTTGGTAATTTTGTGTGGAAAAAAATTGTGGGAAATGAAGAAAGTGCTTTTCCCAAGCAATTTCTTCATTTTCCACATTGTTTTCCAAAGCCATTAATCACTGTGTGGTAATGGGTTAAACTGCCCGATTACATGTATGTAGCAACTGTGTGTTTGACTGCATCCGGCTGCGAATAGGCATGGTCTGATCAGAATTTGTGGCTCATGTGACATAATGTACCATCCACCAATGTCACAGCTTACACATTTTTTGTTCAAAGAGAGTTGATATCTTAATGTCATCACTAATCGGATATGTCTTTAATTTCATAATTCAGCTCTACTTTAAGATGGTCTATCCACTCTACCACGGATTCAATGTCATAAATGCATAATTATTTTATGTATTCTAAAATTGGTAACCTACATAGACATCTGGCATCGCCTGTCTCAAACCAAGACATTAAGAAATAGACAACTAAGGTTTACCATATTTTATTTTGTCTATATCTCGTTTCAGTCTGAAAACAACATCATCAACAACAATATCGGCACGATGACGATGGCGGTGCCGACGACAGCAGCAGCAGCAGTAGTAGCAGCTACAACAATCAACGACAAAAACAACAGCAACAGCAGCAACATCAAGAACATATATACATTTAATTCAATAAACATATTTAATTTATACATTATAAAGAATCGTTCAATATTTCATTGTCCTCTGTTCTGCATTGCATTCACAGAATACAATACATATGGGAGATTTGGACGAATTAAAAGCAAGTCTCGAAACAAATGATTAAACTGTCTTCGTTGACCTTTCACCTGATTTTCACACCACAAACAATGATGGGAAAGTTGGAATAACAACAAAGTGCTAGGTAACGAGTGTTAAGTAGTATGTAACAACATAAATAGAAACAACACACAACAACAAAGCTCTGTATAATTGGGTTACCCGGTTCATCCTTTAAAAATAAAGTGCCGAAATTCCTTTTATAATCAATTTCACCGAGTTCATTTGGAAACTAAAATTAACCCCGGCTTTTCAACAGTATCATGTGTATTGTCTTATGACATGTGAAAAAGGCCTTCTTTTAAATTCGAAAGGAAAAGCCCATCATAAGCTTGTGGTATCTAACAGATCTTTCTTTGTTTTTTTTTAGAATTGTATTCAATCGGTCGGTCCTGAACGACCAGTTTTATGTTCTTTCCTTTGTTTTGTCTTATTGTTTCTCATTTTCATTAATAAATGTTATTCGTCTTTTCATCGACATTCATCGCCGTTTCAAATATGTTTTTATTTCGCCTACATCACTGGGGCTCACGTCATTACTGTGGTCAAAGCTATGAGTCCTTAGCGAAGTCCGTGATTCACCATCTTTAGGAAGATAGTTTATATACACAACCCCCAGATCAAGATGATCGAAACTCTCGTTGGGGGGATCTTAATTGAAATACATGTAATTTGTTTTTATGAAAAATAACAACATCAATAACAAACAAAACATAGGCCTACAACAGCATCATGTTTACATGACGTGCCACACAAAATTTTATCCAGGTAACGTGGTTTACGTCACGGAGATCCTCCCGCACTCGACGTTCGTTACGGTCACGCGCCTATTGGCAGGTTTTTGTTTGTGGTTCAACGACTTCATTACCGCTATCTTGTCTGTTTTTACCTTTCGTGTTTCTATTGTAATACTTTCCAAATTAACCCTGGTTTTGACGTTTTAAAAAAGCGTTTGGGAAGCATTGAAAAAAATGGGGGAATACTGGTTCCATCATTGCCCCTCTTGTCTAAATGCTTTCTATTCTAAGGTATACGCATTCATACATTGAGAAGTACATATTTTGTTGATGGTTCAGTGACTTTATTACCCCTATCATGCCCGTGTTAGCTTCCGTGTGTCAACTTAAATCGTTCACAATCTCTGACCTTAGTATGAGATGTCTCAGGCAGTAGATTCTAGTCTGTTGCAATGCAATTTTTGTCGGGAATGTTCTATGCAATTCAATTTGTGTAATAAAACAGTCATGAAAATGAACAAACGAAAGTAAAAACGAGAATTGTTTTTGTTCAATGTTACAGATAAGATTTAAATGGCGTATAACTAAATATATCAGAGAGAATCATTGTCCTCAATAAAGGACAAATCATTTTGCTTTATAATATATGTACTATATCTGAAAACCACTTACCGGTACATTCCTACGAGTCATGATATTTAGAATACAACATACATGTATATGGTTTTAAAATGTCCTTACCTCGTCCTATTTGTTGCTATGATATTGCGTATTGTTGTTGGGTAAAGTCATGGAAGAGGTATATGTGTTCAGCAACATGGACAGATTAATTCAACCTCTCCTTTACAATAACATATCAGACCAAATAATAACAAAAGCAACATTTCGTGAGTTATCAATAACTAGAAGTATTAAAATGTTGGCATTAAATCAAAATAAAATGAAAGCAAGATTGAAAAAAAAAAAAAAAAAAAAACAGTCTAAACATTCTATCCAGTTTCTAGATGATATGCACCGAAAACGGGTTTTCCACTACGAAGGAACATGCTAAGATTCAGATCTACTTCCATTTTTTCAGCAAAAAATTCTAGATAATTTTCCTATTATATCTGTTCAAGGAGCCCTTTACATTGGTTAATGAAACATTTTAAATAACGTTACATTTCATACATCGTGTGCTTCGTGTGACAAAGGTTTCTTGTGATACCAATTCGCAATGACGTACACAATGACGTGTAACTTCAAATGCTTTTCAAATGTAGTTTTGGGGGCATTGGTGTTTCACAATCATATATTTCGAGACGAAACATGTCAACGGACTTAAATAGCCCTGTCCCCTTGAATGCTTGCAACTCGCATACGTAGATTTTATTTTTCTATGTAAAGTGACATTTCACATTTATATCATTTTCTTAAAGTATGTCTTGATGCAAAGATTGTTTATTCTAATGCGTAGAAACGCTATCAGTTTTTCTTAAGTTATTATCTATAAGCGAAAAATACGCCTTCGAAGTTGAGACAGAACTGACAAATTCTATATAAATTTGAACTGTTGTCCACAACAATTTGTTTGATTTTAGCACAAAAATATTATATATTTCTCGTACACGGTTCAACATTTTGGCTTGAAATTTTCAGAATGTTCATAACAAAACATGCTTTTTCAGATAGAATAAAAGTAAAATCTATGTAAAAATAATGGTGAAATGTCACTTTAAGAATGTTTTAAATTTAGGATACAAGTAACAGGAATTAATCAGAATAAAACATGTTTAACGTGGGAAGTAAACCAGGAAGAGCACAGAAATAGATGGGCAATTCTGTAAACCATGCAGCAGAACACTAATGACATGACGCCTGTAACACTGCATAATCTTCCTGGTAATTAATGGCTCATTAGACGGTGGTGTTGGAATCAGAAATCTTCAACATCCGTAATGATCCTGGCAGAAATGTGAGGTACCTGTCAATGAAGCTCCAACTGGTTCTCACGCACTGCGCGACTCATATTGTGTTTTCTTTCTATTTCATTTTTTTTAAATTTCGTATCTGCCTTGTTCGTGCATGTGTTCTTACGGTATCATTTTATACTTCAATGAATACTTAAAGTAATCAAAATTGCGTACCCCGTGTTCTAAATAAATGTTCATGGCTTTTCGCGAAATTGATGACAAATCCTCTAATATACGAGTACGTATAACAATACGCATTATTCAATCCAATGACTTGGTTCTCTTGGTGCAGATATGTTCCTAAGACGTTTTTGAGTGAGCCTTGATAGGAAATGGGGAGGGGGGGCATCGACGGAATTGACGAAAATGCTAAACTTTCTTTCTACATTTCAATCATATGTTTCTACTCCGCTGCATGAAAACCTGCTGATTGAATCACGTCCAATTGTATCAAGTGTATTTTTTGCGACAAAATTTTTACCTTTTAGGAAATGGTGATAGTGGCATTTCACTTGTATATGTATTCTCAATACTGATTGAAATATAACAAGAGAAATAACCACCGGTTATGATGGTAATTTGGCATTGCTTGTCAATGAAAGCGTAACAAGTTCTCACGCACTCTGCGACTCACACGGTGTTTTACCTGTTACACACGTGTAAGAAAGTACAAACATCTAAAAATGCATCGCGCCGTGATAACGAACTAGCTTTTTGTGTGAGTGCTTCGTATTAAAAACCTCTTATCTACAAAGAGAAAAGCGAAGCATTTTCTTACCTGTATGATATAAAAACAAATAAATCGGGGTGGATAATTGAAGATAGAGATTATGTAGATCGGTGGTCGCATTTTCTTCGACTTCATATTGCAATTGTGATCTAGGTATAGGTCTCGATAAATGACCTGGCAGAGCATCCCTAGCTAAATGCTAGGGATGCTCTGCCAGGTCATTTATCGGGACCAATAACTATTACAATTTAAAGACATGCAAGAATAATATTTCGTCATGAATCAAGGTCCACCTTTAAAACCGGTCGAATACATTTTGTTCTTCTACAAAGCCTTTCTGGACCAAGATTATACCAAAGAAGACACTGGACCGTATGGACTTGTGCCATAACAAATGCACCATTGGTGTATCTAAACTCCGTCCGAAGATGACATTCACAATTCAACGATTCGTGGTCGAAAGAGAAAATATTGTCACACGGTAAAAAAATACTTAACAAATGAGCAAGCAGGAGACAGATTGGAATGTTTCACAATGGTTCTGTATGTAGCAAAGATCTAGACCTTTGGTGAATGACAGACGACTGGTTAACATTGTGGATTTACATAAGTGCAATTCCGGTCATGGTTCCATTTGCGCAGTGTAGAATTGAAGGCATAAAAGGTCACTCTCCATCACTAGTCCAATGAAGCTTTCGGGATTAGGATATCCAGTGGAGCCTTTCTTTTCGATTTTTTAATAAATCAAATTCATTTGGCTCTGACCAGTATGTTCATTGGCTATCACGTATGGAACTGTCATTGTCGACACAATGATTTTGGCAAAACAAGGTTAGTTTACATTGTTGTATAAAACAAAATACTCATAATCTGCCTTTTGGACCATAAATGACACGGTTGTCTGCATCACAGAAAAATCTTGTTTTTAGCTTTTTATGTTTGTGTCAAGATATTTTGAATATGTTTCGAATCGATAAATGTCTTTTTAATAATTCATGGAAGTAGGCAGAATGGCATACGCGAGTGGTTGAAATTCTGGCTGAAAACATGCCTTCAAAAAATCAAGAAAATCTATGTTATCAGGACATCTCAGAACAGACGATTTATAATGTGTTTTTATCTAACTGGGTGTATGTTGAATTACAAAGAAAATTAATGTTTTTATTTCCGCCTCCCTGGTCTAATTTTTGCTGGAACAATTTCAGGTTTTGTATTTTAACCCTTACGAAAATTCCATGCTATGATTTAGAAAATGAGAGCTTACATACCGCCGCTATTCGGAGCTCTAGTTAAGAAGCGAATGGCTTCACAAAATGCAATGGTTAATTTGTTGTTCATCAAACCCTATATTTTCGGTGCACAATAGAAAAGTTCGGTGAATAATGAGTAAAGACAACATAGGGTTTGGGTTTGACATTAGAAATTTAGAATGTATTTACCGACTTTTATCTGTTGTCATAGAAAAGATAATGAGGAATTGATAGACGGATTCTAAATATGTTATATTATTCCCAACGGTCTTGACAAAACACTGGATATTTATGACCAGTAATTTATGGCTTGAATGGAAAACAAGACACAGTAAGCATTTGTTGCAGAAAACCCTAATTAAACAACATTTCCTTTCTCTTCTTGTTTTAAAACGTAAGAATGTTGTTCTTTGTCAGTACCAATACTGTACTTCGAATACCACAGTGAGTTATTACTTCAATGTGGTAATCGCAGGTCTATTCTTTTGCGAAAGTCTATATTCTAATGCATTTCGGTATATAAACTCTGCAATAGCTAAGTTCTTACTTCTTAGCATTACAACATAAATAATTTATGTGCAAATTTATTTCATACATTCGGGAAAACATTACAACAAAATGTAAAATATAAAAAAGGCTATAATCAGACCACTCATCTTACCTGTTGCCAGCATGTTTTCTTATCGCACAGAAACCACTGCTAAGATCTTCACGTTGATAATTATTTTATGGTGGTTTTATTTTCAGCATTTCTAAACTTATATTGAATTAATTTAGAACACGATGCCTGGTACAGGAGAAAATAGTATTTTAATTTTGCAAGGCAACAAGAGTCCAAATAAAAAGCGGTTGCATCTGATTGATATTACCTTACTACCGACATAACTCTCAACAGTATAATAATGAGAAAATAAGAAAATGGTGCAAATGCTGAATATCTCGCAATCTTTGCCAATGTTACGTAGTAAGGGGCACTAAAGCTGGTAATTGTTTGGCAATGGTTTAAATAATGGATTGGATTAATAACACAAAAATAACCAAAAAGATATGTGAGAGTTTTGAAACTTTGGCTTCACGATCAAGCATTCTTGCATCCAGTAAAGGTAAGTGCACCAACCTCACGAAGGTAAACCACCATCTACCTGAGACTTCAAAGGCACTGATGCCATCAAACTATGATTGGTAATAAAAACAATACTCCCCCACCCCATCATCAAGTGTCTATAGTTACACTTATATCCGCAATAGTTATGTTGATGAAACGCTTTATTGGAAAGACTTCTACCGAAAGTTCTGGTCACATATAAATTGCTACTTGGAATTGCAAATTTTAACTAACAATTGTACGATGCTTACTGTAATTCTGTTTTGAATTGCTTAAAGTGACATTTCAGAATTATTTTTACATCAATTTTACTTTTATTCTATCCGAAAGAGCATGTTTTCTTATGATTATTCTGAAAATTTCGAGCCAAAATATTGAACCGTTTACGAGAAATATATATTTTTGTGCTAAAATTAAACAAATTGTTGTGGACAACAGTTCAGATTTATATAGAATTTGTCATTGAAGGCATATTTTTCGCTTATTTATAACAACTTCAAAAACATGATAGCATTTCTACGCATTAGAATAAACAATTTTTGCACCAAGACATACTTTTGAAAAATGAAATAAACGTGAAATATCACTTTAATAATCTGATGTTTCTGTGTCCAAAGTCCAGATTGGCCCGAATGTATATTCCTGCAAATGAGTCAATACTGGTATTCACAAACACTTACAGGACATTTGTTTCCCCATGATTATTACAAAACACCATTTTCTTATGATCAAGAAAGAATATGTTTTTAAACAAAAGTGTCCTCCCTTCCATACGAGATGGCCATTTTTCTGAAAGCATAACTTTCATTTTTGATCTTGACCTGCAAGGAAAACATTGCGCTTGAAACTAAAAAAATATCCCATTTTCAGATTTTCCTACAGATTGAATTTGGGCTTTTTGTGTTTAATATTTGTGAAGGAAATGCGAATGTTAGGTTTCAGACAGAAATACAGGCATTTTTAGGGAATGTTCCAACAACATTGAAATCTCGGCTACGGGAGATATCGGCGATAAGATGTTTGGAAGACCCATTCGATTAGACAACCAATATCGTGATTAATCATGATGACAATTTAATCAATATTTCACTAAATCAGTAAATCAGTAACGTTACAGGTTGGCTGCTTGGGCGTTGAATCTACAACATACCCACATGCCCAATACATACTTTCTTCTACCAAAACCTCAAATGTTTCTTCTATTGTTTTTCAAACTTGATGCTGTGGTTCAATTCATCTCTATGGTAAACACCTGGTTGACTCTTTCATAAAGAATCACTTGTTGTCTTAATAATGAAAGCTTTAGAAACCTCACCTCTGAGAAAACGAAGCAAATGGAATGCAAAATACAACATTTAGCCATTTTCTCCCTTTTCCACTAAGCTTTCTGTTTTAAAGGTACCTTTGTTCTAGCTTCCGTATCGTATATTTCGTCTGGCCTTGTAAATCGTAGAAGTGTAACATTGTATGATATGGGAAAGGGGTAAGTACACCTGTGTTTTAAACATGGATTACCGGTACGGAGATAATCTGCTGTTTTAGTGACTTCCGCTTTAAAATCTAACAATATCAGAATCAGTATAAACAACGTGCTTTTTGTACCGTTATAACACGGAAATCACTGCAGATGCTCTGTAATTATGTGATGCTGGAAATGGAAACACGCATAAAAATGATGAAATAAGCTTTAAACATCAACATCAACAACAACAACAACAACAACAACAAAAAAAAATAAAGAAAAAAGAAAAGAAAAGAAGAGGGAAAAAAACAATAGCACGAAAAACAGTTTTACTAATAATAGGGTATTTTCCATGTATATTTCGTAGTATTTTAGTATGGATAAATTGTTATTTGTTTAAAGTATTATTAATAGATAGGGCCTGTTTAGTACATTCTATGCGAACTAAACAATTAAATGCGCGCAGCGCATTGAATGTTTATATCGCGTAGAATCTATCTGACTTGGTGTTCGCTAGCGGTTTATTGGAAACGGGGGCGTGGCTATGTATAGACGTCACATAAACTAGCCGATAAATCGTTTATGCGAAATATAGCGGCGAAATTTTAAGATATACTGCAGTTTCATTTGTCCAAAAAGTAGGTTGATCACTTACATATTTTGTCATGCAACTGGAAGCGGTATTTAGATCAAGGACTGCTCTTCCTGTCAATTAAATCCGCCATAAACTGCGTTACAACATGAGAATTTCAAATGTCAAGTCTTTTTAATTATAGGGTTGACCATTGTCAGACTTATTTCACAGGCGGCAATCACGTGACTTTGTTATGATATATTTTCCTCACTTATGTAAACAAAAAACACATTTTCTCAAATTTTAAATCAAATACTTAACTCTCAGAATTGAGATACGTAGCATTCGATGCGTCGTAATCTCCGGTTTATTTTGATACCAAGATCATCCCTCAAATCCATGTCAAAGCTGAGAACATTCGTGCAAAGTGCAAACATTTCTTAAGAAAATATATCACGTCATTTAAAAATACTTTGCATGAATGTTCTCAGCTTAGACAGGGATTTGAGGGAAGATCTTGGTACCAAAATAGACCAGAGAGTATGACACATCGAATGGCACGTATCTCAATATTGAGTGTTAAGTATTTGATTCAAAATTTGAGAAAATGTATTCTTACCGAGTGTTTTTGTTTACATAAGTGAGGAAAATATATCATAACAAGGTCACGTGATTGCCGCCTGTGTATTTGGTCGAAATAAAATGTTAAAATGTTTACTATGCATTGTAATAGGCCTACATATCGTTTAATGACATTACCTTAAACTCATAGAAAATTCAGCCATATTTCCAAGCAAATAAATAATCATTTGCAAATAAATAGTTATTAATGACAACTCGTGTATATTTCTATATTGGTGTTTCTGAGAATAGACAAAAACTGTACTCAACAAACTGCAAATGTTCTTAGCGACCATTACATTATACTGCATCGCGCTTATTTACGATTTGCAAAACGATGAGCAGATTATTAGTAACAAACTACGAGTATTTAATAATCATACAACGAATTCAAATGACTTGTTTCTCCTACAAAATGCATCTTTGTAATCACCATTTCATCTGCAGTAATTAGTATATTAGTTTGTACTCAATACAACACACCGTGATCAGAAAACACTATAAATTGAACCGCGATGAACTCTTGTGTTAACGCTTTCAAAAACAAGTTGTGGTAAACAAGCATTCAATAAAAATCTGTTTTGGGGATCATTGCGACTGAAGAAAAATGCTGATAACCTACTTTTGCCTCAATATTGTCTGTGCTTTGCTGAACATGACTCCCATCCTTATCAAAACCATTTTTGACGGCAGCAGCTTTCAAATTGGAAAAGTATAAAACTAAACGGTGTTGAACCCCGATGTTTACTAGTGTAACGTTCATGTTACTAATAAAGGTAATTAGATAGAGCAATAGGTAAGAGGAATAAAGACATTCCAAATATTGTATTATTAATCCAAAACCTGTGTTGTTGGTTGATAGATTTACGACGGTAAAGTACAGCTATCTTGTGTACTTTTGTTGAGAAAAAAAATCCGAACGTTTGCCTTGTAGCAGAATTTTGCCCAGTGACTCTGTCTTCATACTGTCTGTTAGGAGCGCCTTGAGCTCTGTCCATTTAATCGGCAATTCAGCAAACAATGCTTTTGGCCAACAAACATACATACTATATACACAATTGTCACAAACAACACACTACAAAAAAGACTTTAAAAGGAAATACAGAAAATATAGAAAAATGTGAAATTATACATGGTTACGATTTACGTATATGAAAAAAGTCAACGAACAATCTGCTGTAACTTCTCATTGCTCAATTGAAGATTAAATGCGAAAACTGCGTGCGTTTTCGTATTCTTCACAATTTACATTAGTTTTGAACTGCAAGTATCCATTCTGAATGCTGTTTCATGCCTAAATTTCCGAGTTATGTATTTGTATCTTATATATAATACCAAAGGTCAAGCACTCAGATCAGATAAGTGATCTTAATTATACTCTTGAAACAAATTAACAAAATCTTCAAAAAAACTATATCGTAAAGATGGACTACAAGAATTATGGGAATAAATTCGAAGCTATGTTCTTTATTTTGTACTCGAGCTTTGATTACTGGAAACCTGTTAATTCAATTCATTTTGATCTGATTTCGATAATAGGAAACTCCATCCGGTGGCCAACTTTATGAAAAGAAACACAAGAAATTAGGGCTTGTAAGCCAATCGGTAAGTTACCATAATACTCTTTTATGCACTTTTATAAAGCCCGGTGCAAGGAATAGAAATATTGTATTAGAAGCAGAGGGCAGTATTCGGTGATCAATGCTTTTGAGGATACGTAAATGCTCGTGGATGTTAGTAAAAAAGACTACACCACATAACATCCCCTGGTTTTGACCATCTGGTTTCTTGTGTGTTCTCCTGACACTACATGTTTTATTATCTATCAGATGTTTTGATATCCTACCTTTATTATTTGTTATGATTGCTCCCAATTCACCAAAGTTCATTAGCGGGGTCAAAAGTTCAGAGTTCATTAATTCATTATCCATTTTACATGTTATTGCACCACATGATGGCTCAACTTCACAGAAAGACGTTGTCTGTTATTACTCCAGAAAAAGTATGTTTTACCATTCGCTCCAAGTAGTGTTGTATGTGAAACACCAAAGCCTTTAAACGCCAATACTTGTTATATAAAACGTGACCAGTATTTTTGACCTTCACATTTACTTTGCCTGCGGCCTTTATTTGAGTAAAAGTAAAGATCTTGTCAAAGGCATTACATATTTTGAATATTGAAGTCATATGACTTTCGGTTCAAAAGTCATAGGCAATGTAAAAGTAATTTAGCGATAAAAAGACACACAACACAAACGGTCATTAGCTTCGTTAGGCTCAATATCCATATCGGACTGGTTTTACATGAGACCAAAGACTGCAGACAATAAGATTAGAATTTTAGTAGCCGAAAATGAAAGAGGCAACAAAAATGCAATTCTACAGATGTCAAGATTCTACAATTGTTCGGAAGTAAATGGTCGTAGATTCTATTTCCAGTACACATAATTGAAAAAAACAAATTGTTATAAATGAAAACACATTAAGAGGATTTTCATTTGAAAATGGCCAGTTTCGAATTATCTGACCAAATGCTTCAATTACCATAAATAACATGCAAAACATTTCTTGTGTGTATTTGGCCCCGCCTTCCGCATTATTTGCAAATTGGAAGACCGTTACAAACACTTATTGTGAGGATTCCATCTGTTAGTAAATGCTTTTTGTAAAAGTTAAGACCCAACATTACAGATGTTGCTTATCAGGTAGCATTTTTAATCATACTTATTTCACAGTTTACGTGATCAGTTTTTACAATTTGCTGAGAACCAGCAGTTTCTCCTTTTGTCTCAATATTTTCTATGCCATATTTCACACAAATACTATCTTTAATAACATCCATTTTGTCATTTGTGGCAGTTTTTGAAGTGGATCACCCTAAAAGTTTGTTGTTTGAGAAAGGGTTAAATTGACAAAAGGTCTACAATGTTCAGTTATTTGAAGCATCTCGTTCATCTGACCACTTTCCTCGCGTCGTGGTAATTAAGTAAATTGACTCGTAATTGTTGCCAATTACTGCCCTGCATGTTTTCTATGATAGCAACAATCCAGTGGGCCCTTTCTTCATTATCTAGCAGGGTGGTTAGACTATTAAAGTGGTTCTACTGTCCGGTTTATAGATCTTTGATTGGTGAGTCAGAGAACGGCATACTTACTTTGACCCGTTATTATATAGAATAAAGTCTATATAGAACTATCCAGGCTTTCCATCCATAACACCAAAGTTATTGTGTGGTTTGAAGAATCTTACCTGATATTAGGCTCTGTGTTGTTATACTCATACTTCATGTTTGAGCATTTACAGGTCTAATTTACATATAAAATAACTTCAGGCAACAACCAACCGTTTTCACGAACACCAATTTCAAGTGTTTGTCTTTTGCTGTAAACATTAAATGTACTTTTGGAATAATTAATTTTGTTTTATTGTAGTACAATATCATGTTTACGATTTTTCAGTTTTAATCAGTAATAGAGATATACGTGTACATTCGTTTTGGAATGGTAAATCTTATATTATTTACCTGTTCAAAGGAATCCAGGTAACATTCTCACAGGAACAATATTTTGACACGTATCGTTTATGTTAACGGTAAATATTTCTGTGGTATCCGCACACCAGTGTTACCCGAGTACTGGGCTATTATCGGTGTACCCGTCGAGCATGTTTGAGATAAGTCCAGATAGCGGCGATGACGGACAGGTCTGCCATACTGCGATCTCGCGCTCTATATCAATCATAAATCTTGTTCAACCTGTTAAATTTACAACAGTTAGAATTAGTTTACTTTGGCTATTTCATGGAGATAGAATTGACCCGAACTTGTGTTCCAGATGCATTCCAACGAAACATTGTGTTCTAGAGACAGCATTCTTCATCTATTCTATAGTTGTGTCTAAATCGTAACTACACATAAAATCTGATTGGACGAGTCATATGACTAGGTCAATCTTATTGCTTACCTCGTAACATCATAATTACATCGCTTTTCAACAAAATCTTCGTTACTGCAGCCTGTTTAACCCTTTCCCAAACAAGACCTGGTTTTGATCCATGAGAGAATAGGCTTGGGAAAACATTGAGGCAAAAGAAGAAAATGCTGATAATCAGCATTTTCTCCTTTTGCCTCAATATTTTCTGCACTATACTCTGTGCTTATCCTATCTTTATCAACATCTATTTTGCCATCTGCAGGATCTTTCGAATTAGACCATCCTAAAAATTTTCGTTCGGGAAAGGGTTAAGATACAGTTGTGAGATTTCTGTTGAAAAGCAGCGATATGGTTTGAAGAGAATGTACTCTGAGTTTTATGTAAAAGCGAAATTCCATATTGCGATACTCATGTACAAGTACAGGTCTGCCAAACTGCGACATCATGCTCTGAATCAACCGTAAATCTTGTTCAACCGGTTATATTTACAAGAGGAATTCGAACTAATTTCAATAAAAATTGGACATTTTAAACAAAGGATAAGATGTCTGTTAATATCTTTACGTCTTTTACTCCCAATATTCTAAAGGTATTGTTATGATTAGGAACGTCAATGGCAACGTAATCGGAAAAGCGTGTCAATTAAGGAATAGAATAATATCAATATAGAATCAAGGGGTCAATTTGAAAGGGGGAAATGTAGCAAATAGCAATAAGTGAAACTGGAAAGAGAAACGAATAAGATAATTTATAAAGCAATAAAAATGCTGAGGAGACAAAATACTCTATAGACTTATGCTAGCAAACAACTACTCCGAGTAGCTTTGCCTTATCAGTCACACATCTCAATAATCAGATCATTATAGGTGATAAAATACCAATAACAGTGAGCATGCTGACCTCACTGACCATTTGTTTAGGCTAGTGTAATATGAGAAGTATGCATGCGGGACTGAAAGCAGAAATTACACATTTTGAAAAATATCCCTTTTCATGCTGAAATGTTACCAAAAAGAATATTCTTATTTTCGCAAGAAATACAAAGACAAGCCTGAATTATACAAACACTATGATCATGGACCATAAGATTTTTTAAGATATCATTATGATTATTCTTGTTTGTTTAATTTTGTTAATCTTTCCCAAACAAAACATGGCTTTGAGATCCCTCTCAGAAAAAAAAAGTTTGAAAAAATGAAGCAAACGAAAATAAATTCTCTCCTTCTACCTCAATATATTCTGCGCAACGTGTATATTTTACATCCTTATATAAATCTATTTTGTCGTCTGCAGAAGTGGTTACAGTCTAATTTTGGGGTACCCCTAATTTTGTGCCGTTTGGGAAAGTGTTAACCATTTCTAGGGACATTGTGCACATTCTCTCTTTTCTATGCATCTTTGTTGAAAATATGTATTGATTTAACCTTTTCCCAAATGACAAAATTTTATTGTGGTCCAATTTGAAAGTCGCTTCAAACGACAAAATAGATGTAAATAACAATAAGAATCGCGGAAGATATTGCACAGAAAATATTGAGGCAAAAGGAGAAACTGATGGTTATCAGCAGTTTCTCCTTTTGTCTCAATGCTTTCTCAAGTATTTTCTATCAGGGACGTTAAAACCAGTTCTTGTTTTGGAAAGGGTTAAAGGAGTTTTGATTACAATTAAGACAACAAAATAAATTAATAAGTTGAAGACTGATAAAGATCATTATACCCGCCATCTACGAAGTAGAGTTGGTATATTGGTTTAACCGTGTCTGTCTGCCTGTCTGTCCATCCGTTCGCCTGTCATTAGACATTTTCGTTTCCGTGCTTTAATTCGAGAACCGGTTGACCTAGGATCGTGAATCTTTACACAATTGTTGCCCATGACCCAAAGAGGTGTGCTATTGTTTTTGTGTCACGAAGGTCAAAGGTCATGGTTAGAATCGAACTTTGTTTAAAATCTATTTCCGTGCTCTAAGTCAAGAATCGGTTGACCAATGATCATGAAAATTTGGGTCACAAAGGTCAAAGGTCAAGGTCAAAATCGGAGTTTGTTAAAAAAAGTTGTTTCCGTGCTGTAAGTCAATAACCCGTTTACCTAGGATCATGAAACTTTACACAGTTGTTGCCCATGACCAAAGGAGGTGCCCTATTGTTTTTGGGTCACAAAGGTCAAAGTCACAATTAGACTTTTTTGAAAACTGTGTTCAACTAAAGAACTTTTTGACCTATAGCACCTTTTCAGTGGCAAGGCGATAGTGGGGGTGGTGGTATTTGTACGCTTTGCGACAGTTATAGTTAAGTTTGATTAGGTAAAAAGATGAGGGAAAAGTAGAAAAAAACTTTCATTGCAATATGCCGAGCCCCGATAGTCGGTAACGTCGGAGTCTCTCAGTCCAGTTCAAACCTCGGCTCGGCCAGTATCCATTCTGACATTTGACAAGTCATTAATTTTGTCTCTCACCTATAGGTGAAAATCATCTATGTGAGAGAGCAGCTGGAGGCTTGGTTTGGATATTGTAGAGGTATTGGTGAGAGAAACACCAGGAATCCATGGTTAGGTATTCCAGCTGTCGCGATATGACCATAGCAGTTTAAAACGGCGTAAAACACCAATAAATCAATCAATTTATTGCAATAAGTTTCTAAGTTCTGTTGGTCCTTAATCTTTTCCAAAACAAAATGTGATTTTGGTGTCCTTTGTAGAAGAATATAGCGCTAATAACCAGCATTTTCTCCTTTTGCCTCAACTTTTCTGTACTATTTCATGCGAAAATCCTCGCCTTATCAACCTTGTCAATCATAAGGTATTTAATTTCAACATGCATCAAGATCAACATGCAATTTGATGCAACCTGCAACATGATCAAGATCTACTATGTTCCAGAATAATTAAACGGTGACATGATAATAGCAAATTTTAGTTATCTGTACAGATCCATATAAATTTCTTTTTATGTAGCAAAAATGACCCTTTTCCAATGTAACTCGTGATGCACTGGCTCACTAAGTAGATTATTGTACAATATTCATAATGCAGGAAGTGATAGATGAAAATAAAGACTTGTCATGTCAATCTTTTCTCTTTCAGGGAAACCACACATTTTTCATAAAATAAAATTGTATAAAGGTCTTAAACCATTCCCAAACAGGACCTGGTTTTGATGTCACTAACGGAAAAAAGTTTGAAAAAACATTGAGATGAAAGAAGACAATGCTGATAACCAGAAATTTCTTCATTAACCTCAATATTTTCCAAGCTATACACATAAACATTCATTTTGTCATCTACAGATTAAAAATTGGACGACCTTCATATTTGATTAAATTGAAATATAGGATATGCTAATTTGCCTTTGTTACTTATTAGGGAATGTTTTCATCAAATGGTAGGACCTTCACTCAAACATGTAGGCCTATACATACATTTGTAATATTGCAAATAACATCTCCAGAGCCCATACGTCAAGAGAGAATGTATATTTAACTCCATGAAACAGAGTTTGAGTGTGTATTTGACCAGCAGACTGCCTGAAACCTGATATCTCTAATTACAGTGTGATGGGCAGCATTGGGCTTATCAGATCTTAAACAAATAATTGAATAGCCATAAAAATGTCAGAGGATTTCGTGAAGATTTTTCAGTGAATGTGCATAAGTCCATAGACTAAAAACTATGGATGATTCACGAGCCATTAATTCAAGGTCACACACAAATTATAATGGCCGATCCTGAATGTCTGGGTGTCCGTTGAATTAATAGCTCTAGTTGATGATAGTATACTGATAAGCCAATTTACGTCTTGCGTCTGTTTAATGTCTCCGCACAATAAACAATACTGCACTTTACAATCATTAACTTGTCCCCATGCAACACTATTTTAGACTCATCTAATTGTAAGCTGCAGACAACGTAATATTAAAGGGTACATATTACAAATGGTATACTCCATGCTAAATGGAAACCAAAAACGATGCAAATGACTTTCCTCTTAAAAAAACGTCTGTTACTAAAAGGCTTCTATTCAGAAACAGACAGATGCTGCTTCGGGAAAGAGTCACATTCAGAAATAAGCACGATATTTCTTCTCTTAGTTGTTAAAATTATATGATTCTCTTCCTATGTGAGGACATACAATTTTTGCACGTTGTGTCTCAGCGTTGTCGGCACTTCGCATGCAGTGTCTTTAAAATATTGAATCTTGTCATTAATGGGATTGAAGATTTTCCCATTGCATTGTATATATACACTGTGTTCATTAGGTTACAAGTAGCCCATGGATTTTACCTAGAAGGTTAACTGTACATGGATTAAACAGCTATGCAATGAATGTAATTCTATCTCAACTCTGACCTCAAGTACTGGTCATGGTATGTTATCAGTAGATCTATCAAAACTGTCTGACTGACCAGTTTCCAGGTTTCGCATTTTTTCTAGTTTTAATGATATATGGATGTCAAAGTACTGAAAGTATAGTAGGAATATCCCATATATATATTTTTTTGCTGTTGTTGTTGCTCATGGCATCTAAATAGATCTATTTGGTTGTTGTACAAAGTTGGGCGTATCATTTTCAGCATTTAACCATTTGTAATTTTGATTTCAAATTTTATATTCTAATTGCAATAATTAAAAAAATCAATTGTTGAAACTTCTTTTCAGTGAGTTAGTTACGCATACAGAAACTTAAACCTGTTCTATACATCTCATGAAATTGTACGAAAGGACCTAAATCGCTCACCTGAACCAAGATGGCAAGAGCGGGTCTTATTTTAATTAATTTATACTGGCCAAAAGTTCTAACCGGCCACTTTGAAAATGACGATAACTTTCTTCAAGATTATTACATTTTCATGAAATTTGATATGTGAATTTTTAAGCATAATGTACGTGGATTTCCATGAAGATTTACCAATTTCTATCAAAATTGGAAGTGTAATAAAGAAAAAGCTCTAAAAGCTCTAAATCTTAATAAAGCTCGAGATATTACATTATCAACAATTCAAAGTCCACAAATGATTAGCTGATTAAATGACGAGCTTTGTGTGAATTTAGAGCTTTTTGAGCTTTTCTCATGTTCCGCTTTAAATTCAACAAAACAACGGTAATTTTTCACCAAAATCACCTGGAGATTTGCTTAAAAATGTACATATCAAATTTCATGAAAACCCAATCACCAAAGAAAAAGATATCTTTTGTTTTTAAAGTGGCCGGTTAGAAGTTTTGAGTAGTATATATTTGTGACTATAAATTTGAAAACAAACTTGTGGTCACCAACTTTTCGTTCAAGCTTTGTCTTGATTGTTTAATATTTGTGGTTGTTCGCGTAAAACAAAGTCGAAAACAGAAATTTTGACAAATTCAAGGGCACGTAACTGACGACTTTTTTTATCCAAACAGACCGAAATTTGAAGTCATTTGAGGTTTTATGGTCACCAACAATGTGTCCAAGTTTTGTTTTGATTCGTGAATATTTTGTGGTTGTTACTGTAAAAATCGTCGAAAACGGCAATTTTGTCAAATTCAAAGGCAGATAACTCTGGACTTTCTGGTCCGATCAGTCCGTATTAGATCTTATAATAACCATCGCTCAGTATGTCAAAGTTTCGTCTTGATTGTCAAAGTTTCGTCTTGATCAGTCAAAAGTTGTAGATGCTGGAGTGTAAACAAAGTTGAGACCCTTTTGTTGATTCCAAGTTTATGGTCATCACTCAAGTTCAAGGTCATTTCTCAATGTCAAAATTTATCAAATCTGTCCGTCTGTCCTGAGCGATTTCTCCATAACCCTTTGGCCAAATCTAATGGAACTCACCATGTGATTTCCCTATGATATAGTGCCGATGGAGTTTTCCTGGATTTTGGATATGATGTCTCATCACGGGAAAAGGGGACTTTGGGCAAATTACAGTTTTTCTCTAATTTCTCCTAGTCTAATGGTCATTTGATGAAATTTCATATTTCGGTAGATCTAGCAAATCAGATGCCCTTGACCATAAATTATTTAAATTTGTCTATAAAGAATATGTCATGGGAAAAAGGGGCTAATGTTTGTTAACTTTACGATAGCACTCCGTGTCTCAGCAACAAACTAACATTGTCCACAACTTTTGATTAGCTTCATATTTCACATGTGCATTGCTTATGACAAGATAATAAACTTTTTTTCCGTTATGGCATACATTTTGTGGTATTGCCTTGTTTGGGGAACATACTCCATCTCTGGCGGCTCTTGTTTTCCATCGGCGTCCAATTTCCCGTAAACATTGCTAGAAATGAAAAAGACTGGTAGGTAAAGATAGATAAAGACTTACTCTGAAAGAGTAAATGAACTTCTGGGGAATTTTCGCTGCACATCTTCTTTACAATATTGTTTACCCGTTTTTGTTTTACAAACTAAAATAGGTATATTTTATCCCATTACCCCACAGAGTGACACCTTTTGACTCCCCACAAGATAGAAACGAAGAAATTGCCTGATTTCTTCAATTCACACAATGTTTTCTTCATAAAAAGACCAAAAATATTTAATTTCATTTACTTCAAATTGTCGTCTCTAGCATCTTTGAATATGGACAAGTCTGAAAATAATAGGTGTCAAAAGGAAATATTGAGAGAAATGGAGAAATTCATATTCACCACCAGTTTATTCTCTTCTGTATTTTTTGCCGAATTATGTCTACCAGGGGCGTCAAAACAATATCAGTTTTAGAAATGTTATAAAATCAAAGTTCACCAGACCATAGGCTACATAGTAGAACATGAAAAACTTGCTTGCTTCAATCTAAAATCTAAGTTCCAACAACAAAGGGCCAATTTTGACATTGTTCAAGTTACAATAAAATTCTTCTTCTTTTTTGACTCCGCCAAAGATAATGGCTTTGTAAAACATTGTGGAAAATTATGATGTTACTTGTGACAATCAATTCCTACATTTAATTCCCATAATGCTTTTCATAGAATATGATTTTTTCAAAAAAAAAAAAAAAAAAAAAAAAAAAAACATGGAAAATTTCATTAATCAAGATTGTCGTCTGCGACATCTTTGAATTCAGATGACACTGAATTTTGCCATCTGGTCTATAATGTCAATCAAAATTAATTATGTTATGTTGTGATGAGTTAAAAAAAACAAATCATATCTTGGGCCTTAAAAAACCAACAGAAATGCAAAACTAGGACAATATTGGATATATTAGGAGAGAGTTTTAGGAACATTTTAAAGATTCTGGCACTAACCTGTGATAAAAGTTACAGTTGGTTTTGTAATATCAATTTTGGGTAATATTGTAGGAAAATAATTTTCCCCTAGATTTCTTATTAGTGTCTGCCATCTAGAAAGGTATTTGGAAGGGGTCAGTCTAGGGCATCATGCTGAGAATCACTGACCGCTCCAATATGATAAGAACATTTTAATGGCTAGGTAGACTGATTTCAGTCTGTTAAGAATAACATCATTTGTATTCAGAAATATGAAAATAAGGTACATATAAAATTGTTGCTCTGTGTCGTTCTTAACAGACTGAGAAAATCCCTTTGTATGGTAATCCGACCCAAAGATAATATCCGACACCAAGCAGTAGGCCCTACTCCACAGCTTGATAACATAATTAGCTGCTAAGATTTATAACTGCAGTCTCAAAGAAGACTTGATTTTCACCCACATATTCATTGAAAACATTGAAGACATTGAAAATATAGAGCCAAATAAGAAAATTCTGATTATCATCATTTTCTCCTTTTTCCTCAATACCTTTTCCGTTTATTATAATCCACAAATTCAATCTTTATCAACAACCCTTCTTTCTTTTTTTTTTTTTTTCTTTTGGACATGACAACCCTTAAATGTTACCTTGTAACTTCAGCTTGTTTTAAGATGCAGTTACGAGGTTTTTGTTGTAAAGCAGCAGCAGCAGCAGCAGCAAGTTAAGCCTCTCTTCCAACCCGTCGTGCGTCTTTTTAAATCGTACGTTTTAAAACTCTGCAAAATCGCACGATTTATAAAGACGCACGACGGGCTGTAAGAGGGCCTCAAAATATTGTCCGGTAAATTCTTTGGTGCGTGCAGTCTGCGTCATGGTTGCGTCCACCAAAATCGTACGTTGCATCAGCGTGCATCGCACGACTAAACGTACGTTTTAGACACAGACCGCACGCAGACTGCGCGCAGGAGCACGTACGACCGGTTGTAAGAGAGGCTTTAGTGTTGTTGAGGACCGACCCTTTCCCAAAACGGCAACATCAAAGGGCTGCCCAGTCCAAAAACGAAAGAAGGTTTGTTGATAAAACTTGATTTTGTGTACAATAATATACGGAAAAATATTAAAGCAAAAGGAGAAAATGATGATGAGCAGAATTTTCTTAGAGTGGCTCAATGTCTTTTCGATTAGGTAGGTGAAAATCAATTCTTCTTTGATAAAGGATTAAACGACTGCAGTCATAAATCTGATCAGCTAATTATGTTATCAAGTTGTGAAGTACTGCTAGGTGTCGGATTATCTTACAAAGTGATATCTGGAATGTGAACCACCTGTGGTGACCAAATTTTAGACGCCTCTTTCTATGGATTTTCTCAGTCTGTTAAGAACGACACAGAGCAACAATTTTCTATGTACCTTATTTTCATATTTCTCAATATAAATTATGTTATTCTTAACAGACTGAAATCAGTCTAATGGCTAGGTTATGTTATGATAAACAAGACTTGCATTCTCGAGGTGTAATCACTGGTGAGCTAGTCAGCTACACCTAAATGACATATTGTATAAATATCATTTGTTTTGATGGGATTTGCTATTTCACAAGGACAATCTAATTTTAAAATTCAAATAATGGACCATTATTACAGAATCTGTTATCACTGCAATGAGCCAGGTGACAACAACAACGAATATGCATTATTCAACAAATCTATTAACCCTTTCCCAAACGGCAAAATATTACGGTGATCCACTTCAAAAACTGCCACAAATGACAAAATGGATGTTATCAAAGATAAAATTTGTGTAAAATATGGCACAGAAAATATTGAGGCAAAAGGAGAAACTGCTGGTTATCAGCAGTTTCTTCTTTTGTTTCAATGTTTTCCCAAGCCTTTTCTATTAGGGACGTCGAACCAGGTCTTGTTTGGTAAAGGGTTAATACATGACCGATTTGGAAATTTTTTGAAGCAGAAAAGACTTAAAACGAGGGGGGTTTATGAAATATTCTAAACACCACTGAATAAAAACTTTATTGACGACTAAACAAAATTGCGTTCGTCGTCAATTACTTTTATCATGTGCTATTTCGAAGATCCGCCCACATCCAATAAATCCCTGGTATGTTTACGCCATCTCTTCTGCTTCAAATCATTTTCAAATCGGTCAGGTATTGCCATTAATATAAAAGATTCCATGCAATTTTCGTTGTTGCCACGTGAATCATTGATGTGACATATCTCTAATGACTGGTTCATACTACATATATATCATGGACCATATGTTTGGACCATCGTTTCACGACGATAACCATTGAACAGTCGAATCAGTGAAAATCAACGTCAAATACATCCTGGCCGTCAATTTTGTTGGAGTTCATCATAATATGAAACTAGATCGTACATCACAGACTTATAACGTATGTAACCTTGTTTATATGCAACATCCAGATGTCTACAAGTGTAGGGAAAATTTGAATTCAACGTGATCAGATTTCATGATACTTTTACTTATATCAACCCTCTCTCAAACAAGACCTGGTTTTGACGTCCCTTATATTTAGAAAATGCTTTGGAAAACATTGCGACAAAAGAAGAAACTGCTGATGACCAGCAGTTTCTCCTTTTGCCTCAATATTTTCTGTTCCATATTGTACACAGACCCTTTCCTTTTCAACATGCATTTTGTCATCTGGAGCAGCTTTCCAATTGGATCACCCCTAAATTTTGTCGTTTGGAAAAGGGTTAAGACTGCTAAAGATGTGAACCATCATCTTCACACACATCACGGCACTGTAACCTAGGATAGAGATGAAGAAGCGTCACGTCATTTAAAAGTCTTTCCAAAACAAGCTTCGGGTCCTGAAAAGTAAACCGCTTGAGAAACATTTTAGGCAAAATATGAATATGCTGGTAAGAAGCGAATTCTCCATTTGCCTCCTGCCTCAAAGTGTTCCTGTTTTGCTGTACGCAAATTCGATCTTTATCACTATTAATTTTGTCACCTTTCAGTTTTACATAACTTTAAAAGTAACAAATAAATGCGACGATACTGAGGAATACAATCTTATTCGATGCCGATAAGTTAATTGGCATCGTTTATAAATTTATTATAAACTGCAGCAACCAGTTTCTATAACTAAAATGCACTTGATGAATTTGATTTAGAGAAAGTAATCGAAAACTGCAACATTCAGTTTTTTTAGCTGGACCAATCTAGTTCTTCCGTTCGGGAAAAAGTATATGGCTGTCTGCAAACACTCAGACCGGTGATGGTTCTTTATTTGCTTCCTGCTATGCGTTATCGCCGTATTCTGTTTATTTATTGTGTGGTTTATTTATTTACTTATTATTATTTCCCATGTTAACTGGCCCTACAAACTTTCCATTCAAACACAACACGTGTACAAAGTTTATTTGTTGTTTCTGGATCGCCTTGGAAACGGAATATCATTTTTATTCCTTCTTTCACAAATTAGTGAAAAATGATACTTTCCCATGTAGATAGCGGTAGTTTGCGGTTCTTGTTGCTCCGGGATATGCAAGCATGAAGATGAAATTGGCCGTTACTTGTTTGTTTTCGATCCAACATTGACGTGAACTAATATACATTTTCTACCAGTCTAAACACAAGGGTCATGACCATTTAATTGAAATATTGGTTTCTCTGGAAGCAAAGAGAGTAAGCAACCCCGAAACTTTTCTTGCTAATATACAAGTGTGGACATTTATCAGAATATGAAATTAATTTTTATTTGGACAAAACTGTGCTTGTTTCATACATTTTTTGCTAACAGTACCCAAAATATAGGACCGTAATACTAAACTACACTTAAGGTGCAGTGCCAAAAGAATGGCCGATCTCTTTTGCATCAGAACGTTCTTATCCTTTTCCTTGTAGCACAAGAAGTAGTATCATTTTTAACGAATGTAAATTCGAAACATACACTAACGGAATTTGGTATTTGATGTAGTAACACGCTTCGTCTCTGGACTATCAAATTGGGGACAGTTTTTAGAATATTACGAAATTACAATGTTTAGGGTCTATTGTACTCGTACTTTGACCATGCAATGGAATTAGAATGTGTATTGTTGTGGATGTGGGAGAAGAGTGACGAAAAAATGTCGCTATTATATTTTTGTCTTTATGGTTTGGTGAAAGATGCTTGCAAATCTCTGATTGACTGAAAAAGAAACTTTAATGTGTTAAAAATCAAAAGCTATAAATGTTATCATTTTTCTATTTTGAATTGTAAAATAACATTTTTAGTTATACATCTAGGTATTTAAAGGTGGTTTTCTAAATTGCTGTAATAACTACCATAGTTATAAATGCTGCAATTGCATGATCTCGTATATCTATAATGACTTTCCCCCCAAAAGTTACGTCTTAACTGCAACATGTTTAAAGCTGTATTTACAAAGAACAGCAGTGATATACATGTACTTTAAGCGTATCAGATTGGTATTGGTTGGTATTTAATGTCAAATCACCATCGTGTATATCTTTGTACCTTTGTGTAAGGTGGGGAAACAGCGCAAAAAAGAAAGTAATTGGTATAATAAAACTCTATCTAAAATGTTTCAAAAATTGACGTGTAGAGTGTTTTCAAGTGAGTTCGTGAAATCTAGATCCTTATCTAACAGAATTATCGTAGTTTTCAATTATCAGGACGTCTGTGTTCTAAGTGCGGACACTTTCCTGGAAACCTCTACTCTTTCTTTGTTTACCTTTACATTTACTTTCTTATTTTGCGAGGCAAATACCAATGCTACTGGTAATGTACATAAATATTTGTACATCCCAATTTCATAATTGACAAGTTTTGAATAAGAATAAAATCAAGCGCTTCATTGCAATTGTATACGGGGTCTTTATATTGGACCTTGACGAATGGCTATAACCTTAGTATAACAGTCAGGGATCTTTTCACAATATGAAATATAGTTGTCATGTAATTTCTATATCACTTTCAATTTCTTGCGACTTATTCTTTTCTACTTCCACTTAACTGCTACAGTGTACACTGTTTGTTTTCAGAACATAAAATTGGATGTCAAGCTCTCGTTTCTGAGACACTATCAACTGTCTTTACCTACCTCAGTTGTCATGAACAGCGGATATCTGTAATTTAGATGGTTCTGCGCTGTCACCATACTTTAACCCATTACCAAACGACAACATTTTGGACTGTTCCAAATTTAAAGATGATGCAGACGACAATTTCAAGTGAATGAAATAATACAATGGTTGGTCTCTCTCTGCATGGAAAATATTGTGGGAAATGAAGACATTGCTTCTCACAAGCAATTTCTTTATTTGCCACAATTTTATCCATAGCCATTTTCTTCTGGGGAGTCAAAACGAGTCACTTTTTGGTGATGGGTTAAAGTATTTGACACATAACGATATCTTGTTGGCTGTCCACATGACCAACATGCTGTGTGAAAGATACACAAATATTACTTCTGACGTCTCTTCAAAAATAATCCGAGTTTTCTCTGATGAAATTCGCTCTTTGATATGTTGATGTCGCTCATGATTATTCAAAATGTATACTCAGAATTAAGAAAATAAATCGAACCTCAATGCCCTGCAATTTCTTCAGATTAAAAATTCAACCAAATTGGACGGTCACCTACATTATTCTACTTAACGAAAACAAAGTAGCCTACAAACAGATCAAAAAGTAGATTCTATCACAACATAGACGTAAATCATGGCATTTTGATCAAATATTCACAAATAGAAATATCACGATTTCAATTTGAACGGCCATAAAACATTATATTGTGGAAATATTTATAAAGCATGCTAAACTTGAAAACACCTTGCAGAGTTTTCCCACCGAATTCCTATCAGTTAACGGTGGAATTTACAGGTAGACGTCAAAAGAAATGATAAATGTTAAAACCTTCTCAGAAATGTGGATCGTGAAATATGAATTAATCATCAGTCACTTAAACATGCCCTAATTGTGTTTTACTGAACTAATGACCTCACGACCATCACGTGATGTGGTACAGGTGACTACTATTTGAGCCTTGATCTGGAAAAGGGTCCCCTATATCATTTATACGGACATGTCAGTATGTGCCCAAGCGGAGTCTGGTTTGGAACCATACTGTACTCCAAAGCTTGCTACAGGTCAAGAAGAAGCTAATGGAGACCAAATACGGCTCTTGGCCAGACTGCGTGTATACGCAGGCTGATCTGGAACCATGTTTGGCTCAAAAGCCTTATGCGAGGACATTTTCCAGATCTTGGCCTATTTGTATGTATGTGTTATCCCTTTTCAGACCATAAAAATGGCATAAATGTATGATAAGCATATAAACAATCTTACGAGTCAAAGTGATATAAACGTATCTGGCAAACAACAGTTGTATTAAACAAGCTATGGCGATGATAAGTGCATTTCCAGTATACCGAAAGGTTGTAGAGATAAAGGTGGTTTTTTTAGCTCCACTGGCCTTCAGGCCAGCGGGCTATTGTCATGGCGCTGTGTCCGTCGTGCGTGCGTCCGTCCGTGCGTCCGTCCGTCCGTCCGGTCGTCAACTTTTTCTTTAAAAATCTTCTCCTCAGAAACTACTGGAAGGATTTCAATCAAACTTCACAGGAATGATCCTTAGGTAGTCCTCTATCAGATTCCTTCAATTGATTCTGATTGAATCAGAAAGTTTTGAGTTATCTGCCCTTGAATTAAAAAAATGGCTGTTTTGACTTTGTTTTCACTCTAGCACTTACAAATATTGACCAATCAAGACAAAACTTGGTCAAAATGTTGGTGACGATAAAATCATGCTTGAGTGCAATTTTCAGCTTGATCTGAATTTTATGTCATGAGTTATATGCCCTTGAAATTGATAAAATTGTCATTTTCGGCTTAATTTTGAGTTTGTTTCACTCTAGCAACTACAAAAATTGACCAATCAAGACAAAACTTAATCAGAATGTTGGTGACTATAAGATCTAGCCTTGGTATAATTTTCATCTTGATTGGAATTTTATGTCATGAGTTATGTGCTCTTGAAATTTTCAAAATTGTCATTTTCGGCTTAGTTTTGACCTTGTTTTCACTTTAGTAACTACAAATATTGACCAATCAAGACAGGACATAAACACAATATTAGTGACCATAAGATCTTGCCAGAGTGTAATTTTCAGCTTAATGTGAATATTACATCATGAGTCTACTTGAAATTGACAAATTACCATTTTTGACCTTATTTTTACTCAAACAACCATAAATATCTACCAATCAACATGAAACTTTCACATAATCTTACTGGCCATATAGAACTTGCATGGGTGTAATTTTCAGCATCATCTGAATCTTAATAGAATCTCGGGCCTGTGGAGCGAATCAAGACCTTCAGGTCTTCTAGTTTTTTGGTAATCTCGTATAATCAAAGAATCGATTTGATTTTACAAGTTGCATTACAAAGGGTGCATGTCAATGTGTAACGCCATTTTGTGATTCTGGTCAAATGAAGAAAATTATTACCTCTGATTCGCTCGTTCAGCAAATGAAAGAGACCACACCGATATTTACGTGGTAGCGTTCAATGTTAAAACGTCGAAGTTGTTCCAACTTTAACGTGTCAAGCTGTCTGAAGTTGCATTTAGGTTTCTGTTGAAAAGCAACGATACGTTGCTATGTATGCTGAAAATTGCACGTCTCCCTCTCATAAAAATGTTGCAACTGGTATATTTGATACAGCTTTCAATATCTGCCATTACATGAACCATGTGTCCGTCAATGCGACATGTTCCAATTATTCGTATATTTCCGGCCGTGATACATTGTACGTCAATTAAACACGCTCAACTATTCGTGCTTCATCTATCTTTCAGGCACGGTGCGCGATGCACGCGTGAATTTTCTACACGTGATTAATCATACGTAGATAACAATCAAATATCAACGAGATGCGATGATTGTACAACAAATGCTTCTTTCATAAAATACGCGTTTGAGTTGGAAATAGACGGAATTAGACGTTAGTGCTTATCGCGTATGTCATTAGCATATGATAAAATAATAAAACACCCTAGAAATGAAAAAGATATAAACTTATCGCGCGAGACCATATTGGTTAACCTTTTCCTATGACAACAAAACATTAGATTGCTCCAACTTGAAAGGAGTTGAACGTAGTCTCACTAATGTTTGAAACGAGTACATACTAAAGCATGAAACGCTTTTTAAAAGAATACGAGGAAAAAAAAGAAAAAAAAGTTATAATAATTCCTTTTTATCGGATGGGGATCTCTAAGCACAAATCGCACTTTTTCAGGCGATGACCTTTGTAAATAAATGGGTGAAAGAACTTTATAAATACGTATGAGCCAGGATCTGGAAAAACGTCCCTTATAGCATTTGAGAACAACATGGTTCCAGATCAGCCTGCGTATACACGCAGTCTTACCAGGAACCATGTTGTTCTCAAATAGCTTCTTCGTGAACTATAGTACCTTAAAGAGAGCATCATGGATGCATATTGGACTGCATTTGACAACTGGCTAATCTTGAAACTCAATTTTTAAAAATGCTATAAGGGACGTTTTTCCAGATCCCGGCTCGTATCTATTTTCTGAGAACTCCCGACGTGACAAAGGTTCTTAATATCGACGTAGAATATGAACAAAGCATACAAACAGTCATAAAGTCCCGACAAAACAAAGATTAATTACGGTTTATCGGTGCGTGGTGTCACATTTTGTCTTTCTTCGCTGTCCCCAGTGTATAATATTTATCTACGATTTATTGTGATAGCAACTACATTAATCTGCCTTTGTTAAGACCTTATTTCCTTTCATCCGAACGTTTCCTGCTAGTAACATTTTACCAGAAATTTGTATCTTAGACCTCTTTCAGCCAAGAAAATTGAAATCTTGAGAAACATTTGCAAAGCATTGTTGGTGATTACAACATTTTGTCTTTTGAGATTATCTTAGAGATAATCTCACGAGAAAAAGAATTGGTGTCCTAAACAATGGGTTTTATTGGTATTCTACGGATTTTGTCGCAATTCTGATATGTGGTTCACAAGCACCAATCCTTTGTTGTTGGTACTCATTAGAACCGTCTCATCTGTACGAGTCAAACGAGTATCCACAATTAAGGAGTTGTCATGTGATAATGTTTACGTTGGTAGTCCACCCCTAAAGAGATTCAAGGGACATCGTAATTTTTCGTGCGAAGTTGTAAGCAATCGTTATTCTTCTGAACCTATTCGGGCGACGTCGTTAAAATCGGCGACGGAACGTTCCACCGCCGAATGTTTAAGACGTCGCCCGAATGTTTTCGACGTCGCACGAATTTCAGTAGTGGTGATCTACCTTAAACAATATCGCCCTCTGTTGTGTCAAATAAACAGATAGGCCAATGACTTATGACAATGACCAAAGAATTTCCCCAAGAGTGTGCTTGTAATAGTTTGAAAATATCAACTCTATGAATAATGTCCATTTATAGTGGTATGGGTAAACGATGCTGTCAATTTTCTGATAAATTATTCTACTTTAACCCTTTCCTAAACGGCAAAATTTTAGGGTGATCCTTTTCAAAATCTGCCACAGATGACAAAATGGACGTTATCAAAAAAAGAATTTGTGTAAAATATGGCACAGAAAATATTGAGACAAAAGGAGAAACTGCTGATTATCAGCAGTTTCTTCTTTTGTTTCAATGTTTTTCCAAGCCTTTTGTATTAGGGACGTCAAAAGCAGGTCTTGTTTGGGAAAGGGTTAACAGGGGCAAGGACCGAATAATCGCAGAAACAAAGCGATTCTATTGTCAAGTTATGCGGTCGTTAGTACTGGGATTGAATAGTTAAACGATCATTACCTAGGCTAGTACTGAAGGGCTTTTTTGAGGATTGAGGGAAGACACAGGACACTGGTAGAAAGGGGGAAAATCGCATGCGGTATCCCAGTTTGGGGGAAATTGTATAACACTATATCTAAAAAAGCCAACAACAGCCTCTCCTTCCTCAGAAGAAACATAGCCAGCTGCCCCCCGGTAATAAAGGCCCATTGCTACAAATCACTAGTCAGACCCATCACTGAATATGCAGCTCCAGTGTGGGACCCATACACAACGAACAATGTCAACAAGCTCGAAGCTATCCAGAGACGTGCTGCTAGATTTGTTACCGGGGATTACCACCGTACTAGCAGCACCAGTCAGATGATCTCAACGTTAGGATGGGAAACACTGCAACAACGACGCACAACAAACAAAGTCATCCTAACGTATAGAATAGTACATGGCCTAGTGGACATACCAAAAGAGTCATTCTTCCAACCAGTAACTACATCCACACGAGGACACACATGGAAGTACTACGTCCCATTCTGCAGAACAGATGCACTTCGTCACTCATTCTTCCCATCAGCAACAAGACTTTGGAATAACCTCCCTGAAGACACAGTAACTTGCCAGACGCTAGAAAGCTTCAAGGCAGGGCTCGGGAGTATTCAGCTGTAAACACATTTTATGATTTTATCGTTTTAACCTGCACTTCACAGTTTTCGCCTCACAGTCACCTTGTAAATAGTCACCAAGTACGTTGATGCTCCAGAGAGGGCCCTGTACTTTATTCGGAAGAAGAAGAAGAAGAAGAACATAGAAAAAGTACATTTGATAAAGCTAAACCCCTCTTATACCCACTACTGTAGACTTGAGAACAGGCAGGACTAGTTTGTAAAGCTGCAGAAATTGTAGAAAAGCTTTCCTTGTTATTTTATTTGGGTTTCTATTGTGATTTTTGAAAAAATATCTTGGGGAAAATTTACTTTTGGGGAAAAAATTCATTATTTCTGGAGGGGAAGATGCTGAAACCAGTGTCACTTTCTTAGGGGGAAAAACCCCTGTACTGACCAGTGCGGGCGTGGTGCCACGAAAGTCAGGTAGATAAGTTGATTTTTTGGACGTAATTTGACCTTGAAAATATTGAAAACGATGTTAAATCAAATGTGAAAGTGATATCGTTACGAATTTTTCTTTCGCAAAAGCATAGTGCAGGTTTTTAAGAGGCACAATAAAGTATATGAAAATTCTTCGTTAAATATTTTCGAAACAACACATAACTTTGACGACTCTAACTGAAAACGCTTAGTAGAAATACCAGGACATTTGGGAGAAAATTAGAGGATAATGATTAATCAGCATTTTATCCATTTGTCATAATGTTTCTTTTGTACCAAATTCTACACAAATACGGTCTTTTCAACATCGACTTTGATGTCTATACAACATATTCCAAATTGGAACTGCAATTTTGGGAAATGGATAAAGAGATATTGAGCTGTGAGTCAGCCTCTATTTGTGCCCATGAGTAATACGTATGTCTTTATGATTATTGCATAGTTACGCTGTTCACATTTCAAATGCAAATGAGCCAGGGTATGGGAAAATGCGGTTCGTGTGGAATTTGAGATCGCTGCCGAAACCAGATGTATTAATTCTTCATTGTACATTAGTGAAGTCTGATCATGATCGATACTGATTTCTGATAATGGCTCCTTGCAAAGAAGAAGCTATAAGAGTTCTCCACAGATGAATTTGAAGCTGTAGTGGCAAATAAGTAAACACTGAAAGGCAAAGTGTTTAAAAAATAATTGTGAATAAAAACATAATGGGAAAAGAAGAAATTGCTCATTTTGAGCAATTTCTTCTTTTCCCATAATGTTTTTATACAAAATTATTACATTTATAGCTATTATTTCTTGCCATGAAATGCCTAAAATCCCCTTTATCATGACCATTTTGAAGAAATTAAACTGTGGGGTACTTTTGAAGCTGTAGGGGCATTACACTGATTAAAATGAAGCTGTAGTGGGGCCGATACAGCTTAATGAGCTGGGTAGAACACTGGAACAGGATAGGTCTAAATCAGACTGTGCGTAAAGCCAGGTGGCTCTAGACCCATGTTAGTCTCAAAAGTCATCAAACCCCCCTTTTTCATATTTCATAATTCAAATATTTTCTCATTAAGTGAATCGTGCTAGCAACAGTTTATGATATATGAATACCAATGCAGTGCTTTTTGGGAAACTGAAGTTTTCATTTGTTCAATAATTAGTGATTCTGTATATTAAGGACGCTCATTCCAAAGTACTTAGCTTTCAAATTGGGCCCATCTAAAAATTGATTGTTTAGGAAAGAACAAATTTCTCGGATCATAGTAATTGAGAATGAAGGATGGCATGTCACCAATCCGATACTTAGCTCAATTTCACATGGATTAAGTTTGATTAGATTAAGCAAAAAGATTAGAATCATACATGCTTATGTTATTATGTTTCCAGATTTAAACAGGGATAAAATGCAATGTGCTAATGCCGCTTTGTTGCAGCCTCAAACCAGATGCCATGTATATCCGCACCGACTAATATTGAAAATTTAAATAAGAACATTTTAATTCCAACATCAAATAAGACAACACGATATAAGATATACGATCAACTTTAAAAGGGAACGTAAAATGAATGTTTGTGTTAAAGTGACATTTTAGAATTTTTTGTTATAAACTTTACTTTTATTTTTATCTGAAAGAGCAAATTTCCTTATGGAAATTCTGAAAATTTTGAGCCAAAATATTGCGCCGTTTACGAGAAATTTATATTTTTGTGTTAAAATTGAACAAATTGTTGTGGACAACAGTTCGGATTTACCCGGTATATGCAATTTATCGATTATGCCTCAACTTTAAATGCGTGTTTCTCGCTTATTGGCAACAACTTCAAAAAACCAATAGTATTTGTACTCATTAGAATAACCAATCTTGGCATCAAGACATACTTTAAAAAATTGAAATTGGAATGAAATGTCCCTTTAAGAAAGGTTTTAAAAAAGATATTTTATTACATATAGATGCCAGGAAGCTAAAAACTGCACAGATATGTATGTCAATAAGTGTCACAATATAAATGTCAATATCTCTATCATCAACAGAGGGATAATTACAATTATCTCATTTTCGGATAATTTTCAAAAAACAAAGAAAGCGTCAATAATGCCCCATGATGGGATAAACGACTTTTTAGGGTTGACAAGTGCTTAGAGGATATGATTTGTACTTATAAAGGAATAGTCATGAAAATCGGAATTAAAAAGAGTTGTAGACAACAGAATCTTTAGGTTCATGTTGAACGTATTTTGTAAAATAGCATTGAAAGCATTGAGATGATTTGTATTGTTTGACCAGATTGAACTGCACACCCGTGGCATTTTATCCGCCTTCAAATTGGACAAGTCTAAATTGCTGCTGCTTGGGACAAAATGTCCCTGTCAGTGCAGCTTCTGAATATTTTCTTTGAAAAATAGAAAAATACACTGTTGTAAAAATCTGCAGCATAGCGGAATGGTATTTCATTTGTAAATATATAATTTATTTCATTCTCTATTTTGTTCGTCCTCAAAATTGGCTGGTGAGCTTGAATATTGCTCTTACCCACTTTTCGGACATGTTGCAATGATAAAGATTACGGTACTTAGGGCTATTGATAATTAAATAGTAGACGATGTCCGCCAATATAGGCCAATATAGGCATCATACGTGTAGGCCTGTGCCTCTGGTTAAAGTTAAGACTTAGATTTAGACTTGTTATATTCGTGAACATAGTCCTTGTATCTTACCATCTAATGAGGACATTTTACAACTAGAGAAAGCGACCAGAAAATAAGTACAATTAAGCCTACGCTTGCTAGAACATAATATCGTCGATGGGGAGTCAAAACCTCGTAACTGCAGCTTATTCAAGCTGTAGTTACGAGGTTTTGACTCCCCACCAGCGATATCATTATATTATCATCCCCGTGATAATTGCATTGACATTTGCTTCTTGCACCTTTATGATAGAGTGTACATGTTATTTACTATTCCCTTTACTAGAGCGCACTACTTGTAATCCTTTATTAAATAATTTCTTCAATATAATTGTACATGAGGTGAACAATGTATGTTATAACAGTATTCCTGGCGACAGACAATAGCTTCAATCTACTTTTTTACCAGTCAAGCATTTAGCTCCTCTTTGTTCAATAACGAAGTTCGTAAGGAACAAATAGTTGAAAACAAGTCTTTGGCTTGGGCTGATATGTACTGCAATACTTCATTATATTGAAAACCAAAAGTTCAAGGTCTGACATCGTGCCAGACTAATTTCGTCAGGATGTAGCGTTATCACCAAAAACATATGGTCTAATATCCATTTTGACCGGGTTACTGGTCATGTCAAATAATAAATGAACGGTTGATTGAAAAACCAGACTTTTTCATGAATCTTTGAGCCGCGTCACAAGCATATGACTTTGGGAATGTGCGTAAATGCTTATCCTAGTCAGTTTGAACCACCTCCCCACCCACTTTGGATTCACCAGAGCATGGGCTTATGTTTAGACAATGTTTTTCAGATGGCCGAAGTATCCCTGTTGGAGTCCATGAAATAGTTCTGAACTGTATTTTGCTCTCTTTGGATTACAGAATACACTGAATCATGTGATTCGATAAATATGTCCCATCTATTTGATTAGGTGTAAAATGATAAAAAAGAGAAATTGAAGTGTTTTATTTTATTTTATTTTAAATACAATGCTTTCAAATAATTCTGATAGCTCGTTTAGTGAGATTCAGAGCCCCATTGTTATATGGTGCGACACACCCTGGCTTTCTAACCTTGACCCCAGTCTGGACTCTAGACAGATACACGTTACTGTGACGAATGGGTTTTCATGAAGTATGTTCTCGTCCATTATCGTGTACCAGAGAACACATTTAACCCTTTCCCAATCAAGACCTGATTTTCACGTCCATATTAGACTAGACATTGAAATACATTGAGGCAAAAGAAGAAAATGCTGATGATTAGCATTTTCTCCTTTTGTCTCAATATTTTCTGAGCGATATCGGTATTGTATACAAACACATTCTTTATTAATTTTGACGTATGCGTTTTCACGAAGTATGTTCTCATTCATTATCATGTACCAGAGAATTAATTTAACCCTTACCTTTAAAAACAACACTCTAAACATAGCGTCAATGATTCAACATTTCCTATGCAACACCTCGCAACTTTAGATGCTTGCAAACTTGTGTACTTGTATTTCAATTATAGATGAAAACGGCACGTTCAAGCAAGAATGTGAACGCTTTGTACAGTTCATCCTATGGTCGTACAAAATTGCAGTTAATCAAGAGCAGAATATTTCCTCAGCCAGAAAAAAAAATATTTCTGGACTATTGTGCTAGGTCACTGGAAGAAGTGCTTTCGGTTCGTGGCTAACACAGTTCCTTTAAAAATTACCCCTCTTCTGGAAATGGCCTGCTTTCTGCATGAATGGTTCTGAGCTTAGGTTCCAATTGGATGCTTCTGAGTGACATGTTTTCTAAATTTTTAGCCAGAACCCATCATTCTTTTCATGACAATTCGGTGTCTTTGAGTGCAGGAATACATGTGGCCATCCAAACTCCACACAGCGACAATGCCTTACATTATCACTGCAGGCATATAAATCACGTGACCATGGTGAATGTCAAGACTGATATCGTAAAGATGGTGGAAATTTATTTATATTTCTAAAATCATTTTTTAAATCTAATTTTATTTTTTATTTGGATTCATATCTGACACCCCATATTCTTAAAACATCACTAAAAGCATGTTTACTTTTTTGAATAAAAATCAATATAAAAAAATCAATTACCTGAAATCTTGGTAACTCGAAGCTGTGCCGGCAGAGATCTCCCCAATCCCAATTCGGGGGAGATAACTGCGAAGGAGATTGGTGGCCATCTTTTCCGGTGTCTTTATTTTGGCGTGGAAAACAACAAACTGGTAGGTATGTTTGACAATGTGCAAAACGCTATCTATTAAGGCGGGTATGTTGCCTGAAAATTCCACAGTTTAAAGATAGGTATGTGTCATATTAGGCACAGTTTTGTTCAACGAGATGTTGTGAATGGTGTAATATAATGTGTTGAAAGGGGGATGTTACACAGAACTATATAGGAACCAATATGAGTGTACCGCCACCTTTCACCACATGAACAATTTTTTACGGACCAAGTAGAACAAAGAGCTGGAGAAATTAATATAAAGATGCTGGTAAACAAATTTGTTTTATTGCATCAATATTATTTATGCTTTATTTTTAAAGTATTTGATCGAAATCAATGTCCTTTTCTGTCGCCCGCAGCAGCTTTCAATTTGGATAAGCACAAAATATAATTGTTCGGTAGAGGGTTAATTACCCCTGTAGATAATGACATGCCATTATCAGGTGTCTGCAACCTGTCTTATACTTAATTAAGGTAGAATACCCGTAATGCGACCATTTTGAGATTCATAAAACATCGGATTTTTTTTGCGTCGTCGTTACGTATCCGAACTTATTCGGGCGCGGTCGTAAACATTCGGTGGTTCCACCGCCGAATGTTTTCGACGCCGCCCGAATAATTACGACGTCGCGCGAATCTCATTAGTGGTAGACTACAGTTACGATAATCTAGAATAAGATCGAATCGTACGTTATACATATTAGTGCAAATTGATCTTTGTCGATGCTGTCTGCCAAAATATGGAATGATTTCATCTAGTACGCCGTGACGTAATTTCGGACACACAATAGCAATTCGTAGGTATTGTTATAAACTATCGTAACTACGGCTTGAAACAAGCCGTAGTTACGAGATTTTATAACAACACCGATGGTTTATCAAAACATAACGGTAAACTGAATATATTTTCAGGACAAAATTCATTGCTATTGGAATAATTCGTGATCAGGACGATCCGGACAAGGGTCAGTACTGGCAGGCTGTTATCAGGTGCCTGCAACCTGCCCTACACATCATTAACTCCTCACCAAACAAACAATTACCTATTGTTCCTTATTGATAAACATGGAAATTAACTGATAAGCACATCCAGAAAAAATGCTTTCCGTCAGATAATCTGACATCTCAATCCCGCGGCGATCTGGACGAATTAATGATTACAGCAGGTATCCCAGGTATGAGTTCTGTACAAAGTGTCTGTGTGTAGTGAAGTTATAGGCGAACAACACAGGTCTTGATCAGATAGTGTGTTTGACTGGCTGATCTGGGTTGCAGGGTTTAGGGTTTACCATTGCCCTGTATTGGTTTCGATTGCATATGAATATGTATGATACATGTATATCACCAGTCCAAATATCTGTTTGCTTCAACAACAAACTTCCCAGTAAAGTCAATTCAGCAAATGGTCTAAAATATGTTCAAAACATCAATTGTACTCGATATTACTACTACACCAGTTTGATTCAATGGCGTCAAAGACGATATCAAACGCAATAAGTGATATGGGAGTAAAATGGCGACTCCTGAGTTAGAGGTTCGGCAAGCAGCCTCTTTGCAATGCTATTCCTAAAAGCGCAACTAAAATTGACAAAATCCAGCAGTCAATGACCCGGTGGTTGTTTCAATACATCGATTATAGCCCTGATCTGTCAGTGTTAGGCATCCATGTGGTTCTAATGTTAAATCAACAATGACATCATTATCACGTAATGTTAATTGACTGACAGTAATTGATAGTGATAGGTGGATGAGTTCCACAGCACTCAGGTGTTGAATGATGCGTAATTACATGTACGAAAGATGCAGCTATCCTTGCACTATGACATTGACATTTCTAATTAAGAAACCATATATCTAGCGTTTCCCCCTTTCCGTCAGTAATTTCTTTACTATAAAAATGGTACAGCAATATTGACAAAATTTTGCATGGTATGTAAATTGTTTGAGTGATAAAAGGAACATTTATAAGGGTAGATGTAGGTAGTCCTGTCCAAGGTCATTGTTATGACGTTATAAGGTAGAATACCTGTAATGTGGCCATTTTGAGATTCATAAAACACCGGACTTTTTTTCGATCCTCGTCGTTATGTATCCGAACTTATTCGGGCGCGGTCGTAAACATTCGGCGGTTGAAAGTTCCACTGCCGGATGTTTGCGACGTCGCCTGAATATGTTGATACCCAGTTCTCCACTTTTCCAAATATTTTCCATGCTATAACAGAGGTGCAACAACAATGACATCAGTATGACGTAATGTTAATTGATTGACAGTAATCAATATTGATAGGTGGATGAGTAACACAGACTCAGGTGCTGAGTGACAATTGAATAATTAGGCGAGATGCAGTTAACAGCCTTAATGACCCTGAACAATAACAAAAACTTATGATGCTTATGTTGATGTCTTTATCGTACTGCGTATTTATGAACTCCTTGTAATTTGCTATGTATTTGTTTGATGCAATAAACTGTTTGTATTGTATTGTTTGTATCTTACATGTAAGTAATACTAATATTTCAGCTTGAGGAATAAATAGATACATATTTACAGATGTAACATACAGGTTACAAATGGAAAGATGTTATTAAGACGTATTTAGGTATTTATGTAAGCATTTCGAAGTACCGGTATGTCTGAACTGAACTTTTATCGGCTATTTAAACGGGCAACAATTTTCATAAAGAGGCCGCATAAGGGTATGTATGGATATATGTCAGAAATCTAATTACTTTTTTTCAACATTCGGAATAAGCTTTAAATTGGTAAAGCCAATTGAGACGTTATAACTTCTCATCGTCACTAATAGATTAAGCTATTCTTGCAATTTTGTTAAGCAGAATTCGTGTTCAATACAAATTTCCGAAATGTTAGTAACACATGACCAAGTATATCCATATTCTCTAAATTCCGCCAGATTCGATCGAAAGAGAAATCAAGACATTGATTCCCGTTAAAAATCGTATAAAGCAATCAACATTATCTATGTAATCACGGCTGATAAATCCGTTAACTTCTCCAGATAAGATGCAATTAACATTATCTACCCGATGCCAAATTGGAGCTGACGATCGGGTCTCACAGGGAGGATCAATATAGTAACGAATATGGAGAGTTCATTACCAAACGTCCCCCTGTGTATCCGTTATCTAGTCAATGACATAGATATCTAAACATAATTCAGAATTCGGACAAGAAACGGTTAATTACTTTTCAATATGTACCAGTAGTACTAAACGTTACTCACAGGAATAACTTGAATAGTTCATTATATTCATCTTTTTTGTGGTCCACAGTCTCTGTCAAAATGATTGAAACACCTTGTTTGCATAGCATTAACCTATTACCACACAGTGACTCCTTTTGACTCCCCACAAGATATTGGCTTTGGAAAACATCATGGAAAATGAAGAAATTGCTTGTGACAAGCAATTTCATCATTTCCCACACTGTTTTCTTCCAAAAAAAAAAAAGACCAAAAGATTTTAACTTTCCTTAACTTAAAATTGTCGTCTGCAACATCTTTGAATTTGGATCCGTCCAAAATTTGTCGCATGGGAATGGGTTAGTGCAGGTTAAATAATGATAAGCCATTCTATTGTACGTAACTACAGACAATGTGAATGTTTGTTTACCGATGTACTACGATTGGTAATCGATAATCAGATATTACATGACATGCTTATTTTCATTTACGATATGATAATAAATGATTACCCAACAGGTTGTAAATATGTGTCAAGTGGAATCAACGAAATCAGAAAGTATTGAATAAGCCAGGGAAGTATGTGAGCTAAGGCTAATGCATATTACATGTATATGTCACTTCCCAAATGACCATTAGCATTTTGCCTTTGCAAAGGCTTAAGCATTGCCTTTTGGGATTGTGAGATCTTAGTGCCCGTACAACTTCCACATAAGCTTCTGTAAGATTATCTTTGTACATGTCTACATCAAAACTTGGCCCTGGTTTCTCAAAAAAAAAAAAAAAAAAAAAAAAAAAAAAAAAAAAAAAAAAAAAAAAAAACTTGAGTACATGCACACGAGTACATGCTCAACTTCAATGGAATATTCTCCAACGTTTGAAGGGTATTCGATTGAAGTACACGTGGATTTCGTGTGATTTGAGTACGGTGGTCAGATTTTAGCCCGAGAACGTACTTAAGTATTTACGAGAAACCGGGCCCCGGTTTCTCGACAAAAACTTTAAGTATATTCTCATGAGAACATGCTCAACTTCAAAGGAATACTCTCCAACGTTGAAGGGTAGTCGATTGAAGTTCACGTGGATTTCTTGCGATTTGAGCACGGTGCTCAGATTTGAGCATGAGAGCTTACTTAAGTTTTTTTTTGAGAAACCGGGCCCTGGACTAGGACTTGTTTGGAGGGAAGGTAACACGAACACACTTTCCCCGGTCTAGTAGCACTGGCGGTGGCCTCGACCAAAGCGAGGGACGTTTTTTTTTTTCGCGAACAATGTATTCCGTCGGTGTTGTTATAAAATCTCGTAGTTACGAGATTTTATAACAACACCGACGGTTTGTCAATACATAACGGTGAACCCGGTCTATGTTTAGACCAAATTCATTGCAATTAGAGTTAAAAATCTTTAAACTCACATTTCAACGCAAAATATCTATACCTTGTTGTAGCGAAAAACGTCCCTCGTTTTGGCCGAGTTCACCACCAGTGAGTAGACTACTCATATTTATGCAAGTATGAGCGCACATGGTTCTGTCCTTGTTGTAATGAACAGGTTGGATAATTAACTAAAGATTATCTTCCAGTCAATATCATTATCATTATTTGTTTACATGTCATAACTGATCAGATAAACTAATCTACTTCTTCACTGTTATAGATGTAACATTACATCATATATCAAGCCAATCATTTATTATGCTGTTTGCTGTTCTAAGTAGAGAATAACTATATACATACAATTATCTATATTGCTTAACCCTTGTTCTAATATGTTAATGTCAGTTACGATCTCAATATTAGGACACAGTAATAATTACTCTGAGATTTTTTAAATGTCGTGATATGCTGCCATCTGTAAGCTGGATTCTCCTGGACATATCATTATTATTCTTATCAACGACCAACCGAAATCTAGCTCTTGGTATTCTTTGATAAATCGTCGATTTCAAGATTAACCCTTTCCCAAACGGCAAAGTGTTAGGGCGGTCCAACCTGAAAGCAAGCGACAAAAAAGATGTTGAAGAAGATAGAATTTGTGTAGACAAAATGAGAAACTGCTGGTTATCAGCAGTTTCTTCTTTTGTTTTAATGTTTTCCAAAGCAAATTCTATTAGGGACGTCAAAGAAGGTCTTGTCTGGGAAATGGTGTTTGATTCCACTAGTAACGTGAACTTATGAAGTATCTTACAGGGATTTGTTTTGTCATATAGACACATTCAGATTTCATTGTAGATTGGAGTTTTAATAAAACTCAGTCGCATGCAGTGGAATCAGATATCCGGAATGTCAGCGAAACTACATGTATAATGTCTTCATTCATTCATTGCTCTTGTGCACCAAGATGCAAACTCATATTAAACGTAGCACTTACCCCGTAGGGAGTCAAAAGACGTCAACGTGTGGTCTTAGTAATTTATAAAATTACTGTTTTTGCCAAATGGTGGAATGAGGTGTGTCCTAATATAACCAAGCAGTGCTTACAGCCAATTTTTGCTACCTTCTCACGCCAAAATGACGATTTCAGTAGCTTTCATTTCATATCACATTCCCATGATTACCTGTCAGAATGGCTGGAATATTTCTGAACCATCATAACAAGGGTTAAATTAGCCCTGACTGTAGATCGTAACGGTTTCTCACGGCATCGTGTGACCGGCTAAACTAGCTATAACTACTGACATCATGTCGTCGCGTGTTCGTGGGAGAGAAAGCATTTAGTCAACACTTGTTGCAGGCATTACAACGGCTGGCTTCCGTTAACATCCTTCCAGAAACAATGTTTGGTAATGGTTTACGTGTCCAAACAAAAAACAGAAAAAACAGTGAACAAGACGAAAATGTTGATTCTCAGCCGTTTCAGTTTTCAATCTATGTTTCCTTGCTTCATCAAACAATTAGTTATCTATTTTGAACTTCTGTTTTGCTATCTTCATCACATTGGGCTATTCCTAGAATGTATCGCGCTTGAAAGGGTTAAAATCCTTTTCCCTTGTTTTCCTCCATGACCTTGACAACCCCATCAATCAGCATTCCATTTGCAAAGTGCTAGGAAAAGTGCACATGGTTAAACTTATTTTGACTTTTAAAATCACAAAATATATTCAATTTTACAGAGGAATCGTCTTGCAAATGGGCGTTTTAACTAAATATACATCATAATAAGCTATGTTGCTTTGTGTCTGAAATTTGAAAAGCAGATACACATGTGAAAAGTAAACATAATTAAATCTCATAAAATATTCCATATCTACTCGAGAAAAAACTGCTTGTGAGTAATAATTACGTGGTTTGGGTATGTGTAAAAACAGGTTTTCCCACACTCACAGACTGCCGCGCGGAGAACAAGATGTAAAACAGACGATCATGATAGCAGACGACTTTCCTTACTCATACAACACCACAAAATGGTCTCCCAGAAATTATCAAATTGACATTCCAGCATCTTCGCAAGCCAAGGGTTCTACCTCTCCCTTGTTCCTTACGAACATTCATAAGGAACAAAGTGGAGGTAGAACCCTTGGCTTGCGAAGATGACATTCCAGGGGTTCAGGTGACAAGGAAGTGGTATTCAGGTTTCATCGAATTACAATCTCTTGTCTTTGAAGTTGTTTTCTATTGCTTCATATACATACAACTTATGTCACTAGCAATTTGAGAATCCAGTGAGACTATTTTGAATAATTTTCTTGCGTGTGAACAAAAATAATGAAAGAAGCTACCGAGGAATAAAATGAATCCGGAATCTTATCATATCGCAAAGTTGTCGTACACAATTGCGACGCGATGCTTTATAGTGTCAGCTCGAGAATTGAAATAGAATATTTTCCATTTCTTACCATTTTAGTTTATTTTGTCAATTACATTTTAAATTAATTTTGTAATTGGAAAGACAACAAATTATCATATGTTACATACTTTTATGATAAGATGTTTGGACATAAAATTCCCAGTGTTATAGTAAACAACGTTGGGCTATCAGAAATTGTGTTGCATCGTATATATATACTATATGAAAACTTAAGCATTAAAAGCGAAAGTTGTATACTTTTGTTCTTGTAATTTCAGGCTATTCTCTCTTAGTACGTGACATGGGTAATCTACATTTGTTTAGCAAATGAGATAACTATCATCAATAAGAAGGCGATTGCAAAAGGGAAGCAAAGCAACACACTGTCGCTGAGTGAGCCAAAACACACAGAGAAACAGCTTGGACATGCTGTTGTTACAATGTTGGCAACACATCATGATGAATATGAACCTGGTATAAACAGCCAAAATAAACGTTCACGCCCTATCTTATATCCATTTTATAAATGTTTAGCTCAATTTATGGGTAAATAAAGCCGGGTAGTCAGTAAACAACGAAAACCAATTATCTTTGATTCCACTCACCTGTTACCGAAACCGAGCATGTTCTTCCTGAACAAGAGCATCTTAAAAACAGGTAAGTTAAAATAGCACCGTTCGTAATTTGTTATTTTTATTTCAATCCCTATGATATGGTTTATCATTGGAATCGTCTCGACGAGACGATTCCAATGAGTACCCATATCATAAGGTTTAATGAATGACCAATGAAATTTGAATTTTGAAAAAATATTTTAACGCTTCTTATATCTGAAGCGCTGGTTAAGCATGTTTACAAACAAAAAGAACGTGATTTGCATTCATGTTTTCCCAGCTTTATTAGTTTGTATAGTATAGTCTGGCAGATGATCAAAGAATCTCACATTGACGAGATCATTATCACGTAGGGAGATACCAGTAATTTTGGGGAAGTGTCTGAAAAACATCTTACATGGAGCCTATTTGGCACTTTTCATGCTTAATTGAATCATTTTCTGAAATAAGTGAAAATAAAGTCGCTGGCAGTAGATCTACTTTTCCCTAGCAACAGATTTCTCGGCTTGCCCAACGTGATGCAGACGACAAAATTAATGATACGTTCGACATTTTACACAGAAAGTATTGGTAGAAAATAAGGGGAATGATGGCAAACGGAATTTTCATCTTTACCCTCGATTTTTTATGCCCCCGTATCGAGAGATCTTACACTTAAAATTAACATTTGAAAACTTAACATTTGCCTTTTCTCCAAAAGTATTTGACATACAAAGCTCACATTTGGTATGCAACTTCCTTTTAATGATAGCTATCTGTTCCATGCAATTTGACCCTCCTCAATGTCATCCCTTAACCCTTATCAACCCTTTACTCAACGAAACCTTAACCTTTTGCTCCGAAAACTTAACATTTGCCTTTTCTCCAAAAAAAATTTGACATACAAAGCTCAAATTTGGTATGCAACTTCATTTCAATGATATCTATCTGTTCCATGCAATTTGACCTTCCTCAAGGTCATCCCTTAACCCGTATCAACCCTTTACTCTGCGAAAACTTAACCTTTTACTCTGAAAACTTGACCTTTGCCTTTTCTCCAAAAGTATTTGACATACAAAGCTCAAAATTTGGTATGCAACTTCCTTTCAATGATATCTATCTGTTTCACGTAATTTGACCTTCCTCAAGGTAATCCCTTAACCCTTAATAACCCTTTACTCCACGAACACTTAACACTTTAGAAAAATGGCCATTTCGGGGGCATTTGTGTTTCACAAACACATCTTGTTCTTACCAGTTTTGATTAAATATCTAGGTCTTAAATATTGGTTGCCAACCTAAGTCTGGCCATTAAACAGTGACTGCACCATTTTATCTACACAGATTTATAAATATAGGATACATTACTATGCCAATAATTGCAGAATAAAAATTCACACTAAATCATGATAATTTCCCCTATATTTCTAATAATATGAGGTTATTTAACACGTCTTTGTACAATACTGAATTCTATTGGATGAATACTTTGCAGAACGAGGCTATATTTGGACGAGCCGATAGGCGAGTCTAAATATAGACTTGTTCTGCAAAGTATGAATCCAATAGAATTCGGTATTGTACAAAGACATGTTAAATGACCTCTTTATTTCACATCATTTTTTTCACACAAAACACGACAAAGATTAATTTTGTATAAAAAATTAAGATCTTTATCTAATTACTTTTAAATAGAATTACGACGTGAAATAAATCAAAGTGCTGAGAGCACTGTAATTGGACGTCTCTGATTGATTGAGCGGGATTGTACATGAGCGAAAGATATTTTATTCATTCTTCTGTGTTTAATTCTATAAGATCGGTTTCGGACATACGAAATCGGCTTTAATACCAGAAAACGCTTCTCAGGCTTCAAATTGATTTGATTGCCGTTTCAAGACAACTGATTTGTCTCTATGAATAATCACTATTAATTTGATTACCAAAATCAATTAAGGCCATGCGATTAGCACTTTTGTCTTCTTGTTTCGGTTTACTATGAGTATTGTCGTCAGTTATACTTTTCATTGATTTTATAAAGTACGCTACAAAGCAATTTATTCAAAATGTAAGCCAATGCGCTACATAAATGAAAGCCGCGATAGCTCACTTAGCAGAGCACTCACCTTGTACTCTTTACACATGTTATATCCGGAAGGCCCTGGGTTCGAATTCTACTAGACATTGTTCTTTTTAATCATTTTTATACGCCGCCGGAGGCGGACGTATATTGGCGTCATCTTCTCCGTCTGTCCGTCCGTCCATCCGTCCGTCCATCCGTCCGTACGTCCGTCCACTTTTCTTGTCAACGCAACTCCTCCTAAGTTTCTGGCTGGATCTTCTTGAAACTTGGTCAATGTTATCACCTCAATTGGTAGATGTGCATGAAGGAAGGATTTTATGGTTCGTTGATTTTTGCCTGAGTTATGCCCCTTAAAAACTTAAGTCTCTGGGGCTTATTGAAATTGCAGCCTTGTCAACGCAACTCCTCCTAAGTTTCTAGCTGGATCTTAATGAAACTTGGTCAATGTTATCACCTCAATTGGTAGATGTGCATGAAGGAAGGATTTTATGGTTCGTTGATTTTTGCTTGAGTTATGCCCCTTAAAAACTTAAGTCTCTGGGGCTTATTGAAATTGCAGCCTTGTCAACACAACTCCTCCTAAGTTTCTGGCTAGATCTTAATGAAACTTGGTCAATGTTATCACCTCAATTGGTAGATGTGCATGAAGGAAGGATTTTATGGTTCGTTGATTTTTTCCTGACTTATGTCCCCTTCAATCTTAGTCTCTAGGGCTTAATGATATTTCAATCTCGTGAACGCAATTCCTTCCAGGTTTTTGACTGGATATTTATAAAAACCTTTTTGTGAACTTTTTACAGGTTTTTGTGTGAATATTTATAAATCCTTGTCAATGTCATTTTTTTTGTCTCAAGTTTTATAAGTGGCGGCGTATATTGTGACCATGGCACTCTTGTTCGATTTCTATCTCCACTATCGTTGGCGAAAAAACGAACGCAGTGATTTAGAATCGATCTTAACACAAATTCAACGAAATAAAGTAATGAAACGCCGATCATTTACATACAATTCCGCTCAATCAATGAGAGGCGTCTAAATATAGTGCTCCAAGCACTTTGATTTTTATTCCTGTTTAGAGTAAAAAAAGAGAAAAAAAACACGGTAGCAGTTTTCCCTGGTTGTGGTTACAAAACAAATTCAATACATACTTTTCCTGAAACAAAATACCAGATGAATTGGAGCACCTAACCATGGATTCCCCATACAAGTACTACCGCAGCATCCTTACATCTACAGATGTGCATAAAAAGAAGAAATTGGGAACGTGCCGTCGGGAAAATGGCAGTGGAGTACAATAAGCAATTTAAATCTTCATATCATTATCAACGAAAATTTGGGAATAGCAATGTCCCTATCTGTACACATATTCATACGATCATCCAGGTACCATCTGTTGCAGACCCATTGCTTCATCTTCTTAGCTCAATACACGTAAACGGGTCACTTAAACGAAATAAATACAGATCGCTGTCACTTAGTCTTATACTATTAATAATCATTGTTGTCATGATCATCGATCAGTATGTAAATAGGTCATGATACTGTCGAATATCAGTGATACAGATGCTGGAGAAAAAAAAACTCGTAAGAGCAACTATTTTTCTGAATAGGTGGATTTCACTAGTGTCTCATTTGAGGCTGTTCAGATTTGTCATCGAGTCGAACCCGAGTTGCGAAATGAACTCACTCCCCGATAATCAATTTCAAAACCCTGGTTCCAAAGTACGTCTCGTGGAAACCCCGTTCCTTTAAATATGTCAAAGACTTAAACAACAATGATCAAAGAAAAGGAACCTATCATACACAATACGTGCATTAAATTGGGTAATCATTCTAAAATGTGTGTTTTCAGTAAACACATCAAGAAAAACAAACGTTTTAACAAACGTTTTACAGAAGAAATAATCCGAACTGGTTTTGAACCAACGGCGTTCCAAATTTCAAACTGAAAAAAGGTTGCGAGGTTAATCCTTTCCCGTTTGAGCTATCGCTGCTGCTGATGATATAGGGTGTCTGTTTACATAATAACCATAGTGTATGCATGTATCGCTTTCTAAAGATCTTACCCTTTACACAATAAATATTACGAAAGTCAAAAAAACTACCAAAAAATGATTAAATCGAAAAAAGATCGTAAAGTTGGTTAAGACGTGGCATGAATTGAATCGGCCAATGAATCTTATAGTATTTGTTAGAGAACACATAGAAAGTAGGAAAAGATACGACAGTTTTCCTGTATGGTCGCAAAATCTATTTTGAATTTTGGTCAACTGGTAATTGAGTCTGAGAAAGGGTTTTTTGGTAATGAAAACCCATTTCGCCTGTCGAGAAGTGGTTATAAGAATTGTACGTCCTTTCGGACGTCCAATTAAAAAGGAAGAAAAACAACATTGGCCTATGTCATGAAAAAAAATGCAGGCTACATGTATATTTCTAACACTGTGAAATATACATGGCATCTGGCATTAAATCTATATTTATCGGTTTATGTTTGTTTCAAAAGATTGAAAAGACCGTCATATAATAGTGTGAAACGTACATGAAATTTATCATATAAGCTATCTATCATGTCATGCGTAAATCAACAATGAAAACATTGACAGACAAGGAGAAATTGCTGATAAACGGCAAATCTCCTTTTCTCTTAGAACTTTTTTGTCAAGCCTTTTAATGGATATCAAATCCAGGTCTTGTTTGGGAAAGGGTGTTTTGAAATGAAAATAATCTCTTTCGTGATGTTTAAAATCATTTTCTCCTTTTGCCTTAATGTATTCCCAATGTGTTTTTTCAATCACAGAATCAAAGCTATGTCTTGTTTAGGACAATGAATTCAAAATATCATATTGAAACAAAAATTCAAATCTAGTGCACAATTTTGCTTTTGCAGACGAGAACTCTACCTAGGGAGATTACTCTTCAATGCGAATATGGATATTTTGTATCGCAGCCTCGATTTGGTAAAAAATCCATATTTGTACGGTTCAATCGACATTTGTAGGGTTCAAATGAGTGCAATGCATATTTGGACGGTTCAACCGGTGCATCGTACAATATCGATCTAGCCGCTTTGGAATATCGAGAATCCCGTGCGTCCACGCAATTATCTCGTGCGTGCAATACGGCTCTAGGTATTGTATACTCACGTGGTACGAATGGGGTGATTTGATTGGTTTACTACTTTCGGGTGTGAAATAATTTATCTGTATGAATTGACGCAGAATAAATTACAACTTTTCCGCATTGAAACGTCTGTGTATAGGAATTATTTTGAAAAAGAAAAAGATTATGTTTGTAGACAACAAGAAATGTCGTTTGAATAGATGGATTGGTTGGCGATTCCAATCATTTGCTTGCAAATGAACTGAAATGCAATACATCTCAATTTCTCGAATCAAAATATTTCAATTAAATTACAAATTCCAGTTACATCTTTTCATTGTATGTATTCGACAATAATTCCAAGAATTCCGCGAATATGATTCTCCATCCCCTGTTTCTAGGCATCATAATCGAAATGCAAACATAATCCTCGGGGCGTAACAATCTTGAAAGGGATTCCATAAATCCAACAGCTAATCTGTCTTTGAGTGATAGCTTTCCAACCCTTTACCTGCTGTCGTAAGTTGCGATATTACGACTATATATCGTCGTTTTTCAACGAAAGCCTCGTAACTGCAGCTTGTAATAACCTGCATTATCGAGGTTTTAGTTGAAAATCAGCGATATACGCTTTACTCGGATGGATTGGTGTGTTTTTTCAAATATAAACCTGGAATAAGTCTGGTTGAGATGAATACCACCGAGATCATTGTCTTCCAAAGATGCATGCAACATAAAGCGTGGTCAGACTATACATATGTCCTGGCGGATCTTTTACTATTGCTGCCTGAAAAAGTAACCAGAATGTATGCCGACCTTCAACGTTAAGTGTAGCACCTTATCCGAAATGTTCATTTGCAGACAGTGCTTAAAGTATTATGAGAATTGGTTTACCCGAAATGTCTAAGTGAAGCCATGGACAGACAGTGCTTTGCATAAATTTAGTATAGCACTGGGTCCGAATTTCACAAATATATTTTAATCGATTGTTTGAATCGATATTATTATATAAGATAAGTCATGTAATTGGACGAGATGTAGGTATCGACCAATCGGATAAATTGTTTTATAACTATAAACGTAAACAGGGATTTGGTGAAATGTATACAGCCCTGTGTTGTTTCTCACAGCCCATCGTCATCATCTGAACGGTCATTTTGCATGAGTAGATGTCGAGTAGGATAGCACATAAATAAATTATTAACCAATTCCAATACAATATCTGATGCGACATGTATTTGTTCTCTGTCTATTTTCCTTTCTTTAGAAAAATTCCAGTAAGCTAACATACTAATCACGCTTCATTGGACTTGGGTCACAACAACCATGATAAGGGTTACAAGCACGTGGGAATCGGGCAGTGAACATTAACTGTCGGACTTATCTGTTTATTTCATTTTAATCTCACCCTTGTATCGCACAATTATGTGAAAGATACATTTCATTGTAACACGGGACGCTGTTTATGGAAATGTGGCATCTAAATTTGGACCATTATATACAAGCGTAAACCGCATTTAGAACTTTCCAAGATCATGAAATAAAGTATGTATAAGGTAACACTGTTGTTAATTTTAAGCAATCTAGTACGTTGCGTTAATTCATGCATTTTTCCACACAAAGAAGTTGGCAGGACATTAGACATTAGACATTCGAACGTCTAACTTCTAATAGACACATTTAGGGAACTAGATCATGCTGGTTATCGTCTTTTTCTTCTTTGCCTCACATGTTTGTCACAATTTCATCTGTGATGAACGTGAAAACTAAGAATTATGTCAGGGGGACAACTACATCTGGGTGTACATTTCAACATTTTAACCGAATGAAGCTCGAGACTCTTTCGGCGTTTTCCTGTTTTGAATTTGGTAATTTGTGATGGCATGAATAATTGGTGATTTTGTCATTGTTGTTTCCTGGAATTGTGTAAAGGTGCAGTTTGTCTCCTTTTCCCATGGTATTCTCCCTGCAGCGCACTCAATCGTCTAATTTCAGATTAATCCTTAACACAAGCGTCTGTGTATTATGCTGGATTTAGATCGAAATTAGGTTAAAATTATTGCAATTTTCTTTGTGTGGAAAAATGCATGAATTCAAGCAACCTACTATATTGCTTAAAATTAACAGTAATTCTTGACAGAGCTTGGTCATGCATGCTCTAAATTCATTATTTACTCGTAGGTGGAGTTCGAGTAAATAGGCGGTCCTCTGTTCTTGTACAGTACCAGTAATACTGCTTCATATCATAACTGTATCAAAATATAGTTTTGTATGAACATTCAACGGACAATACTGTTTTTACCAATCGAAAATGTTTCCGTAAAACGGTATCACTCAAACTACGTCGTAATGTAATCGAACTTTCGCGAAAGCAACCACCTAACATGAGATAGCTGTTTTTTGCTTTTCTAATAAGGTACTTTTTAATGTGATGATTACGTACACGTATGTTTGAAATTGTTCTTGTAAAGTCTGGTGTTTGATTCATATATGTGTATAGAATATAATTTATTCAAATATATGGACGCTATGAAATAAACATACGACCTTGTGAAAGTTACGCTGTGGTAAAGGGTCTCTGATAGCAATGTGGCAGATTCAAACCTGGTTTTGATTTGGCTTCATTTTCATGCAGATATTTTATTATTTTCCTTTCGATTAATGGATAGGTTCTGAATAAACAAGTGGTTCGATATCGACGGTTTTCGTCTTGTTAACCCTTTCCAAAACAAGCCATAACTATTAGAGCTGTAACGGCGAAAGCGATGGGACAATACCGGGAGAAGAACGACTCTGTCGATACTCAGTCTGGTGTTCTTGATCTTCTAGCCTGACTGGTAAAAAGGCATTCATTCTTTTAACCCTTTCCCAAACGACAAAATTTTAGGGCGATCCACTTCAAAAACTGCCACAAATGACATTATTGGTGTTATTAAAGATGGGATTCGTGTTAAATATGGCACAGAAAATATTGAAACAAAAGGAGAAACTGCTGGTTATCAGCAGTTTCTTCTTTTGTTTCAATGTTTTCCCAAGCCTTTTCTATGAAAGACGTCAAAACTAGGTCTTGTTTGGGAAAGGGTTAAATTGATTTTATTTTTTATCTACAACTCCTTTAAATTTCAACCTGTTGTAAACTCTGTTGTTTGGGAAAGCGTTGAGGCTTATCAGCACTCGTCTTGGCTTATTAAGATTTGTTCTTTATTAGCTCGAGATACAGTTCCTTTCTCAGCAAAGTAAACACTATTTTGATGCATGTAAATTGATAGCAAATGTACTCAGGTAATTGATATGTATTTCTTGACTTGGTGGATTTGAAAAATCAAAGAGCCCTTCAAGATATTGTCAGATCAGTGGGAACATTTTTCGTATTGATCAATCAAGTGTTATCAATATTTATTTTTGATTGTGGATGGATTTGTCAGATTGACATTCAGTCAGTATTTTTCTTTGATAACGTTCTGAGACGTGATATAGTAAAAGTGAAAAAGCCCCTTTGGTATCCCGGATTAATAACCAGAGCAGCCAGCGAATATGAATGATCAGATCGAAATCATGTTTGTGTCTTTCACTCATTATCAATCAACACAATTTTAGACTGGCCCAAATTCAAAGACATTGCAAACGACACTTTCAAATCAATGATTTTTAAACTTTTTTGGTCATTTTGTGTAGAAAACTCAGTGGGAAGTGAAAAATTGCTTGTCACAAGCAATTTCTTCATTTTCCACAATGTTTTCCAAAGCCATTAACCTGTATAAAGTAAAAAAGAGTCCTTGTATGGTAATGGGTTAAACTGCCCGATTACCTGTACGTAGCTAGTGTGTGTTTGACTGCATCCGGCTGCGAATGGGCATGGTCTGATCAGAATTTGTGGCTCATGTGACATAATGTAACATCCACCAATGTCACAGCTTACACATTTTTGTTAAAAGAGAGTTGATATGACATTTCACATTTATTTCATTTTTTAGAAGTATGTCTGGATGCAAAGATTGTTTATTCTAATGCGTAGAAATTATATCAGTTTTTTGAAGTTGTTGTTTTTAAGCGAAAAATACGCCTTTAAAGTTGAGATAGAAATGACAAATTCTATATAAATCTGAACTGTTGTCCACAAAAATATATTACATTTTAGCAGAAAAAATATATTTCTCGTAAACGGTTCAATATTTTGGCTTACATTTTCAGAATTTGCATAAGAAAACATGCTCTTTCAGATAGAATCAAAGTAAAATCTATGTACAAATAATTGTGAAATGTCACTTTAATGTCATCACTAATCGGATATGTCTTTAATTTCACAATTTTGCTCTATTTTGCTCTATTTTTAATGGTCTACCTACGCTACCAAGGATTCCATTGCACCTGACGCCATGCACAATGATTTTATGTATTCTAAAATCGGTAACCTACATAGACATCTGGCATTGCATGTCTCAAACCAAGACATTAAGAAATAGACAATTAAGGTTTACCATATTCTATTTTGTCTATATCTCGTTTCATTCTGAAAACAACATCATGTCGACACGATGACGATGACGGAGTCGGCAACAACAACAACAACAACAACAACAACAACAGCAGCAGCAACAGCAACGCAATCACCACCAACAACAGCATTATAAGCAGCAGTAGCAACATCAACAACATGAACATATCGTCGGTGCTATTGCAAATCCTCGTAACTCCAGCTTTAATCAAGCTGGAGTTACGAGTTTTTGCAATAACACCGACGATATATTCATTTAATTCAATAAACATATTTAATTTATACATTATAAAGAATCCTTCAATATTTCATAGTCCTCTTTTCTGCAAGACATTCACAGATTATAATATATGGGAGGTATAAAGATACAACAGTTATGCAGTTATTAACGGCATTTAAATATTATGATCATTTTCCTTTTAGGACGAATTAAAGCATGTCTCGTAAAAATGATTAAACTGTCTTCATTGACCTTTCACCTGATTTTCGCACCACAAACAATGATGGGAAAGTTGGAATAACAACAAAGTGCTAGGTAACGAGTGTTAAGTAGTATGTAACAACATAAATAGAAACAACACACAACAACAAAGCTCGGTATAATTGGGTTACCCGGTTCATCCTTTAAAAATAAAGTGCCGAAATTCCTTTTATAATCAATTTCACCGAGTTCATTTGGAAACTAAAATTAACCCCGACTTTTCAACGGTATCATGTGTATTGTCTTATGTCATGTAAAAAAGGCCTTCTTCCAAGATAGAAAATCCGTAATGTGGCCGTTTTGAGATTCAAAAAACATCGGATTTTTTCGAGCGTCGGCGTTACGTATCCTAATTTATTCGGGCGCGGTCGTAAACATTCGGCCGTGGAAAGTTCCACCGCCGAATGTTTTCGTCGTCGCCCGAATTATTCCGACGTCGCGCGAATCTCATTAGGGATAGACTACCTTAAATGCGAAAGGAAAAAGACCACCATAAACTTGTGATATCTAATAGAACCGACTATAAACATTTTCTTTGTGTGTCTAGAATTGTCTTCAATAGGTCGATCCTGAATGACCAGTTTTATATTCTTTCCTTTGTTTTGTCTTATTGCTTCACATCTTCATTAATGAGTGTTATTTATCTTTATAACGAACTTTCACAATGTTTTAAATATGTTTTTATTTCGCCTACATCACTGAGGCAAATACTTCGTGCTCACGGCATAACAGTGGTCAAAGCTATGAGTCTTAAACATGAAACCAGCTGCAGTTGCGAGTTTTTTTTTGTTGAAATGCATCGATGTAAAGTCTCCATATCCAGATAAACTAAGCTATCGTTGAAAGAAACCTTAATTGAAATAGTTTCGTTTATGAAAAACAACAATTATAACAACATCAATAACAAATATAACATACAGCATCATGTTTACATGACGTGCCACACACAATTTTATCCAGGTAACGTGGTTTACGTCACGGAGATCCTCCCGCACTCGACGTTCGTTACGGTCACGCGCCTATTGGCAGGTTTTTGTTAGTGGTTCATCGACTTCATTACCGCTATCTTGTCTGTTTTTACCTTCCGTGTATCTATTGTAACACTTTCCAAATAAACCCTGGTCTTGACGTCTTTAAAAAGCGACTGGGAGGCATTGACAAAAAAATGGGGGTAATGCTGGTTCAATCATTGCCCCTCTTGTCTCAATGCTTTCTATTCTAAGATATACACATACATTGAGTAGTACTTATTTTGTCCATGGTTCAATGACATTATTACCGCTATCATGCCTGTTTTCAGCTTCCGTGTGTCTGCTTTAATCATTCACAATCTCGAATCTTAGTATGCGATGTCTTAGGCAGTTGGTTCGAGTCCGTTGCAATGCAATTTTTATCATGAGTGTTCTATGCAATTCAATTTGTGTAATAAAACAGTCACGAAAATGAACAAGCCAAAATAAAAACGAGAATCGGTTTTGTTCAATGTTACAGATAAGATTTAAATGGCGTCTAACTAAAAATATCAGAGGCAATCTTTGTCCTCAATAAAGGACAATTCATTTTCTTATATAATTATACTATATCAGAAAACCACTTACATTCCTACTAGTCATGCTATTTAGAATACAACATAAATTATGTGGTTTTAAAATGTCCTCTCCGCGTCCTATTTGTTGCTCTGATGTTGCGTGTTGTTGTTGGGTAAAGCCTAATTCGAGTTTTCTCTGATGAAATTCGCTCTTTGATATGTTGATGTCGCTCATTATGAGCGACATCAACATGTCAAAGAGCGAATTTCATCAGAGAAAAATCGGATTAAATGAGCGACATCAACATATCAAAGAGCTAATTTCATGAGAGAAAACTCGGATTAGGTAAAGCCATGGAAGAGATATACTAAGATCAGCAACATGGGCAGATTTAATCAACCTCTGCAAAACAATAACATACCAGACCAAATAATAACAAAATAACATTTCGTGAGTTATCAATAAATAGAAGTATTAAAATGTTGGCATTACATCAAAAATAATATGAAAGCAAGATTGAAAAGAAACACCCTATCTAAAACATACTATCCAGTTTCTAGATGATAATCATACACCGAGAAACTGTTTTTCCACTACGAAGGAACATGACTGTTAAGATTTAGATCTACTTCATTTTTGTTTCAGCAAAGGATTCTAGAGTATATTCCTATTCTATCTTTTCAAGAAGCCCTTTACATAGGCCATTGGAATATTAAAAGTGTTACATTTCACACAAAGTGTACTCCTTGTGACAAAGGTTTCTTGTGATACCAATTCTCAGTGACGTACGCAATGACGCGTAACTCAAATCCCTTTCAAATGTAGTTTTGTGGGCATTGGTGTTTCACAATCATATGTTTTGAGACGAAACATGTCAACGGACTGTAATAGTCCTGTCCCTTTGAATGCTTGCAACTCGCATACGTAGATTATATTTTTCTAGGTAAAGAATGTTTTAAATTTAGGATTCAAGTAACAGGAATTAATCAGAATAAAACATGTTTAACGTGGGAAGTAAACCAGGAAGAGCACAGAAATAGATGGATAATTCTGTAAACCATGCAGCAGAACACTAATGACATGACGCCTGTAAAACTGCATATCTTCCTGGTAATTAATGGCTCATTAGTCGGTGTTGTTGGAATCAGAAATCTTCAACATCCGTAATGATCCGGGCAGAAATGTAACGTACCTGTCAATGGAGCCTCAACTGGTTCTCACGCACTGCGCCACTCATATTGTGTTCTCTTTCTATTTCATTTTTCTTTTAAATTTCGTATTTACCTTGTTTGTGCATGTGTTCGTACGGTATCATTTTAGACTGCAATAAATACTAACAGTCATTATAATTGCATACCTTGTATTCTAAATAAATGTTAATGGCTTTTCGTGAAATTCATGACAATTCCATCAATATACGAGTACGTATAACAATACGAATTATTCAATCCAATGACTTGGGTCTGTTGGTGCCGATATGTTTACAAGACGATTACGAGTGAACCTTGATAGGAAATGGGGGGGGGGGACATCGACGGAATTGATGAAAATGCTAAACTTTCTTTCTACATTTCAATCATATGTTTCTACTCAGCTGCATGAAAACCTGCTGATTGAATCACATCCAATTGTATCAAGTGTATTTTTTGCGACAAAATTTTTACCTTTTAGGAAATGGTGATAGTGGCATTTCACTTATATATGTATTCTCAATACTGATTGAAATATAACAAGAGAAATAACCACCGGTTATGATGGTAATTTGGCATTGCTTATCAATGAAAGCGTAACAACTTCTCACGCACTCTGCGACTCACACGGTGTTTTACCTGTAACAAACGTGTAACAAAGTACAAACATCTAAAAATGCATCGCGCCGTGATAACGAACTAGCTTTTTGTGTGAGTGCTTCGTATTAAAAACCTCTTATCTACAAAGAGAAAGGCGAAGCATTTTCTTACCTGTATGATATAAAAACGAATAAATCAGGGTGGATAAATCGACGTGGAGATTGTGTAGATCGGTGGCCGCATTTTCGTCGACTTCATTTTGCAATTGTTTTCTAGGTACATAATTATTACAATTTAAAGACATACAAGAAAAAAGAAAAACATTCCGTCATGAATCAATGTCCACCTTTACAACCGGTAGAATACATTTTAGCCTTCTACAAAGCCTTTCTGGACCAAGATTATACCGAAGAAGACACTGGACCGAAAGGACTTGTGCCATAACAAATGCACCATTAGTGTATCTAAACTCCGTCCGAAGATGGCATTCATAATTCAACGATTCGTGGTCGAAATAGAAAATATTGTCACACGGTACAAAATACGTAACAAATGAGCAAGCAGGAGACAGATTGGAATGTATCACAATGGTTCTGTATGTAGCAAAGATCTAGACCTTTGGTGAATGACAGACGACTGGTTAACATTGTGGATTTACATACTAGTAAGCGCAATTCCGGTCATGGTTCCGTTTGCGCAGTGTAGAATTGAAGGCATAAAAGGAGGCCACTCTCCATCACTAGTCCAATGAAGCTTTCGGGATGAGGATATCCAGTGGAGCCTTTCGTTTCGATTTTTTAAAAAATCAAATTCATTTGGCTTTGACCAGTATGTTCATTGGCTATCACGTATGTCGCTGTCGACACAATGTTTTAGGCAAAACAAGGTTAGTTTACATTGTGGTATTAAACAAAATACTCATAATCTGCCTTTTCACTGTGTTGTAAGTTGTACGTTAGATTTGTGTAGTTTGTACGGAAGTTTTGAGTGGTCAATCAAAGATGGCGTCCGTGGAAAATCGTTAGAGGTGGGTGTCTTAGTTTTTCGTCGATAATTTCCTTAAATTGCCGTATCTTGTCTTGATACTGATATCATCGTACAGGAGAAATGTATACCTAATAACGGTGCTATATAGCCAAGTACCAGTGTTGTCCTATCGTACTCAGTCGTTGTGCAAAGACAGCCAAACACGGAAAACCTTTTTCGAAGCGAGAAAGTTGGCCTTTTAAGGATGATTACAATGTACACAGCGAACTAGGGAACAAACTATTGCTCTAACTTGGATGTTTTGAACATGCTCTTTTCTATGGTTACCGTTATTGTACACAAAAATGTCCAGAATGACCACAAACGCTGTGTTTACTAAATGGCCAAACAACGGTGTAGTCCCAGTGAAAATATGCAGACACAACGGTGCAGTTTCTGTGTTTTATGTACGGTGTAGTTATTATTTTCACAACAAGTTGTGAACGGTGTAGACTTGGTATGTTGTATAGGGCGAACTAGCTCGAACAGCTAGCAGATCATCTGCACATCTGATTTATCTCCCTCAAATACTTTGGTCTTAGAAAACACAGTTATTTCCCTTGATGAAAACGCCACCATCCTCAAAGTAAACGAAAACAAAAGTTAAGGAAATATGCCGTTTTCTCTTTTCTTCATTCACATAAGCCTAAAACAGTTCGATGTATGTTTAATTTAATTTTTGGAAGACATTTTTTGTTATTTGGTATTGAAAAAAAAAACCATCTGCCGGACATTATAATCACAAGGAATACCATCACAAAATATTAAACAATACATACGATAGCAGTCATTTTAGGGCCATGTTTAGTGACTTACCCTAAGATGTGGGTGCAATGCTCAGTTTCTTGTTCATCCGTTCATTTGATTTGTAGATTCGAAATTTCAACTCTGGCTTTGAATTTTTCTTTGTAACTGTTTTAATTGGTTATTACAATCAATTCTTGTAATGAATGAAATGATTTCAACTTAAGGAGTATGATAATTATTGATCAACATGTATCTAGTTTTCAAATTGACCTCTCATTGAAGTATGATTTTACCCAAAATAAAGGATTCCATCAACAAAACATAAATTATAAGTAACAAAACATAAATTATAAATTTGTTTCATAAACATTTGGGCCTTCCGTCTTGTTCGACTTAAAGTAATTAAGTCTTGAAAATAGAATTACGGAACTGCAAAATTCATTTTGGAATTTTCATACGTAATTAACCTCTTCTTCAGGACTGACAATTTTATGACCAAGATTTTTTGGGCCCACTCATAAAATGTAACCATTTGAAATGAAAAAGACAATATTCTATTCGTCAAAACCGTTTGACTATTGGAGTAAAACGCATTGAAGTACTTCCAAGAGAGTAGAACTTACATCCATAAATAAATGAAATCCAATGTTTACCATCGGGAACCGACCTTCCTCGACTAAGATAAACAATTACCAAGTTGATCAACGCTTCTCAATCACAATTGGGAACAAACTGTTCATTTCAGCCATTGTTTCCATGTCTCGTGGGGAAAGAGAAGAGTCCCTATCCGTATCATCTGTTTCAGCACGTCCAATGGAAATATCAGGAATTAAGGTCGGAGCTTTTTGAACGACTTTATGGGGTGTTGAACTTCGTAATTTTTTATGTACTGGACTCATGCATTCAAAATCGGGGATATCATCCATAGAAAGATTGTTAAGCCCAAAATCCTTTTTTCTACATTGATGAGGTCTATCTTGTGCATTCTATGCTCGCAAATGGGGATGATGTCCTAGTCTGACCTCTTGATAACATTCGGAATGATACTACAGTTCAGAGTTTTCAAACCTGAATATCTGACCGGAATGGTCCTGTCCCGAATGCTTCACAAACTTTTCGAAACTTCCTTCGAAATGACGGTAGTAACAAGTGAACAGCATGGAACTGAAAATAAAAGAAACAAATAAAACAGACACCGCCAGATTCTTGGTACTTTCTACTTTTTGACCCTTACGGAATTGCTTTGACAAATAGCAAAGAAACTAGATTCTTTCTGTATTTTGATTAAAGTATATTTTGTAGACATATTGTCACCTTCTTTGCTGCAAAGCAGTTACAAGTCAGTCACCTATTAACATAATTGTTGAATAATTTCGGTAGTAATTATAAAACATGATTCTCAGCCGTGAAAACGTTATCATTAAACATTACTATTGCTTCAAGTCTACACCGTTCACAATTGAATTATGTCTACACCGTTCACAATTCGTTATGAAAATATAACCACACCGTACACAAAACACAGAAACTGCACCGTTGTGTCTGCATATTTTCACTGGGACTACACCGTTGTTTGGCCATTTAGTAAACACGGTGTTTGTGGACATTCTGGACATTTTTGTGTAAAACGAGGGTAACCATAGAAAAGAGCATGTTAAAAACATCTAATTTAGAGCAATAATTTGTTCCCTAGTTCGCTGATTACTATGTAATCATCCTTAAAAGGGCAACTTTCTCGCTTCGAAAAAAGTTTTCCGTGTTTGGCTGTCTTTGCACAACGACTGAGTACGATAGGACAACACTGATACTTTGATATATAGAACCGTTGATAGGTATACATTTCCCCTGTATAATGATATCAGTATCAAGGCAAGATACGACCGTATAAGAAATTTATCAATGAAAAACTATGACACCTACCTCTCATGCTATATCGTTGTCGCCATCTTTGAATGACTACACAAACCTAACGTACAACTTACAACACAGTGCTTTTGGACCATAAATGACACGTTTGTCTGCATCACAGAAAAATCTTGTCTTTAGCTTTTTATGTTTGTGTCAAGATATTTTGAATATTTTTGGAATCGATAAATGTTTTTTTTAATAATTCATGGTAGTAGGCAGAATGGCATACGCGAGTGGTTGAAATTCTGGCTGAAAACATGCCTTCAAAAAATCAAGAAAATCTATGTTATCAGGACATCTCAGAACAGACGATGTATAATGTGTTTTTATTTAACTGGGTGTATGTTGAATTACAAAGAAAATTAATGTTTTTTATTTCCGCCTCCCTGGTCTAATTTTTGCTGGAACAATTTTAGGTTTTGTATTTTAACCCTTACGAAAATTCCATGCTATGATTTAGAAAATGAGAGCTTACATACCGCCGCTATTCGGAGCTATAATTAAGAAGCGAATGGCTTCACAAAATGCAAAGATTAATTTGTTGTTCACCAAACCCTATTTTTCGGCGCTCAATAGAAAAGTTCGGTGAATAATGAGTAAACACAACATAGGGTTTGGGTTTGACATAAGAAATTTAGAATGTATTCACCGACTTTTATCTGTTGTCACGGTATTTATATACATATCGTAATGATTAGGTCTTTTTTATTTAGTTCCATTTTAAGTTTACCAAACTTAAAACCTTGTGTGCCCAGGTTTTGAGATTATTTTACTGAACAGTATAAATGACAAATGCCCAAACTTCAAGTAAATCCTTTCAGTTTGAGGAGATATTTTGCATTTGCATTTACAACGACGATTTCTTTTCTTTTGTCATGTGCGTACGATTGTGTCATTGGCAGCACGGTATGATCTAGCTTACCTTTAAGCGAAAAAATAGAAAAGATGCCGAGGAATTGATAGACGGATTCTAAATATATTCTATTATTCAAAATGGTTTTGACAAAACACAGGATATTTATGACCAACAATTTATGGCTTGAATGGAAAACAAGACACAGTAAGCATGTGTTGCAGAAAACCTTAAACAACATTTCCTTTCTCTTCTTGTTTGAAAACGTAAGAATGTTGTTCTTCGTCAGTACCAATACTGTACTTCGAATACCACAGTGAGTTATTACTTCAATTTAGTAATCGCAGGTCTATTTTTTGCGAAAGTCAAGTATATTTTAATTTATTTCGGTATATAAACTAAGTCTGCAATAACTACAGGGTATCCCAAAAGTAAGGTAATACTTACAAAGCGTAATAGCTCTGCAATTTCTCGGCCGATTGTATTAAAAAACTAACATTATCTGCGAAATTCAATGAAATTATCTTTGCAATATGTTTCAACGTTATGCATACATTAAAATGGCGTCATTTTTTATGTCATCTGTACCATTATCAAAATGACGTCACGGCCTAATTTCTCACAATGTAAATATGTAGTAAACCATATAATTAATCAAAATATCCCATTATGTGCAAAGAAAGTTACAGTTTTAATTTAAAACAGAAGATCCACGAAGAACAGAACTACTACAGTAACCTACTCAACAATACCTAAATTTGAACGATCTCGGTGTGATTTTGATGAACATATAAGCAAAAGATCGGAAACATCCCGCAACGCAGAAAACATCTCAGCTTTGAATGAGACTGTAAATGAAAGTCTAGGAAAGTCGATGAGAAATTTTTGTCTGAACAAGATTCGCTTAAATCATTAGTACAGTGAATTTTGAAATTTTATTTGAAACTTCTCCATACAAAATTAAAATTGTGAAATCAAAGTCTTTGGGAGATCAAGTCAAATGCTTAGACTTTCCTCGGCGGACACACAGCCGATTTGAATGCATTGATCTATTTTCTGTGGAGAGACTTGTGGTATAGTTCCTAAAACAAGAACATGACTTTGTTACAATATTGCTATCAAACATTCAAAGATAATGTAGGAACAGTTCTGTGGACACATGTGAGGCAGTTATTGAAAACTTTATATAACACAAAAATAAATCAACTAAAACGACAGAAGGGACGTAATCTACGTAGAGGACGTCATTTACTATAAAAATGACGTCATTGATAAAATAGGATGTGTTCTATTTATCATACATAAAATATACAAATGACGTGATATTTTGATAAAATTTATTTTAATTGTTTCTACACATAACCTTCTGTAATGTCATCGATATTGGGAATACACAATTGATATATTAGCCGAGATATATACGGTTTTAAGTGTTACCTTACTCTTTGGACACCCTGTATGTTCTTACTTCTCAGCATTACAATATTTTGAATTTATGTGCAAATTTATTTCATACATTCGGGAAAACATTACAACAAAATGTAAAATATAAAAAAGCCTATAATCACATCACTCATCTTACCTGTTGCCAGCATGTTTTCTTATCGCACAGAAACCACTGCTAAGATCTTCACGTTGATAATTATTTTATGATGGTTTTATTTTCAGCATTTCTAAACTTATATTGAATTAATTTAGAACACGATGCCTGGTACACGAGAAAATAGTATTTTAATTTTGCAAGGCAACAAGAGTCCAAATAAAAAGCGGTTGCATCTGATTGATATTACCTTACTACCGACATAACTCTCAACAGTATAATAATGTTGGCATAGGAAACATTTAAGAAAATGGTGCAAATGCTGAATATCTCGCAGTCTTTGCCAATGTTACGTAGTAAGGGGCACTCAAACTGGCAATTGTTTGGCAATGGTTTAAATAATGGATTGGATTAATAACACAAAAATATCCAAAAAGATATGTGACAGTTCTGAAACTTTGGCTTCACGATCAAGCATTCTTGCATCCAGTAAAGGTAAGTGCACCAACCTCACGAAGGTAAACCACCATCTACCTGAGACTTCAAAGGCACTGATGCCATCAAACTATGATTGGTAATAAAAACAATACTCCCCCACCCCATCATCAAATGTCTATAGTTACACTTATATCCGCAATAGTTATGTTGATAAAACGCTAAATATTGGAAATACGTCTACCGAATGTTTTGACTTTCATATTTGATCTTGGTCTGCAAGGGTGATTGAGCTTGAAACTAAAATATGTCCCATGTTCTGATTTTCCTACATAGATCTATTTAATTTTAGCATTTTGTGTATAATATTTGTAAAGGAAATGCGAACGTTAATGTTCAGACAGAAAGACAGGCATTGTTATACAGAGAGCGGGACAGCAGTAAAACAATAACATGTCCCTATCCTTGGAATGGGAATGTTCCTGCCTTAAGCAAAACGCCCAACAACACTGGAATGTAGGCTACGGGAGATATTGGCGTTAAGATGGTTGCATTTATTAGACAATAGATACCTTGATTAATCATGATGATAATTTAATCAATACTTTACTAATTATAAATCAGTAACGTTACAGGTTTGCTGCTTGGACATTGTATCTACATCATACCCACATGCCCAATACATACTTCCTTCTACCAAAACCTCAAATGTTTCTTGATTTGTTTTTCAAACTTGATGCTGTGGTTCAATTCATCTCTATGGTAAACACCTGGTTGACTCTTTTATAAAGAATCACTTGCTTTTGAAACTACAGTTCTGAGAAAACAAAGCAAATGGAATGCAGAATACCATATGTAGTCATTTTCTCCCTTTCCCACTATGTTTTCTGTTTCAAAGGTACCTTTGTTCTAGCTTCCGTGTCGTATATTTCGTCTGACCTTGTAAATTGTAGAAGTGTAACATTGTATGATATGGGAAAGGGCTAAGTACACCTGTGTTTTATACATGGATTACCGGTACGGAGATAATCTGCTGTTTTAGTTACTTCCGCTTTAAAATCTAACAATATCAGAATCAGTGTAAACAACGTGGTTTTGTACCGTTATAACACGGAAATCACTACAGCTGCTCTGTAATTATGTCATGCTGGATATGGAAACACGCATGAAAATGATGAAATAAACTTTAAACATCAACAACATCGTCAACAACAACAACAACAACAACAACAAATAAAAAAAAGAAAAGAAAACAAGAGAGAGAAAAAAAAACACAATAGCACGAAAAACAGTTTTAGGGTATTTTCCATGTCTATTTCGTAGTATTTTAGTATGGATAAATTGTTATTTTTTAAAGTAGGCCTATTATTGTTGGCGCAAGATCGTATGGCACATGTTTGCATTTTGTCCAAAAGTAAACAAAAAAAGTGTTGTATAAAAGATGAATAAATTCTTTATTAGTAGTGACGTAGACATGTTGAAAATTTAGGTACAGTGATAGAGCGGTCTGTTAACTGTTCAGAATTTTCTGCGTTTTATCGAAAAATGTTTTGTTTACATTTGAACAAAACGTAAACATGTGCCATATGATCTTGCGCCAACAATAGATAGGGCCTGTATAGTACATTCTACGCGAAATAAACATTCAAATGCGTGCAGCGCATTGAATGTTTATATCGCGTAGAATCTACAATACAGACTCTATCTGACTTAGTGTTTGCTAGCGGTTTATTGGAAACGGGGGCGTGGCTATGTATAGACGTCACATAAACTAGCCGATAAATCGTTTATGCGAAATATAGCGGCGAAATTTTAAGATATACTGCAGTTTCATTTGTCCAAAAAGTAGGTTGATCACTTACATATTTTGTCATGCAACTGGAAGCGGTATTTAGATCAAGGACTGCTCTACCTGTCAGTGAAATCCGCCATAAACTACGTTACAACATGAGAATTTCAAATGTCAAGTCTTCTTAATTATAGGGTTGATCCTTGTCAGACTTATTTGGTCGAAATAAAATGTTAAAATGTTTACTATGCATTGTAATAGGCCTACATATCGTTTAATGACATTACTTTAAACTCATAGAAAATTCAGCCATATTTCTAAAAACAAATAAAAAATAATTTGCAAATAAATAGTTACTAATGACAACTCGTGTATATTTCTCTATTGGTGTTTCTGAGAATAGAGAAAAACTGTACTCAACAAACTGCAAATGTTCTTAGCAACCATTACATTATACTGCATTGCGCTTATTTATGATTTGCAAAACGACGAGCAGATTATTAGTAACAAACTATTTAATAATCATACAACGAATTCAAATGACTTGTTTCTCCTACAAAATGCATCTTTGAAATCAGCATTTCATCTGCAGTAATTAGTATATTAGTTTGTACTCAAAACAACACATTATGATCAGAAAACACTACAAATTGAACCGTGATGAACTCACGTGGTTACGCTTTCACAAACAGGTCGTGGTTTAGGAGCATTCAATAAAAAGTTTGAGTACATTGACACTGAAGAAAAAATGCGGATAACCAGCATTTTCTTGTTTTGCTTCAAAATGTCCTGTGCTTTGTTGAACACGAATTCCATCCTTATCAATATCATTTTGACAGCAACAGCTTTCATGTTGGAAAAGTATAAAACTGAACGATAGTGAACCCACATGTTGACCCATTACCAAAACGGCAAATTTAGACTTGTCCAATTTCAAAGATGTTGCGGACGGCAATTTTAAGTAGACAAATTTTAAGATAAGTTGGTATTTTCGGGTAGAAAACATTGTGAAAAATGAAGAAATTGCTTGTCACAAGCAATTTCTCCATTTTCCACAATGTTTCCTAAATCCTTTATCTTAATTGAGGCAAAAAGCCTCATTGTGTGGGACTGGGTTAACTAGTGTAACTTTCATGTTACTAATAACGCGAAACGGGTTAGTAGATAGATCAACAGGTAAGAGGAATAAAGACATTCCAAATATTGTAGTATCAATCCAAAACCTGTGTTGTTGGTTGATAGATTTACTACGGTAAAGTACAGCTATCTTGTGTACTTTTGTGTAGAAAAAAAATCAGAACATTTTCCTTAAGCAGCATTTTGCCCAGTGACTCTGTCTGTTAGGAGCGACTTGAGATCTGTTCGTTTATTCGGCAAATCAGCAAACAATGGTTTTGGCCAACAAACATACATAATATATACACACATGTCACAAACAACACAGTGCGGAAAAAAAAGACTTTAACAGGAAATACAGAAAATTTAGAAAAATGTGAAATTATACATGGTTACGATTTACGTATATGAAAAAAGTCACCGAACAATCTGCTGTAACTTCTCATTGCTCAATTAAAGATTAAATGCAAAAGCTGCGTGCGTTTTCGTATTCTTCACAATTTACATTAGTTTTGCACTGCAAGTATCCATTCTGAATGCTGTTTTATGCCTAAATTACCGAGTTATGTATTTGTATCTTATATATAATACCAAAGGTCAAGCACTCAGATCAGATAAGTGATCTTAATTATACTCTTGAAACAAATTAACAAAATCTTCAAAAAAAACTATATCGTAAAAATGGACTTCAAGAATTATGGGAATAAATTCGAAGCTATGTTCTTTATTTTGTACTCGAGCTTTGATTACTGGAAACCTGTTAATTCAATTTATTTTGATCTGATTTCGATAATAGGAAACTCCATCCGGTGGCCAACTATATGAAAAGAAACACAAGAAATTAGGGCTTGTAAGCCAATCGGTAAGTTACCATAATACTCTTTTATGCACTTTTATAAAGCCCGGTGCAAGGAATAGAAATCTTGTATTGGATGCACAGGACAGTATTCGGTGACCAATGCTTTTGAGGATACGTAAATGTGCGTGGATGTTAGTAAAAAAGACTACACCACATAACATCCCCTGGTCTTGACCATCTGGTTTCCTGTGTGTTCTCCTGACACTATATGTTTTATTATCTATCAGATGTTTTGATATCCTACCTTTATTATTTGTTATGATTGCTCCCAATTCACAAAAGTTCATTAACGGGGGTCAAAAGTTCAGAGTTCATTAATTCATTATCCATTTTACATGTTATTGCACCACATGATGGCTCAGCTTCACAGGAAGACGTCGTCTGTTATTACTCCAGAAAAAGTATGTTTTACCATTCGCTCCAAGTAGTGTTGTTTGTGAAACACCAAAGCCTTTAAACGCCAATACTTGTTATATAAAACATGACCAGGATTTTTGACCTTCACATCTACTTTGCCTGCGGCCTTTATTTGAGTAAAAGTAAAGATCTTGTCAAAGGCATTACATATTTTGAATATTGAAGTCATATGACTTTCGGTTCAAAGGTCATAGGCAATGTAAAAGTAATTTAGCGACAAAAAGACACACAACACAAACGGTCATTAGCTTCGTTAGGCTCAATATCCATATCGGACTGGTTTTACATGAGACCAAAGACTGCAGACAATAAGATTAGAATTTTAGTAGCCGAAAATGAAAGAGGCAACAAAAATGCAATTCTAAAGATGTCAAGATTCTACAATTGTTCGGAAGTAAATGGTCGTAGATTCTATTTCCAGTACACATAATTGAAAAACAAATTGTTATAAATGAAAACACATTAAGAGGATTTTCATTTGAAAATGGCCAGCTTCGAATTATCTGACCAAATGCTTCAATTACCATAAATAACATGCAAAACATTTCTTGTGTGTATTTGGCCCCGCCTTCCGCATTATTTGCTAATTGGAAGACCGTTACAAACACTTATTGTGAGGATTCCCTCTGTTAGTAAATGCTTTTTGTAAAGGTTTAGACCCAACATTACAGATGTTGCATATCAAGTAGCATTTTTAATCATACTTATTTCACAGTTTACGTGATCAGTTTTTACAATTTGCTGAGAACCAGCAGTTTCTCCTTTTGTCTCAATATTTTCTATGTCATATTTCACACAAATTCTATCTTTAATAACATCCATTTTGTCATTTGTGGCAGTTTTTTTGTCTCAATATTTTCTATGTCATATTTCACACAAATTCTATCTTTAATAAAATCCATTTTGTCATTTGTGGCAGTTTTTTAAGTGGATCACCCTAAAAGTTTGTTGTTTTGGGAAGGGGTTAAATTGACAAACGGTCTACAATACTCAGCTATTTGAAGCATCCCGTTCATCTGACCACTTTCCTCGCGTCGTGGTAATTAAGTAAATTGACTCGTAATTGTTGCCAATTACTGCCCTGCATGTTTTCTATGATAGCAACAATCCAGCGGGCTCTTTCTTCATTATCTAGCAGGGTGGTTAGACTATTAAAGTGGTTCTACTGTCCGGTTTATAGATCTTTGATTGGTGAGTCAGAGAACGGCATACTTACTTTGACCCGTTATTATATAGAATAAAATCTATATAGAACTATCCAGGCTTTTCATCCATAACACTAGACTGATTTCAGTCTGTTAAGAATAACATCATTTGTATTGAGAAATATGAAAATAAGGTACATAGAAAAATGTTGCTCTGTGTCGTTCTTAACAACGACACAGAGCAACAATTTTCTATGTACCTTATTTTCATATTTCTCAATACAAATGATGTTATTCTTAACAGACTGACATCAGTCTACCATAACACCAAAGTTATTGTGTGGTTTAAAGAATCTTACCTGATATTAGGCTCTGTGTTGTAATACCCATACCTTCATTTCGGAGCATGTACAGGTCTAATTTAGATATAAAATAACTCCAGGCAACATCCAACCGTTTTCACGAACACCAATTTCAAGTGTTTGGCTTTTGCTGTAAACAGTAAATGCACTTCTGGTATAATTTTTGTTTTATTGTAGTACAATATCATGTTTACGATTTTTCAGTTTTAATCAGTAATAGAGATATACCTGTACATTCGCTTTGGAATGGTAAATCTTATCTTATTAACCTGTTCAAAGGAATCCAGGTAACATTCTCACAGGAACAATATTTTGACACGTATCGTTTAGGTTAACGGTAAATATTTCTGTGGTATCCACACACCGGTGTTACCCGAGTACTGGGCTATTATCGGTGTACCCGTCGAGCATGTTTGAGATAAGTACAGATAACAGTGATGACGGACAGGTCTGACATACTGTGATCTCACGCTCTATATCAATCATAAATCTCGTTCAACCTGTTAAATTTACAACAGTTAGAATTAGTTTTTAGCTATTTCATGGAGATAGAATTGACCCGAACTTGTGTTCTAAAGGCATTCCAACGAAACATTGTGTTCTAGAGACAGCATTCTTCATCTATTCTATATTTGTGTCTAAATCGTAATTACACATAAAATCTGATTGGACGAGTCATATGACTAGGTCAATTTTATTGCTTATCTCGTAACATCAGAATAACATCGCTTTTCAACAAAATCTTTGTTAGTGCAGCCTGTTTTAACCCTTTCCCAAACAAGACCTGGTTTTGATCCATGAGAGAATAGGCTTGGGAAAACATTGAGGCAAAAGAAGAAAATGCTGATAATCAGCATTTTCTCCTTTTGCCTCAATATTTTCTGCACTATACTCTGTGCTTATCCTATCTTTATCAACATCTATTTTGCCATCTGCAGGATCTTTCGAATTAGACCACCCTAAAAATTTTCGTTCGGGAAAGGGTTAAGATACAGTTGCGAGATTTTTGTTGAAAAGCAGCGATATGGTTTGAAGAGAATGTACTCTGTGTTCTATGTAAAAGCGAAATTCCATATTGCGATATACTCATGTACATGTCTGCCAAACTGCGACCTCATGCTCTGAATCAACCGTAAATCTTGTTCAACCGGTTATATTTACAAGAGGAATTCGAACCAATGTCAATAAAAATAGGACATTTTAAACAAAGGATAAGATGTCTGTTAATATCTTTACGTCTTTTACTCCCAATATTCTAAAGCTATTGTTATGATTAGGAACGTCAATGGCAACGTAACGGAAAAGCGTGTCAATTAAGGAATGGAATAATATCAATATAGAATTAAGGGTTCAATTTGAAAGGGGGAAATGTAGCAAATAGCAACAAGTGAAACTGGAAAGAGAAACGAATAAGATAATCTATAAAGCAATAAAAATGCTGAGGAGACAAAACTATGGATGATTCACGAGCCATTAATTCAAGGTCACACACAAATTATAATGGCCGATCCTGAATGTCTGGGTGTCCGTTGAATTAATAGCTTTAGTTGATGATAGTATACTGATAAGCCAATTTACGTCTTGCGTCTGTTTAATGTCTCCGCACAATAAACAATACTGCACTTTACAATTATTAACTTGTCCCCATACAACAATATTTTAGACTCATCTTAATTGTAAGCTGCAGACAACGTAATATTAAAGGGTACATATTACAAATGGTATACTCCATGCTAAATGGAAACCAAAAACGATACAAATGACTTTCCTCTTAAAAAAACGTCTGTTACTAAAAGGCTTCTATTCAGAAAAAGACAGATGCTGCTTCGGGAAAGAGTCACATTCAGAAATAAACACAATATTTCTTCTCTTAGTTGTTAAAATTATATGATTCTCTTCATATGTGAGGACATACAATTTTTGCACGTTGTGCGTTTTCGGCACTTCGCATGCAGTGTCTTTAAAATATTGAATCTTGTCATTAATGGGATTAAAGATTTTCCCATTGCATTGTATATATAGATATCATTTGTTTTTGATGGGATTTGCTATTTCACAAGGACAATCTAATTTTAAAATTCAAATAATGGACCATTATTACAGAATCCTTTATCACTGCAATGAGCCAGGTGACAACAACAACAGCGAATATGCATTATTCAACAAATCTATTAATACATGACCGATTTCGAAATGTTTTGAAGCAGAATAGACTTAAAACGAGGGGGGTTTATGAAATCTTCTAAACACCACTAAATAAAAACTTTATTGACGACTAAACAAAATTGTGTTCGTCGTCAATTACTTTTATCATGTGCTATTTCGAAGATCCGACCACATCCAATAAATCCGTGGTATGTTTACGCCATATCGAGGGCTCAGTGCAAAACTATTGTAACTACATATTTTTCAGAAATACACCTTTTTGCATTTTCTGAATCTTCAAGAAGGAACACATCATGTGTTCTAATATTAGGTTTCAATTCTGTATACTTAAAAAGTTATTTAGAATTTTAAAAACAATTTTCCTCTTTAACTTTGAGAAAGTCAAAAAGTTTATTCCCTCTCCTGTAAAATTTTACAAAATGTAGTTACAATAGTTTTGCACCAAGCCCTCGATATCTTCTGCTTCAAATTATTTTCAAGTCGGTCGTGTATTACCATTATTATTTAAGATTCCCTGCAATATTCGTTGTTGCCACGTGGATCATTGATGTGAGATATCTCTAATGACTGGTTCAAACTATATCATGGACCATATGTTTGGACCTTCGTTTCGTGACAATAACCATTGAACAGTCGAATCAGTGAAAATCAACGTCAAATACATCCTGGCCGTCAAGTTTGTTGGAGTTCATCATAATATGAAACCAGATCGTACATCACAGACCAATAACGTATGTAACCTTGTTTATATGCAACTACCAGATGTCTACAAGTGCAGTGAAAATTTGAATTCAACGTGATCAGATTTCATGACACTTTTACTTATATTGACGCTTTCCAAAACAAGGTTTTTACGTCCCTAATAATAGAAAAGGCTTGGGAAAATATAGAAACAAAGTATAGAAACAAAAGAAGAAACTGCTGATAATTAGTAGTTTCTTCCTTTCTCTCAATATGTTCTGTACCATATTTTTCACAAATCTTATCTTTAATAACATTCATTTTGTCAATTGTGGCAGTTTTTGATCTGGATCACCCTAACATTTTGTCTTTTGGGAAAGGGTTAAGACTGCTTAAGATGTGAATCATGATTCTCTAACAAATCATGACATAAGCTATGATACAGATGAATAAGCCTCACGACATTTAAAAGTATTTCCCATACAAGCATCTGGTCCTGTAATAAGCGAATTTTCAATTTGTCTCTTGCCTCAAAATGTTCTTGCTATGCTGTGCGCAAATTCGATCTTTATCATTATTAATTTTGTCGCCTTAACCAGCATTTTCACTTTGCAGTTTTACATAACCTTTAAAGAAAGGAATATATGCGACAAAACTGAGGAATACAATCTTATTCAATGCCGATAAATTTATTGGCATTCTTGATAAATTTATTATAAACTGCAGCAACCAGTTTCTATAACTAAAATACACTTGATAAATTTGATTTAAAGAAAGTATTCGAAAACTGCAGCATACACTTTTTCAAGCTGGACCAATCTTGTTCTCCCGTTCGGAAAAAAAGTATATGGCTGTCTGCAAACACTCAGACCGGTGATGGTTCTTTATTTGCTTCCTGCTATACGTTATCTCCGTATTCTGTTTATTTGTTGTGTGGTTTATTTATTTACTTATTATTATTTCCCATGTTAACTGGCCCTACAAACTTTCCATTCAAACACAACACGTGTACACAGTTTATTTGTTGTTTCTGGATCGCCTTGGAAACGGAATATCATTTTTATTCGTTCTTTCACAAATTAGTGAAAAATGATACTTTCCCATGTAGATAGCGGTAGTTTGTGGTTCTTGTTGCTCCGGGATATGCAAGCATGAAGATGAAATTGGCCGTTACTTGTTTGTTTTCGATTTAACCTTGACGTGAACTAATATACCTTTTCTACCAGTCTAAACACAAGGGTCATGACCATTTAATTGAAATATTGGTTTCTCTGGAAAAAAAGAGAGTAAGCAATCCCGAAACTTTTCTCGCTAATATACAAGTGTAGACATTTATCAGAATATGAAATTAATTTTTATTTTGACAAAACTGTGCTTGCTTCATACATTTTTTTGCTAACAGTACCCAAAATATAGGACCGTAATACTAAACTACACTTAAGGTGCAGTGCCAAAAGAATGGCCAATCTCTTTTGCATCAGAACGTTCTTATCATTTTCCTTGTAGCACAAGAAGTAGTATCATTTTTAACGAGCGTAAACTCGACATAATACACTAACGGAATTTGGTATTTGATGTAGTAACACGCTTCGTCTCTGGAGTATCAAATTGGGAACAGTTTTTAGAATATTACGAAATTACAATGTTTAGGGTCTATTGTACTCGTACTTTGATCATGCGATGGAATTAGAATGTGTCTTGTAGGGACTTGACTGTTGTGGATGTGGACGAAGAGTGAAGAAAATGTCGATACAATCTTTCTGTCTTTATCATTTGGTAAAAGATGCTTGCAAATCTCTGTTTGACTGAAAAAGAAAATTTAATGTGTTAATCAATATCTATAATTTTTATCATTTTTATGGCCCCGTATCGAGAGATCGGGTGCATATTGTTTTACTCGTGTCCGTCTGTCTGTCTGTCTGTTCGTCCGTCCGTATGTCTGTCTGTCCTTCTGTCTGTCCGAAAAGTTAACCTGAAAACTCAACCTTTGCCTTTTCTCCAAAACTATTTGACATACAAAGCTCACATTTGGTATGCAACTTCCTTTCAATGATATCTATCTGTTCCAAGCAATTTGACCTTCCTCAAGGTCATCCGTTAACCCTTATCAACCCTTTACTCTACGAAAACTTAACATTTTAGAAAAATGGCCATTTCGGGGGCATTTGTGTTTCACAAACACATCTTGTTCTATTCGGGATTCATTATGAATTGTAAAAATAACATTTTTAGTTATACATCTAGATATTAAAGGTGGTTTACTAAGTTGCTGTAATAACTACCATAGTTTTCCTAAAAATAACGTCTTAACTGCGACATGTTCAAAGCTGTATTTACAAAGAACAGCAGCGATATACATGTACCTTAAGCGTATCAGATTGATATTGGTTGGTATTTAATGTCAAATCACCATCGTGTATATCTTTGTACCTTTGTGTAAGGTGGGGAAACAGCGCAAAAAAGAAAGTAATTGGTATAATAAAACTCTATCTAAAATGTTTCAAAAATTGACGTGTAGAGTGTTTTCAAGTGAGTTCGTGAAATCTAGATCCTTATCTAACAGAATTATCGTAGTTTTCAATTATCAGGACGTCTGTGTTCTAAGTGCGGACACTTTCCTGGAAACCTCTACTCTTTCTTTGTTTACTTTTACATTTACTTTCTTATTTTGCGAGGCAAATACCAATACTACTGGTAAAGTACATAAATATGTGTACATGAATGTACCGGTATCCTAATTTCATAATTCACAAGTTGTGAATAAGAACAAAATCAAGCGCTTAATTGCATTTGTATACGGGGCCTTTATATTGGAACTTGACATACGGCTGTAACCTTGATATCACAGAGATCTTTTCATAATGTGAAATTTAGCTGCCATGTAATTTCTATATCACTTTAAATTTCTTGCGACTTATTCTTTCTCCTTCCACATAACTGCTACAGTGTTAACTGTTTGTTTTCAGAACATGAAATTGGATGTCAAGCTCTCGTTTCTGAGACACTATCAACTGTCTTTACCTACCTCAGTTGTCATGAACAGCGGATATCTGTAATTTCGATGGTTTTGCGCTGTCACCATACTTTAACCCATTACCAAACGACAACATTTTGGACTGTTCCATTTAAAGATGATGCAGACGAAAATTTCAAGTGAATAAAATAATACATTGATTGGTCTCTCTGCATGGAAAATATTGTGGGAAATAAGGAAATTGCTTCTCACAAGCAATTTCTTCATTTGTCACAATTTTTTCCATAGCCATTTTCTTGTGGGGAGTCAAAACGAGTCACTGTTTTGTGATGGGTTAAATTATTTGACACATAACAATATCTTGTTGGCTGTCCACATGACCAACATACTGTATGAAAGATACACACATATTACTTCTGACGTCTCTTCAAAATTAATCCGAGTTTTCTCTGATGAAATTCGCTCTTTGATATGTTGATGTCGCTCATGTAAATGAGCGACATCAATGTATCAAGGAGCGAATTTCACCAGGGAAAACTCGGATTATTCAAAGATACTCAGATTTAAGAAAATCAATCGAACATACATGCCCTGCAATTTCTTCAAATTCAAATTTCAATCAAATGGGACGGTCACCTACATTTATATTCTACATATACTAATAAAAAAAGTATATTTTTATCACAACATAGAAGTAAATCATGGCAATTTGATCAAACATTCACATATAGAAATATCACGATTTCAATTTGAACGGCCATAAAACATTATATTGTGGAAATATTTATAAAGCATGCTAAACTTGAAAACACCTTGCAGAGTTTTCCCACCGAATTCCTATCAGTTAACGGTGGAATTTACAGGTAGACGTCAAAAGAAATGATAAATGTTAAAACCTTCTCAGAAATGTGAATCGTGAAATATGAATTAATCATCAGTCGCTTAAACATGCCCTAATTGTGTTTTACTGAACTAATGACCTCACGATCATCACGTGATGTGGTGCAGGTGACTACTATTTGAGCCTTGATCTGGAAAATGGTCCCCTATATCATTTATACGGACATGTCAGTATGTGCCCAAGTGGAGTCTGATTTGGAACCAGGCTACACTCTAACTACTGCTACATGTCAAGAAGAAGCTAATGTAGACCAACACGGTTCTTGATCAGACTGCGTCTAGATACGCAGGCTGATCTGGAACCATGTTGGGCTCAATAGCCTTGGGGGACCTTTTCCCACATCCTGGCTCATTTGCATGTATGTGCGAGCCCTTTTCAGACCATAAAATCGCATAAGTGTATGGACAGTATATAAACGAACTTTTGAGTCAATGTGGTATTAACTATATCTAGAATAGCCAGTTGTATTAAACAAGCCATGACGAGCATAAGACTATTTCTAGTTTATTATTTTGTCTGAAAGGACGTCAATATAAAAGTCTTGCATAATCAAAGACTCAGTTTGTTATTATACAAAAGGCATGTCAACGTGTAACGCCATATTCTGCGAATCTGGACACGTGAATGTCAAATATCACCTCAGATTCGCAGGTTCATTAAGGAAAACAGACGGCAACGATATTCTATGTGGTGACTTTTGAAGTTTAAACATATAAACTCTTCCAAGTAATGTCTATATACGACATGCGTATGTATGCTGAAAATTGCACGTATCCCTCTTCTAAAAAATGTTGCAACTGCTATATTTGATACTGCTTTCAATATCTGCCATTATATAAGTACCATGTGTCCGTCAATGCGACATGTTCCAATTATTCGTATATTTCCGGTGGTGATACATTGTACGTCAATTAAACACGCTCAACTATTCGTGCTTCATCTATCTTTCAGGCACGGTGCGCGATGCACGCGTGAAGTTTCTACACGTTATTAATCATACGTAGATAACAATCAAATATCAACGAGATGCGATGATTGTACAACAAATGCTTCTTTCATAAAATACGCGTTTGAGTTGGAAATAGACGGAATTAGACGTTAGTGCTTATCGCGTATGTCATTAGCATATGATAAAATAATAAAACACCCTAGAAATGAAAAGATATAAACTTATCGCGCGAGACCACATTGGTTAACCTTTTTCTATGAAAACAAAACATTAGATTGCTCCAACTTGAAAGGAGTTGAACGTAGTCCCACTAATGTATGAAACGAGTACATACTATAGCATGAAACGCTTTTTAAAATAATACGAGGAAATATTTGTTTGTAACATTTTCTTCTTCTTCTTGGTTTGGACACTTCAATGCCATGGTCTGTTGTTGGAAAGGGAATAGATCTCAAACTCGTCCTACGAGAGAGCACGATGCGTTCCGGTGGAAAACATCGTAACCATAGTTTAACGATGCTAAACTATACGATATATTCGTCTCCCATTACGATGTTTTCGTCTATCAAAGCTCCGAATTTTAAGTTTGTTTAAAAGATACTTCAAGCAAAAAACGAATTAATTTGTTACGTTTTTGTTCGGTTTGTTTACTCTATTCGCAATAGCAATTTGTTAAAATTAGATGTGGTGCCTATAACCTGATAAGTAAAGAAACATTCACAACAAAAAAGAAAAGAAAAACGTTAGTCATCATTCAACTTGTAAATACGGAAAATAAAGGCGACTGAAAAAGACGTATTTCTTTCTCAGACAAGCTCTTGTTTTCTACTACCCTTATAGAAAAGACTTATGAAAATATCGATGCAAAAGAAGAAAATTCTGATTCTTTAATTCTCATCCGTTGTTGTACAGAAATAGTAGAATCTGACCAATTTTCCCTTAAAATGGAAAGAGTAGTTATTAGTCAATCAGGCATGGAAAGGAATCTAATTAGAGAGGGTATTTATTAACAAGTTAAATTTAAACACATCGCAAAGAGCACAAAAAAGCTAAAATAACATTAAAGACATATAGACTACAGTTTCTAAGATTCGTCTAAAGGGACGCAGTGGCCAATTTCATCAAATCAGTCAGGACGTTTTTATTTTTGTCTTACCAACGTCAAGTACAAGAATACCATACCAGCAATTTCCCAGGACGTTGGAAATGCGATGTTTGTCCTGAACGTTGGTAAATAATTGTTTAAAATACTTTGCTGAAATCTGTCCTTGGTGGCTTAAAAGATGAATTACTCAAACGGAAAAAGAAAGGCTTTTGATAGAACATTAATTTTATCTGTCATAGAATTTATTTGCTTCTTTCTGAGTAGACATAAACCCATGCCCAAGTTCGATGAATCAAAGCAGTAAAAGTGCATTCGATCAGTTTTGTGATTTCATAAAACAGATAGAATCCCCTCGTTATGTTGAAGAAAAGTATATAACGACGAGTCTGCTCAAACCTGTTGTGTACTTTCGCTTGTTGTGAACCTTCCGGTCTGGTAAACGTTTCACCCATTACCACACTGACTCCTTTTGACTCCCTAAAAGATAAAAGGCTTTGTAAAATGTTGTGGAAAATGAAGAAATTGCTCGTGACAAATGTTTTCTGTATTTTCCACAATCTTGTCTACCCCAAAAGACCATAGATTTTTAAAATTGATTTACATGAAATTGTCATCTGCAGCAGTTTTTAATTTGGGCCTGTCTAGAATTGTTCCATCTGGTAATGGGTTAAATAAAATTACAGAGGCAGGTAACAGACAGCCCATGTCATGGGTGAAAAATAAAAAGAAAGAAAATGAAGAACTTTAACGGTACATATGGAACTGTTTAATCCACACTTAGTAACGCCCCGAACCCCCTATCCAGTTTCCAAGTTAGTCAAGTACATGTTTATGTTTCAATTAAAAACTGTCAGTTGAAACATGCTGATCCTTTGCTTGAGTGACAAATGTCGGCTTCATTTATCAAGAGATAAAGAAGAGATTTTAGAAAGAATATTTTCACATGAGTTCAACTTTTTTATGATTATGTGGGGGAATTTGATACAAGATCTCACGTGGATGTACTTTGGTAACTATAAATTAGTTCTGAATTCCATGATTTGTACACTCGTCGTTAACATTTCGGCATGTAAAATTGCTTCCACGTTTGTCCATTTTCTTCATTCTGCTCGTTCACATTTGGGTCGAGAAGCGATGGGCATTATTTTCTGAGCTACACTTTACTAACCTCAGGACTGATGGATTATAGACGTCCAATTGTCCAACTGGGTAGAAATGACGTGTAGTCTGAAAATGATCTATCCACGCTTTTATTTGTGATCCATTTTTGCCAAGTATAAAAGTATTGTTCTTCAAATTCTAATTTCGAGTTTCACTCCATACGAATGCAAAACCGCTAATCTGATAATTTACCTTTTACCTATTTGTTTGTCCTGTGATTAGCATTTTTAAATCACTCTATGAATCACAGTCAAAAGCTGTCCAAGCACACTTATTTGGAGTGCTCACATACACATGCTTTAACATACTCTCTTACGAACAGAGCACATTATCTCTACATTCCATTTCGATAGAATTAGCTCTGTTCTCGCGGGGTCATTTCACGTCTAATCTCGGGGCCTTGGTGGGATTTCAGTATCCAATCGTTGGCGATACACAACAAAACAACTTAAAAAGCTGATACAAGCTTTCATTGGCTGGCGCTTCAAATTACCGGCTTCAGCCAAAAATAGAAGCGACGTATTGTATACGTACTCAAACCAGATCAAACTGAATGATTTTGATTCGATAATTCAAATGTTACCGGCTTCAGCCAAAAATAGAAGCGACGTAATGTATACGTAATGATCATGCAAGATAAAACTGAATGATTTTGATTCGATAATTCAAATGGTGTGCTAAGATTAGATTATAACGACCAAATAGGCTGTTGGCGTACCGAAAACTGCAGAGGTCATATTTGATGGTTTAATCAATAGACCTCTGCAATGGAGAGTAGCTTTAACATGCCATATACATGTTCTCTTAAATATGACAAGCAGACAGGATAGAGTCAGGCTGCACGTATATTAGGTTGTATTTACTCACATGCTGCCTCCCGAAACAACCAGAATATCTCAGGCTATGTATGCCAAGTACCAGTGCCATCGGATTTGAAGACACAAGAAATACATATGGTCAATTACAAATGACAAGAAAAAAGATTTAATGGTGGGAAACTCTGTTGTATAACATTAGTTAGATATTACCAGTTGGATACCAAACCCCCAAAATTTTATTTTCATTTTCACACGCAGTATGAAATAAACTTTTGACAGATTTATTGGTTCTTCGTCATAACGGAGAATTCATAGAGTAAAATGTCCATTATTTGTTATGATAGAATGATGCGACAATGTCTTAACTGACCAGAAAGCGAGGGAAAGAAAACAACAGAAGGAAATGAATGGTGAAAACGTGCTTTTTTGTATAAACTCTTTCCCACTCAACAAAGTTTAGTCTGGCCTGAATTCAAAATTATTGCAGACGACAATTTCAAGTTAATAAAAGTTGTCCTCATTGATAGAGCACATATTGGGAAATGACAAAATTCCTTGTCACACTAATTTATTTATTTTCCACAATGTTATCAAGATTTTTCTTGTATGGCGTCAAAAAGCGTCCTTGTGAGGGAATTCGCCAACGATAGTACATGATGTAATTGTGGACAATTGCGGAAACGCCATACTGATATTTTTGGCGCAAGATCGTATGGCACATGTTTACATTTTGTCCAAATGTAAACAAAACAGTGTTGTATAAAAGACGAATAAATTCTTTATAAGTAGTGACGTAGACATGTTGAAAATTTCGGTACAATGATAGAGCGATCAGAGTTTTATGCGTTTTGTCGAACAATGTTTTGTTTACATTTGAACAAAACGTTAACATGTGCCATACGATCTTGCGCCAACAATAGTTCATTTTCACATCTGTATGTTTGACTATCTTAAAAATTCCTTTCACATGTTTAAAAGAATGCAGCGCACACAGAACAGAATATAGGCCCTAAAAGCCGCAACTTGCTAATCACTCAAACCTATAGATATAGACAATAGCGCCCGACTGGAGCACCATAGATGCTACATGGCCACGAATATCCTTTGCAAAAAGTAAGATGGTTCGACTTTGGGTTATTGTACTTGCACAAAATACTTCTAATTAGTTTTTCTCGTCATACAATCAAGTTAAAGCAATTGCGCCTGGAAACGTATCATATCGTCAGTTTTTCTTTAATTTTATGTATAGAAAGTTTTAAGCAAATAGTCGTTTTCAACAAAAACTCGTAACTGCAGCTTTAAGCAAGCTCTTGTTACTAGGGTTTTTTTTGTGAAATGCAGCGACATTGAGGCAACTAGATTTTTTTAAAAGGAAAACTACGACATATTTGTTGGAAAAGATAATTAATAATATTTAATGGTGAGAAAACCAGTTGTATAATATTACTAGAAATCACCACATCCAGTAGTGTAGAAATCCCCCGAAGTGTTCGTTCTATCAGAAATAAATACATGACAGATTTATTGTCAGGTCGTCATAAAGGGGAAGTCACAGAGTGAAAAATTCATGATGGGTTATGATAGAATATTACAGCATTAACATTGGTGGAATTGTGTGGCTCGCTGCGGGTAAACAACTAATAATCAAGAAAAGAATATGGTCATTTCCTTTTCAAAACAACAGAACTTTAGACAAAGGACCGTTTGAATGTTCCCCTTTTGAATGTTCCTTTAAACTCATGATCATCCTCATAATTCTTTCCTGATTGAATGTCGACAGAGTATTTAAAATTGACGTTCCCAATGCTCTACGAAGCTATGTTTTACGAAGCATTTATGATGCAGGGGAACTAAACAGTTTCAGATTGACCATGATGAATTAATTAGAGTTGTTTCCCTTTAATCCGTTTGTCACATGCTACATGTATGTTAGAACGAGAAAGATTCCACCATCTTCATGGAAAATGCATTTCACTTTCTGAAATTGTTAAAATCGTGTAATGTTTACAGATTTTTCACTTCTTCTGTGTAAATATCGCTCTATCCATTTTCCTCAATATTTTCTGAAAAGGATGAAAATATATGATCATTCTGTTTAAGACACAAACAGGAACTTCTGAAAAAAGAGCTTTTAACGCAAACATGTAAATTTAAAAGTAGTTTTGTTTTTTGTTTCGATAAAAACGATATTCACCCGTTCTTTTTGCTCATCAGTACTTCTCAGTGGCGTATCCAGGGGGTTTCGGGGGGTTCAAACGAACCCCTCTCTGTAGCCTGATTCTTTCATTTTCATGCAGAAATTCAGTCAAAAGTGTTTAATACTTGTAAAACGAACACCCCTTTTTGCAAGAACGAACCCCCTTAAAGAAATCCTGGATCCGCCGATGCTTCTATCATTGAAATTTAGTATAAAATGGAAATAATTCGTCTCAGATGAACAATTTTTCATTTTACACCAGGGTCCTTTCTGCATGACGGCTTCAGATGAAAATTACACAAAGTACATAATCACAAAGAAGTACGCATACCCATCGCAGGTTCTTAACAACTTCTCTATTAGTCAGTTTCTGGCAAATACTTGTGCCCCCCCTTTCCCTAGACTGGCTCCAGTTTGACTGATCTGATGTTTTATAAAATATAATGTAAGTAATGTACATAAATTATAATTCACCACACTGCCATACTCTCTGTAAATGTGGATCAGTCAGACTGGTAAACCTTGCATTGCCCTAGAAATATGATACCGTTAATATGTTATCTAAAGATCATTATCGCAGCAGCTATCCTCCTGTAATAACACAATTTCTTTCAGCAGATTAGCTGAATACCCATAGTTTATTTAATCTCTACAGTTATTTTTCATCAAAGTTCAAATTACACATTGGCCGAAGAAGTGGTCATTCGGATTCAGAGATTCTTTTATTATTTTAGACAAAATTTCAGGACAATCCAATTTTTAATCTGCTGCACACAGTAAAATGGGTGTTGTTAACCCTTTTCCAGATGGCAAAATCTTAGACTGGTCAAGTTTGAAAGATGCTGCAGACGACAAACACGGTGGTAATAAAGAGGTGGTTTGTGTGCAATATAGCCAGGAAAATATTGAGACAAAAGGAAAAAATGCTGGTCATCAGCATTTTCTTCTTTTGTTTCAATTTTTTCCCAAGCCTTTTCTACAAGGGACGTCAAAAACAGGTCTTGTTTGGGAAAGGGTTAAAGGTTGGATTTGTGTATAATATAGTAAGGGAAAAGTAGAAATGATATTCATCAGCACTTTATTTCTTCTTTTGTCTCAGTGTTTTGCCCAGGCCTTTTCTGATAGCGCGTCAGAACCAGGTCTTATTTGGCAAAGGTTTAGAAGGTATTGTGAAAATATACAATGAAATATAGATCTAGATCTATTGTAGAAAAACTTTTTTTTCTATTTGCCTTTATGGGGAAATCATAAATATTTAACTCACTGAGTGAACTGCAGAAATATAGAAATTGATATAAAAGGGATGATGTTCTCGAATGGATCTCTTTTCCTTACAATGATACTTTTTATTTATGTATGAACAATTGTTGAAATATCTAGTCACTTCATATTCAGATTACTCCATTCAATTTCTCATACATAGAAATGGAAAGAATGATCAAACCTTTCATAAACAGCAAAATTATTAGAGAAATTAAGACTGGTCTTTTTTGAAAGCTGATGTAGACAGCTGAATGGTTGTTGATAATAATAAGACAAGGGAAGAAAAAATGCCGATAATTGATGAGTACTATCTACTTTTGTCTCCAAATTCCCAGTCTTTCCTATATGATACCAGGTCCTGTTTTGGAAAGGATTAAACCTTTCTTAGAATGGTTAAAATAGTTCAAAGCTATTGTTTATAACAAAATAGTTCTAAAGATCAAACCAAATTAAAGGGCGACGGTAACAGATGGTCTAATTGCAAAAAATGAATTTTTTTGAAAAAATATGCAAAACTTTTGTGTTGACCACCTCGGGATGGTTAATAATATGCGATTCAGACAGAGAATGAGCCGAAATTACAAGACAGATAGCTGAATTTAGGGAGAATCCAAGCCTAAATTCAACCCCATCACTGATGGGGTTAGAATTATTTTCAAATTGTTGCGCATGCGCATACAGCGCGGACCATGATTCAAACGAGATTCATACTTAAATTTCAATATGACGTCATCATGTATGTTGTGACGTCATTTAAGAAAGTCGCATGTCCTACTGTTTTGACCTACTTTCGACATCGCTTCATGAATTTGGTATCAAATTGCGAAAAAATGAGTCGTTGCTTCAATAGTTTCTCGTAATCATTTAATCAGGTCATATAAAGCTTAAAAAGTGTACATTTCGTTTGTATTTGACAATTTTTGGGTCCAAATCTGGGAAATAGTAGCTTTAACATGTTAAGGGTATTTTAACCGTTTCCAAAACAGCGAGGCATTTTAATACCCTTTTTAGTAAAGGCTTGAGAAAACATTGAGGCATAAGAAAATATTGATAACAAACCATTTCTCTTTTTTCTAAATATCTTCTATGCCATGTTGTGTACAATTCTTATCTTTATCAAAATTTATTTTTTGTCTCCAGCAGATTTCGAATATAGACCAGTGTTTCCTGGCCATTTGGAATGGGTAAAGCATTTTTGAAAGTCAAGGTCAAATAACTTTGGTTCTATGTTATGGATTTGACCGAAAGTTTACACAAATTTACTTACATTATATAGGACCATGTTAATAATATATCATGTCGATTCATACAAAAGTAAAAGCTGTAGAGATACTTTCGTAAAGTTAGTACATAAAAAATAAGCAATATCTGAGATTGACAGAAGGACGAATACAGAAAAACATCAAACTAATACACATGGTCAGTAGTTCAAAAAAAATCTTCTGTCCTTAGTACATTGAAAGTACCTGCAAAATTTCAATGCGATTTGATCTATACAGAAAAAGTTATTTAATTTCAAAGTAAAAATTTGCTCGTCATGTCAATTTACCCCATCCACTTTGTTAGCCATTATCTCCTAAAGTAAGGCCATATCAGATGTTTTACACATACAAATTAAAGATATTATGTAACCCTATCAATTCACAGAACTGACTTAAAAATCAATTTTGGATTAGAAAACATTGTGGAAAAAGAAGAAATTGCTTGTTACAAGCATTTCTTCATTTTCCACAATGTTTTCCCAGGCATTGTCTTGTGAGGGTGTCCAAAAGCGTCAATGTGCAGTAATGGGATAAATTTATTACCAAAATAAGTATTGTAAATAAAGATAAATGCATGTTCTATTTAATAATGATAATTATAATTTTATAATATTACAAAATACACACACACACAAACGGATAGGTCACAAAGACACCTGGTAACATATGGTCTAGGCAATTTGATATGGACGATTGGCACTCGTGTGGAATGTGCTTATCAGTAGGTTATATCAACAGAGCAATAAAACCAGTGGTCATGCTGATAATCAAACAAGGTGTCCCTGAAATTTCCCCGACATCTCATGCAAGGTTTACTAGGCCGTGAGATTATAAGGAGAAGGGCAGTAATTTGAGTAAATATTTTTTTCCAACAGGAGTGAAGTACCTTTGTAAATATATCGGCCTATATATTCTCACGGCCTAGGAGCCAGGCTACCCTTTCCCAATCAAGCCCTAATGTTTACTACTCGAATAGAAAATGTCTTGGAAAACAATGACAGAAAAGAAGAACATGCTTGTAAACAGCATTTTCTCGTTTTCTCTCAAAATTTTCCATGTTATGATATACACATTTTCTGACTTTTTGTAGCACCTATTCGATTCTCATTAGCAGCTTCTGTTTGTATGCCTACTGGTAGAGGTTCCTGCCGTTTAGGAAAGGGTTAATTTTATTACAAATGCCACTTCTAATTGGCCCCACTTAGGCATTAAACACAAAAACATTCAAAACCGCTCAACATCTTCTACCGAGCGGTATTTTATTGCCGAGTAAGATTTTGCACTTCAATTATTTCTACCTTGTTGAGGCTCTTGTCTTGAAAACTTAACATTAAGTATCGGTGATGAAAATAAAGTGTATAATTTAGACTTTATGTAAATGATTACAACAAAGGGTTCCTTCATTTCCTTTGTAATTTGAAAAAAAAAACAATGCCATTCTACACGAATCCCAAATGAAAAAAATATACAATAAATAGATAAAATGCAAAATTTTAAACCCTTGATAGTTTTTCCATCCTTTAATTGCCAAAGTCTACTATCGACAGATTCTGTTTTTATCCCCTCCAAAAGTCCTCCGTATTGAAAGTTGTAGCAGAAGACAAAATCAATAATATTGAAACATGGAGCGAAAAGAAGAAAGTACTGGTTCACCGTTGTCGTCAACAATTTCTGCTTTTCTATCTATGCTTTCCTGTTTGAATGCTGGAAACGGGCATTTCTCCCTTCACATTGATCGTGTATTTTGTTATATTGAAGGAAAACTTATTAACACCGTACGTATCAAATGTGTCCCTTTGAATTTAGGCCGATAACCTAAGGTGGTATTCACATCTCTAATTCCAAGTCTAACTTCAGAATTACAAAGCAATCCGTCCGATTGGCCTGGACATGCGTATAATCCAATCAGATTCCTGATTATATGTAATTTTACTTTAGACAGTCATTTCAGAAATATCGGTGAATACGACCCCTGCTGTGTGGGAAACCGTCAAGGGTTACCTTTAATTACCTTCGGTAAAAATCCAGGAATTACACCTTTGATAAAAATCTTTGAAATGATTACGACTTTAATGAACATAAGCACTAACGCTTTTATATCCCATAAAAATAAGTCACTTATACATTTTCTAACGGTATTCTATGGGAAAAAGCGGAATATAGAATGCGAAAAATGGTCCGCGGCACGTCAACGCAGAATTTAATGTAGACCAAAGACCTTCTGAAATAACGACTGATTAAGTTCCTATCATGATTGGCCATTTGGTGTAACCCTCGTCTCATAAATGACAATCCAAATAAAGAATGATTATATCCAGTTAACCGTGACGTAATTTCGTACAAACAATTGTATTTCCGCATGTGTTGTTATAAAATCTTGTAACTGCGGCTTGATTTAAGCAGTAGTTATTGTCCAGCAAGATTAACCCGGGACATCTGCATATGTAATGACCCCACTTCGGCTTTGTTTTGTTAAGACGCTCAACTAACGGACTTTACGCACGAAAATTAAGTTGTCCCGGGTTAACCTTGTTGGACAATACGAGATTTTATAACAACACCGACGGTTTATCAAAACATAACAGTAAACACAGTCTATTTTAGCACAAAAATTATTGCTATTTTAAGACGATGCAAGGGATAAGACAAGTCTTACTGTAAAAAGAAACAGTCCAAATTAAAGTATGCATGTTTTCTTTTTTGTTTGTTTTTTTTTGTTTTTGTTTTTGTTTGTTTTGTTTTTTCTTTTTTTCTTTTTTTTTTTGGGGGGGGGGGGGGGAAGAGAAGATGCTATAAGCATTTTATACTTTTCCTCGGGAGTTTCTAACTGAACAATATAATAGCGTAGTCAAAATCAGAGCTTGCTTGAGATGCTATTAATCCATTCCCACATATTGACACATTTTGACGCCAATATGGGTACAATTTTACACGAATATAGGTACAATACAAAGGTTTTTGCAAACATTTTGGGAAATGAAGAATTTGCTTGTGACAAGCAAAATCTTCATTTCCCGCAGTGTTTTCTACAAAGAAAGACAAAAAATGTAGAATTCCATTAGTACAAACGTTCTTATTTTACATCGAATGGGAAACAAGTTTTTACAAGTTCGATAAATCCCTCTCGATTCTGCTTCCTGAACACTGCACCAGTACTCGCGCCGAATTTGAGGGTCGATGAAAAAGCCCAGAAAGTACCTCTGCTACCGGGGATCTAACTCGAAACCTGTTATTCGCAAGACCAACGCTCTACCTCTCGACCACGGACAATACCACGGTGGGGATTGTGTATGCTGGGATGGGTAAATCTACGGACAAATTTGCCTCGCTTCAGGTAAGACATTTTGCAATAACTTCCTTATTTCTGCGTCAATTCAAAAACGGTTTGTTGCATGTACCCCGCGTTACTGAGCTCATTCCTCCGATGTATGCTTTACACGAAACCTTTTTTTACTTTTTGCGAAAAGTGATCCCAACCGACCAGATAAACGACAAAAATATCTGATCGTTTTTCAGGTCAGTTGGGATCAATTGTTTGGAAAAATATGGGGAGTTTTCAAATAATTAATACACCTGAGGAAAGCGCTCAGTAAGGCGGGGTACATGCAACAAACCGCTTGAAAATTGACACAGAAATAAGAAAATTATTGCACAATTTCCTACCTGAAGCGTGGCTTATTTTGCCGTAGTCGTTATCATTTTGTTTTCTGGTCAGTTGGGATCAAATTTTGAAAAAAATAAAAGGATACCACAAATAATCCATGTATCCGAGGAGAGGAAAGAGATTTTCAAGGCGGGGTACATGCAACAAACCTTTTGAAAATCGACATAGAAATAAAGGAGTTATTGCAAAATATTTGACAAGATTCGAGATTATTTTTGTCCGTATTCGTTATCCATCCCAGCATGCACAATCCCCACCGTGAATACAGAGTGGCTAGAATTTCATTCTTTTTTAATTGTCGTATGCAACATATTTGAATTTGGACCAGTCTAAAATGAAATAATTAAGCCTTTCCCAAATAAATGCTTGGTTTTACGTCCCTAGATAAGCAGCTTGCAAAAGTATTGATACAAAAGAAGAAATTGATGATGATCAGCAATTTCTCCTTTTGTCTCATTATTTTCAGTGCTATATTTTTTATTAATGCTAATGACATAAACAAAATACTTTGTGTTCCACATCGGTTTTGAAATTACAACAGTCAAACTATATTTCCGTTTGGGAAAGAGTTAAAAGCTTTCACGTTAAATATTATTGAAGAATATATCAGCGGGGGTAATGAATTATCTACAGTAACAGAACAGAGATTTCGTAACTTCAAGTTTCATGTTTCAAAGATGACGCTAATTGAAAGATGGTTTTACTTGATTTATAAACAAAAACTGACACTGGTGCTATTTCGATGACATGGGTTATTAATCGTCTTACCATGAAAAACACTAACTTCTAAATCTGACCTAAGTTATGGCGTTTTACGTCAAACCTTTTACGAACCAGTCCAATTCGTCACCTTGTTTTTATCATTCGCTAACTACCAAAAACACTTTTCCGAGAAAATCGACTTTAAAGATTTAGATCTTCATAACTTTTTTTATCTTTGATTGAAATTGACCCAAATTTTGCATGACTGTCAGAAATAACATTATCTATCCACATTCGCAATTTAATAAGAAACGATGGAGCTTTTTTTTTAGAAAAATCATTTTCAAACACACTTCTCATTTTTAAAGGAGATAGAGCAAAATAACCCAGAAAAACACTATTTGCTACATAGGCCCACCTTACGAATCATAAAAAAGACAAATTGTCGGTTTGTCGTAGAAATGGGACAACGCATGCGGTTGTATTACGAATCGGTAGCCACTGTTCTAGATAAAGTAAAAAGAAATACTCGAGTACAAATTGATTTAAACTTTTTATGGCATTGTAAAGGATACAAACTCTCGTCTACATAGACTTAAATTGAAACAAATTCATATCATTTTCGTTCCAAAGAAATAAATGTTGCTTTTTATAATGGCTACATGAGTTATAGTTGAGAAAAATCTACTTGTTGAAGCACTTGTGTGCCAAAATCAATTTCAATTACATTTATTGTAAAGAGTATCCGGCTATTCTACCTATCGATGTCTGGTAATCAGAATGAAGGCACGCATATTATGTTATTATGAACGGCCATTGATCAAAATAGCATTCGAAATTGTTAATGATTGACTTGCTAACATATATGTATACTTACATATTATCAAAATCTTCAAAAGATATCTATTGTTCACATTTTGTTTTCGGAATTCGTGATTTTGTCACATAACAGGTCACGTGGTTTTTATTCTTATTTTCATTGGACGAGAGAAATTTACAGGCACAGATTGCTCTATGTCTTGGACATAGGATAAAATTAGGATCAACTTATAGACAAAAATTAGGACATAGAGCAATATGCATACGCGATTTCTCAAAAACCAGCCCGCCAATCGGCGATATCTGGTGTTCAGGAGATAGAGCATAAAAATACGAACACAACGATACCAAATATAGGATTTTTTCAAAAATGGAGATAGCGCAGCTTAAAAACGAGGCGACGAATTGCTCTAGAAAGCATTGCGAGAAACGAAAATTGTAAAATCCACCATGTTCTCCTTTTATACCAATACTTACTACTTACTTAGTCCTCTTCTCACTGTGTTGCGCATAAGCACGGTGGATATTGTGCATCATGGGATGGATAATGAATACGGACAAATAATCTCGATTCTGGTAAGATATTTTGCAATAACTTCCTTATTTGTAAGTCAATCTTCAAAAGGTTTGTTGCATGTACCCCGCCTTACCGAGCTCTTTCGTCGGATGTAGATCTATGATATATTAGAAAACTCATGGTACTTTTTCCGAAATATTGTCCCAATCGACCAGAAAGTGAAATGGTAACGACTACGGCCAAATTAACCACGCTTCAGGTAAGAATTTTTGCAACAACTTTCTTATTTCTGCGTCAATTTTCATTCGGTTTGTTGCATGTACTCCGTCTTACTGAGCCCTTTTCTCAAATGTATTACTTATCTGGAAACTCCTTGTACTTTTCTCGAAAACCGATCCCAACCGACTAGAAAAAGGGCCTGAATTTTTTGTCGTTTTTCTGGTCGGTTGGGATCAATTTTTGGACAAAGTACAAAGATTCTACCAACAAGTCATATACTCGTATCTGAGGAAAGAGCTCAGTAATGCGGGGTACATGCAATATAGTCTAATCTGGATAACGTTATGCGTCAAAGTAGACTGACGATATTCCGTTGAATGAGACATTTGCAGACAACGGTTTGTTTATAGGTGAAAGAGAATGGTCGTCACACGGATAAGTCTTTGTAAAAGAATTGGAGACGTTTATCGTAGTTAACAATAAACACATAAAATTTGAAATTGAATTTCCTCCCGATACTGGATAAACAAGATTGATACTTGGAATCAACATCATTGCCAATCTCATTTTAAATATTTTTCGTCCACGAAATTCGATGAGCCATAATAGAACGCAGTAAAATAAATTGAAAGAGAATTTAAACTAAATAATTCAACCATCATAATTTGTGAAGCATTGATATTTTCTCTTGCAACGCCACAAGAAAAACAAACAGCATTGCTTTCCTTTCAAACGACCGTAACCACAGCTTATTGAAGCTGTGGTTACGATCTTTTGAAAGGAAAACATCAGCATGCTTCTACCATCCTCTCGTAAGCTATCAACTTTAATTTGTTCTTCAAATATTTAAGAACTGTAAACGTATGATACAGCTACTTAGGAATTTTTCTTTTACCCTTTCCCAAACAAGACCTGGTTTTGACGTCCCTAACAGAAATAGCTTGAGAAAACATTGAGGCAAAAGAAGAAACTGCTGGTAACCAGCAGTTTCTCCTTTTGCCTCAATATTTTCTGTGCTATATTGTACAGAAATCCTATCTTTAATTTCATCTATTTTGTTGTCAGCATCATTCTTCAAATTGAACCACCCTAAAATTTTGCCGTTTGGGAAAGGATTAAAAAATAATGATAATGTCAAAAGCAGCGTACCTCCTATGGTGGTAGAATTCAAACTGGCACTCGATGGCGACAAGAAAGCGATGGGACGCAAGTGTAACCAAATGTTGAAATGAACACGTTTGATTGACAGCAGCAAACGGTGATGACGGCGAAATAAACAAAACAGAACGGTGAGTGATGTCAATTTCATTTATGTGTATCGTAACAAGTGAAAGCATGCGTGAAACGTTTTTAAAAACGTTTTTTCCTGGTTAATAGCATTTAACAGAAAAAAATGAAGAGAAAGCCAAATAAACTATTGAAAATAAACAAAATGGTACAAATGGAAATGCATGAATCTATTTCCTATACCATAAAATGATACCGATTAAAAATGAGCTTTACACGACATCACGTCAACGTTTTTTTTTCAGACAAATACCTGGCTCTATCTGGTAACACTTACATACTTTCATATCTAGTATCCAATGTGCACTTGTCTCTGCGATATACAAAGAAGAAAGAGATAGACAAAGAAAAATGAAATTAAGCTGACAAATATAGCATTAGTCTACTTGTTTTACTATTATGGTCAAGACAAACGCTTGGCTCTAGAAAATGTGAATATTTGTAGCTCCAATTTGCTCTGTTTTACCTTTCCACGCTTTTATCGTCAATTTCTTTCAAACATTTAATAATTATTTGAACTGTTTTATGAAGAAGACTGACCTTGGCTTGTGATCTTTTTTTTCTAAAAAGATTAGAAACTTTGGTTCGTTTTCATTAACGATCATCAATGAAGACAATTATTTCTCATACCTTTCACATAACGTTTTTAATGTTTATTTTCACAGCGGGATAGGGACAGCTGTCAGGTGGCGATTTGCTTCGTTACAGATTCGCAGGTATTCAATTAGAAACCTAATAAACATGGGTAAAACACGCGTTTACGAGGGAAAAGTTTGCTGGGAAAATATTAAACCACTTATGTCATATGTAATACATGTAGCACGTTCTTTGTCTTTGGAAAATCGAACCCTTAACGTTTTTTCCAGATAAACATGTGGTCTGGTCCTACTATTATGGTAGAATACCCATATTGTGGCCATTTTGAGTTATAAAACATTGGATTTTTTCGAGTGTCGTCGTTACGTATCCGAACTTATTCGGGCGCGGTCGTAAACATTCGGCGGTGGAAAGTTCCACCGCCGAATGTTTTCGACCGCGCCCGAAAAACTCCGACGTCGCTCGAATCTTATTAGGGGTAGACTACCTTAACTTTCTCCCATACATGTCCTAGTTTTGATTTCCCTTATAATTTAAATAGTGCAAGTAAAGACAATTTGAGAAAGACTGATCTAAACTACTAGTATTGTTGCCTGAAATACGGCTCATCACCAGAATAATGTTATAATCAATTCATAATTAACTGAATGGTGTTTAACATATTCCAACTTTGTTATATATTTCAACCCCTTTGTTCTGGAAACTCATTTGAATCGCCTCAATGAGACGATTCCACTAAGCACCCACAGCATAGGGTTTGATGGACAATAAATAAAACATTTTGAAAGGCATTCACTGCCTCTTATCCACGGTGGATAATCAAGTGATGCAACAATTTCAGACAATCTTCAATAATTTTGTCAATACTGGACCAATTTGAATTCGGCTTGAAGCAGAGAAGGTGGAAAAAGGTCAGGAATAACCTGGACGTGGTGTATTTTTAAAAGTTCAATTGATACAAAGAGTTACTGAAGATCAACCAAGATACAATGTAATGGTTGATCTTCAACAACTTTTTTATCAGTTGACTTTTTAAAAATCCACCACATCTATCTAATGCGTATCGTCTGCCCACTTTTTTTTTTGCTTCAAACCAATTTCAAATCGTTCCAGCATTTACAGAATTATTGAAGACTTTCTGAAAATATTGCATCACGTGATTATCCGCCGTTATCTGTAGCTCTGACCATAAGGAAAAAATACATGTTTCTTTGCGCCCAAGAAGGTACATTGTAGTGTGAAATGTCATGCAAGTAAAATGTTTCACAAATAATGACTCATTTCTTTTATCATTGCACGGCATTTCTTGACACGCCCGTTAACGATGCATAACAATTTTCGTAATTTTGTCATTTTTCAGAAGACTTGCAGAGACAAAGTGGAATTTCGAATATAAACAAGAATTTAGCGTAACACGTAAACTGCATTTCTCTGGAATATATTTACAAATTTATACGAATGCCAATAAAGCGCCGTGTCGAGTAGCGCATGTTGATTGAAACGAGGCAGAAATGAGGCGAATGGAAATATTATAACTATTTCCTATTTCCACTTACAGCGTCTTGTTTCATATACAACGATGACACACTTTTCAGAACAAACGAAAAAGGTGAGTACAGGCATTCAAAATTTGTTATTTCAAATATAATGTTGTGGGTACTTACGATTTCAATGGTCAACCTCAATGCAGTGTGTACGTCACAATTTATAAACGCTATTTTGCAATTTGCAAAGCCATCAACGACTTTTATCTAAAGTTTTGCATAGTCTGTTTTGATTGTATCTTGTTGAATCAATTAAAGGCTATGAACATACAAAACATTCTAATGTGCAGTAAGTTGTCTATTTGCTTCAATGTTAGACCTTGGAATAAATTCCAAAATTTACTCTTCTTTCATATACATGTAGATTCGACCTTAAAATGACTAGTCATATCTCATGAAGGGAACTAACCACAATCAAACCACATTTTAATCATTTGATTTTCTCCCTTTCTACTCTACATGTGCAATAAAATGATCTGATAGCAGTTGAGAACAAAATAGATCTTGGTCGGCAGATCAGTATCCACTCCGTTGCTCAAGAAATAATTTAGAAGGGAACAATAATGATATTAAACAGGCTGGGTAACATGCTGATCTGGATTAATATATTAGTAGGCCTTAATGTTTTTTTACATTTCGATGCTTTTCAACGAAAACATCGTAAATGCAGCTTAAAACAAGCTGTAGTTACGAGGTTTTTGTTGTGAAGTGATGATTTTTAGAAATTCATTATCCCTTTCTATTTAATTATGTTCATCTGCAAATATCTATGCTATTGGTATCTCCGCTGATTGTATCATAGAGCATCCTATATCTCTCTGGTGGGTTATATGGATTATCACACAGAGATTCAAACTCTTTCCATCCGTGTTCCAAATTATCAGAGAACGACAAGTAAGGTATCAGCCATTCCGCGTCTTTTCTATATTTCTGTACAAATCTATCCGCAAGCGTTTGTCGTCTTTTAGCCATCCATCTAGGGTCGTTTATGTTTCTCCTCTTTTCTCTCAGCGACCAGGTTTTCAGTTGTGCCTCTGTAGCTGTGTCATTTTTGACTATATTTTGTTGAATCACATACCATCCTGCCTCACCGTCTATGGTCATATCAAACGGTTTTAATGATTCATCATCATGATATTGGACAGCTAATGCATACATCTCGTGTGCTTGTTTCGAGAGATCCGGGTCGTGTATTGGTGTGTGTTCGTACGATCTCCAGGCACCAATTTCTGGAACTTCCGTATCGAATACCTCCCAATCTGTCACCCATTTCTGGAATTCAGCAGGATTGTATATTTTAATTGGGAACGTCATTTCATTTGGGTCCGTGGTGTAATCTTGTAGTTTGTTCTCTATATCAACATTTGGGTATCTCTGTATCCAGCGTGATAACTGTCGCTTGTAATCTTCTAATGTTACGTTGTCATTTTGTTTATCATTAATAATTTGTTTGACATCGTTTTCCATTCTCGATAGATATATGTCGGTTGGTATATCTACAAACTGTCCGACCTGACATACCGGTAGCAGCTTCCTCATCTCGGTAGTGGTAATTTTCTTCTCGACTTCGTGGACTGGGTGAGTCTTGTAGCGTCTATAATAGACCCAGCCTATCTTGTCAAACTCGCGAACACGTTCCTGTAAAAATAGGAACACATGAAACATATCGCTGATTTTCAACATATTGCATATTGTTTAACCCTTTCCCAAACAATAAAATTTCCCAAAGAAAGGATTTGTGTATAATAAAGCATAGAAAATATTGAGACAAAAGGAGAAAATGCTGGTTATCAGCAGTTTCTTCTTTTGTTTCAATGTTTTCCCAAGCCTTTTCTATTTAGGGACGTCAAAACCAGGTAATGTTTGGGAAAGGGTTAAAGCTGCAGTTACGAGGTTATGTTGAAAAGCGACGATATCAAAATTCAAAACAAAGAAAGTAAAATATTACAAAAAACTGGTCTTAAACCTGTTTAAAACCCGGTGCAATGCAAGAATAGGGGCATACTCGTTTGAAAGGATTTGCAGACGTCAAAATATTGATGTAAACGGTAAAAATATATTTGTTTTTGTATGGAAAATATTAATGGAAAAGAACAAATTATTGATTATCAGCAATTACCTTTTTATCGCAGTGTATTTGTCAATATCAAGTTCGTGAACTTTTAAAAATGTTTTCATTTTGTGCTAGAAAACATTGTGGATAATGAAGGAATTGATTGTTTCTGCATTTTACACGACATTTTAGTAAACTGCTGGAAACTTTGTTGTCGACAAAGAAAGATGAAAAAACATAAGCAAAAGGAGCATTTTTCCTTTTGCCTAAATGTTTTCCGAAGCTTTACTTATTAGGGACGTTAAAACGAGGTATTGTTTGGGGCGGAAAAAAATAGGATGGCTAAGTTTGACAGCTGCTGCACACTATGAATTAATGCAATTTTTTTTTATAGATTATATCATTTGTGAAATGTTGATCATTAGCATTTTCTTCTTTTGTCTTAATCTTTTCCAAATCTTGTTGTATTGAGGATGTCAAACACAGGTCTTTTTTTTCGAAAAATAGATAAAAACACAACTTACTTGTATGATGGGCAGCATAATATCAATACTGTAAACCTTTCTTCCATACTTGAATAGCGATTTGTCCTTAGCTAGATCGTCTATCGTATAATCCTGCATCTTGCGTGTTACATCTACCTCGGGAATAGTTAGTGGACTCAGTGCGAATACTTTCAGATCTAGGTCAGTAACTCTAACAAAGTAACATTGTCCTATCTCGCTATCCTCGTCTTCACCAACAAGTCCATCAGTGTCATCAACATCATGGGCATCAGAAGTTTCAGTCTCTCTGTTCGCAGAATCTGAAGTAGGTTTGGATGGTTCGCTGCTACTGTCTAGTCTGTGTGGTTTCACTTCAGCGACATGTCTAATGTTCGAGTGTTGCTGGTTATGACTGATAACAGGCTGTTCACCTTGGTTTGTGGTGTGTATAGAACTTCCGCAGCCCATCTTCGTATTCTAGCAGTGTTCTGTAAATGAAAATGCTGGGCTAATAATAACACGATAAAAAGACATTGTCTTGAAACCCTTTTAAGAAAGGGGTGGAAAACCTCGATAAAAGTTAAGAAACTGTGAAAATGAGAATTCATTATTTTGTCTCAATATTTCTTGTTCTGCTTATTTTGTACCAAATCCCATATTAACCACTGACCATTTTGTTGTCGAAAACTAAGGATAAATGTTCAATACTATGCTCATTGAAATGAAAAGCAACAGCAGTAGAAAAACTTGGATCAATAAAACTTTATGTCGAATCGACGACTATTCTTTTATCTTTTTTAGCAAACCAAGGGTAAAATCTACGACGTTACATCATTTTTGTATTCTGTGATCTTTTAAACCACCATGGATACAGATCAGCTTTACGTATGTGGGCTACGGTCTGATCAGACTTACAATACAATAAATCTTTTAAATGTTATAAGAAGACCACGGACGCACACATGTCCTACACAGTTAGATCAAAGTTTATAAATTCTATTTTGAAAGTTAGTATAGTATAGTCACAAAAAGATATGATTTGTGGCTATTGTAGCGCAATTCTACCTATATGATACAGCTGTGATGATTTTGGGGATCTGAATTAAGAAGCTATCTAGTTCTATCGAGACAAGAAAAAAAAATAATAAATAAATTCCTCCGCTCGCCAAATAAACTTGACCCATCCAAGACATGAACCATCTATTCTCTATTTATTATTTAACGGTAGGCCATATTTTCTCCTTTTCTCTCAAATGTTTCTGTACTATATGGTATACAAATTATCTTCTGATTAACGTATAATATGTCGTTTGGAGCACCGTTGAAATTAGAATACCCTAAATTGTTGCCGTTTGAGAAAAAGGGCATTTTCATGAACATCATTTTCTTCTTTCTTCATGATAATTTCAAAACTTATACATAGGCTACACATTTTCCCACGATAATTCAATTTATTTAGTCGCATACACCATCTTTTTTACTAGCTCGGGAAAGGATGCGTTTTTATATACAGGACCATTTATATACGAACCTTCGTCTGGTCTATTGGTATAGCTCGTGATAAATGACCTGACAGAGCATCTCTAGCTATTAGCTAGGGATGCTCTGCCAGGCCATTTGTCGTGAGCTATATAACAAACTAAGAGTGAGAATCACGTGACACAAAAGAAACAATAAATTCAGAAAATTTAGAAGATTTTGAATAAATACGTTTAAAACACGTGACCGGTTTGATTGGTGTGAGGCAGATGTGGTAAAGTCGGACATTTGTTGAATGTGATGGATCATTTAAACAGCACCTGATTAAAAAGTTATTGACAAGCACAATTCATTTTGTCGCCAATACCTTTTTTTTTTATTTTGCGCTGTTTTAAAGATACACAGCATGCATAAAAACCCGCCTGTTATTTTCATTTTAATTGTCTGCTTCACACCCTTTTCAACTCGATGTCGTAGATCTATTAGCATAATTATTGAAGTCGCTGTTGTTGCATCACGTGAATCGCCACCGTGAAAATTCAGTTTCCGGTAGTCATTTAAGACAATGTAGTTAAGATCAGATCACAGGACCGTGTAGTCTTATCTTGATGTACACAGTCAATTAGAGCAGACTTTGCACTATCTTGTTTAGTTGTTTGGTGAAAGTTCTGTTTCTGTTTCCGGAAAATGCTACCTGTCAAGTAAATTACCACGCGATACAGGGCCATGCAACTTAAGAGGGCCAATTGAAAAGATACACTTTAGAACAAGATCCATTGATTATTAAAGGAATTGAGTTTTTCTTCTTCCCAAACAAGACTTGGTCTTCACGTCACCATTAGGACATCCTTGCAAAAACCTTGTGACAAAAGAATGAAATGCTGATAACCAGCATTTTCTCCTTTTGTCTCAATATTAACTTTGCTATAATATACAATAAACATTAATTCCCATTTCTATAAGTATTCATCTTTCGTCTTCATCCCTTCTCGGACCTCCCTTTAATTTGGCAGTTTTGGAAAAGTTAAACTTTGCATTTGCACTTCGGAAAAACAGTATCAGAACAATCGCAGAAAATCTACAAGAATTCTCTTATTATGCGTCCGATTTGAAAATGGTTTGAAGTAGAGATGGGAAATGCAAGGAATTCACTTAGTGTGGCAGATCTTTTGAAATTCAACTGATAAAAAAGTTATTGAGGAGAAAATATATTTTAGAATTATGTATTTGGTCGTCAATTACTCTTTCATCAGCCATTGTTTAAAAGATCGGACATATCAAGCAAATTCGCAACGTACCGTTATTACCGCATTCTCCCTAATAAGATTCATTCGATATCGAAATTTTTTGTGCGAAAAATTCCGACGTCGCGTCAAATCTCGTAAGGTTTGACTACCGTAACAGATGTGTTTTGATTTTCTGCAAGAGTTGTTCAACGTGATTCCCCACCGTGTTTAAATACAGCGAATGCTGTTTTATTTTCTCGTTTGTTTATGGCATTTCTCCCACAAAACACAATATTTAATCCGAGCCATCAACTTCTTATCACTTTAAGTTGATTCGTTAACCAACGGTGAACTACAAATGACATATTTTCTCATACGTCAGAATGCCGTTCGTTACACGAAGCTAAATTCACAGACAAGTCGATCGACGGCGTGGACATGTCAGCGATTCCACATTTTCTTTTGCCGATCAGAAGAAATAAGTGACACACTGACGGCGTTGTACTTTGAAGTAATGTGATTTGAGAAGCAGTCACATAACCCATTACCACACAACGACTCTTTTTTGCTCTCTATAAGATAATGGCTTTGGCAAACAATGTGGAAAATGAAGAAATTGCTTGTGTCAAGCAATTTCTTCATTTCCCACAATGTTTTCTAACCCAAAAGACCATGAACATTTTAAATTTCGTTTACTTGGAATTGTCGTCTGTAACATCTTTGAACTTGGAACAGTCGAAAATTTAACCATTTGGTAATGTGATAAACACGACGCCCCGGTGGAGATGGCTTGTTCACTTGACCCGCCATTAGGCAGGTGGGGGGTGCATGCCATCGGACGGTACCCAGCTAATGAGGATACGATTCAGACTTTTCTGTGGTATCTTTCAAACTCATTTGTCAAATCCTAAAATAAGTATTTGATTTAGCAACGTTTAAACCTTTCGAAGCATGGTCTATTTTGGGGAAACGGTCAATGACGTCCTCAATAATGTACGATGTGATAAGCGTTACTGGAAAACGAAGGAAATACGGACAAACATTATTTACTTCTCCTCCTACCTATTACTAAGCCAACAACGTAAATTGTGACATAGCTTCTTGTATAAGACAAAGCTCAAACATAGAATGGCAAAAATCAATTTCATTAAATAAAAAACGACACCATATGTTTAAAGTGACATTTTAGAACTTTTTGTCATAAATTTTACTTTTATTTTTATTTGAAAGAGAATATTTCCTTATGAAAATTCTGAAAAATTTCAAGCCAAAATATTGCGCCGTTTACGAGAAATTTATATTTTTGTGTTAAAATTGAACAAATTGTTGTGGACAACAGTTTGGATTTATATGCACTTTATCGATTATGTCTCAACTTTAAATGCGCGTTTCTCGCTTATTGGCAACAACTTCAAAAAACTAATAGTATTTATACTCATTAGAATAACCAATCTTGGCATCAAGACATACTTTAAAAAAATGAAATTGAAATGAAATGTCCCTTTAAAGCAATTTATCTCATAAAATCTCTCTGTCTCTATAAATTTTGCATTTTAAATAATAAACATTAATTTTGTCATTATTTATAAAAGTTATCTGACGTGTCAAGTTCAAGTCCGCTATCCATTGTTTCCATGGTTGGTCTTCCATTGTCTTGCTGTACATTATGTACAGGCGTACTTTGTATAGCTTCACGATTCACAGTGTCACCTTCATTTGATTTGTTGCCATTTGATTCTGTTCGGTTATTGTCATTATTCGACAGATTGTCCATTGCATTCTGATCGTTTTCAGGATTTTTTTGGTCAATGTTTCCGTGATCGTCTATAGAAATATTGTCATTTATCTGAGATCCGTCGTTATTTGGATTAACTGTGGCTTCATCACTTTGGTATTTGTCTAAGTTATCGTCATCAGAATGTGCTTGTTCGTTGTCATCTAACTGTAGAATGTTTGTGGCATGATCATCAATACCGTCATTGTGATTGTGTTGGTGTTCCGTGTTCTTGTCATCTTTGGCTGTATACAATAATTTATATTTATCCGGTTGGTCGAATGGTTTTTCACACAAATCTTGAAATTCTTTCCAAGAGGTACCCAATAGTTCTGCGAATCCCATGTAAGGTGTAACTTTATCCGCCTCCCATTCATGCCTCTGTATAAGGATGTCTGCGATTTCACGTCGACGTGTTGCCATCCATTCACGATCTTCCAGATTTGTTCTCTTCTCTCTGAGTGACCAGATCTTGACTTGTGCCTCTGTAGCTGTGTCGTTCTTCACAATATCTAGTTCAATCACGAACCACGCAGCTTCACCGTCTATCGTCATATCAAGATCGTCTATAGTTTTGTCTTCACGCATTTCAACTATAGATGCGAACTGTTCGTGAATCTGTTTGGCAAGCTCCGCATCACGAATATCCGTAAACTCAAACATACTCCACGCACCCGATTCAGGCACCTCCGTATCAAACACCTCCCAGTCTTCTATCCACTTTCTGAACTTGGACGGGTCGTCAATAACAATGGGGAATGTCTTTTCATTTGGATCAGTGTTATAATCTGACAGCGTGTTTGGATTCTCAACGTTGGGATATTTCTGCAGCCATCGCGACAGCTGTTCTTTGTAGTCAAACAACTCCGAGATGTCTTCATCGTCCAATATTTCCTGGACCTGTTGTTTCATTCTGGACAGATATTGGTCTGGTGGTAGATCAACAAACTGTCCAACCTGACAGACCGGTAAGAGTTGCTTCATCTCCTTCCTCGTGACGCCGCTTCTACGTGCGATGTGTACAGGATGTGTGATACCATACATATATGGTACAGTAGTAACATCGGCATACTGCTTCAGACGATCCTGAAATAAAGTGTATGAAAGTAAATCCATTATGAGAGCCTTTGTGACATTTTAGACAACCAACACAGAACCAGGGTCCCGCTTTAACTAAAGAGCATTGCAAGTTTCAACGTAAGCTATAGATAAGTAATGAATAAAGTTATGAAAACATTATTCGTAAAGGCTTTAGAAGAACGGGACCCTCATTTGGTACATAAATGATTTTACCAGATGACAAATATTCTACTATAACATGAGTGGCATTATCAACACGAAAGAAGCTGATTTAAGTTAGTTTACCCTTAATGAGATACACATGGCATCGGCATTTTTCGTACGACGTCGTTAACATAATTATACTAATAAGAATTAATATTGAACTCGCATGAGTTAATAGAAAATAAACAAAAAATCGTTTTGCTAAACCATTTATTTGTTCAGTCATTACTAGTATTAAGCGAGATTAGCATTTCCAACGTTGTAGAAATACAAGATACCGTAATTAGATCAATAAAGAATATTTCCTTTTGTAATTCCTCTAGGTCTTTGCTTTTAAACAAATTTTTGATAAGACATATCGCTGCTTTTCAACGAAAACCTCGTAACTGCAACTTTGGACAAGCTGCAGTTACGAGGTTTTCGTTGAACAGCGACGATGTTCACATCACGACAACGTTTGATAATACTCACTTGTATGATGGGCTGCATGATAGTGTTGCTATACACTTTACGACCATATTTGAACAACGTCTTGTCGTTGATGAGATCATCTATTGTATAATCCTGCATCTGTCTGGACTCGTCTACTTCAGGTATATCTATAGGACTCAGGCCGTTATCCAGTATAATCTGCTCATCTTCGTCCAGAATATTCCTCACAGTCTTTGTTTGTTCTGTGGTATCGTCGTTTGTCTCGTGTTGTTCAGAATTATCACGGGGTGTCTCGTCCTCCTCGTCGTTATTAGCATCGTCTACAGTCTGTATTACTTGTACATCGTGATCATTATCACCATATTCATCTTCTGCTTCTGTGTCCTTACTAGTTATGAATATGTTTTTCTGTGGGACAACTGCTAGTTCTAGTTCGTCCTGTTCTCCATGATTACTGGCTTCACGTATCACATCATTATACCCCTCCTGGTTATGTTCTATGGTGTATGTATGTTTTGTGTTAGCACTACTGTTTCTGCTGTAATGATTGTCCGGTGTCTGATCTACATGATCATCTTCCCTTCTCTTCTTTCCTCGTGATGACGCCGATGACGACCTTGATGAATGTGATGATTTACTGCTACTCTTGGATTTCGGTCGTTTCGCCTGAACAATTAGTTTAGGATTGGAATGTTGTGAATGGTTGTGAGATCGGTTTTCTTCGGGATTTTTAAATGTCTCTACTTGAGTTGATGAACTTCCACATCCCATCCTGGCATGTCAGGTCTAAACCTGAAAATAGATCAACAAGCTAACGTTTAACCCAATTCCCAAAATATTGACGCTATTTGAAGATAAGTTCTTTGGAAAACGTTACTTCTTTAATTTCCCATACGGTTTTTACACGAAAAGACCAATTATGTAATATTGCATCCGCTTGAAATTGTTGTCTGTATCTGATTTCGAATTGGACCAGTCTAAAATATTGCCGTTTAGGAAACGGTCATCCATGTTCGCAGCTCAGTTTGTATTTTTCTGTACCTCTATTTAAACCCTCTTCCAAATAATGCCGTTATTTCCTAGTTATAAGTGAAAATAAATACTGACACCAAATAGATACTAATCAAAACTAACTATTCGCAAGTTGCATGAAAAATACTGAAACAAAAGGCGAAATTCGTGTCATCAACATTATATTATAACTTATATTTTTTCTCTTTTTCCAAATTCCTTTATATCAGAAACACACACATAAGTCCGAAACTAAAAGAGTTATATGGCAAACTTTAGAGACCGTCAAAATAAGGCTTTTTTCAAATACAGTTTGAGCAGGACCAAAACTGCTGTTTCGTAATTGTTATGTTAAAAAACAGCAGTATAGTGTAACTCGGTTCTGATCCGATAGTGTTTGTACACGCAACATAATCCGGATCTTTGTCTTTTTCAAAAAATAATTCATAACTTTAGATCAGAAAAGTAATTAAACATAGGGCCTACACTAAATTGGCAATAGTGGCAAACAAATGTAGGTAATAAAATTCCTTGCACGATAAGGATCGAAGCATATGATCGGATTACAGCGGTATTTAGTATACCCGCTATATCTATTATAAATGAACCGGGATCTGAGAAAAGGGGCATTTGGGTATTTTAGACCACCTTTGGATCCAGATAAGCCTGCGAACACACGTAATCTGGTCAGATCCATAGTCCACTCTCTAGCTATTGGACACGAAATAGATGAACCGAGATCCTCATCATACTGCACTCGTATACAATCTGATTTGGGGTGGTACATGTATTCGGCATTAGTATACAGTCTAATTCCAAATTTAAATGATAACCAATCCGATTGGTCGAGACAGACGTCTCGTCTAATCGGATTGTTTGTTATGTTTTCGTGATAAGAAAATCGATAAAGAACAATAATATTATTGTTTTTGATAATGGATGGTTCCCGTTCGATGTTTTTTCTAGAATTTCATAAGGGACCTTTTGTCGGATCCCAGTTCAACTAGTTCACCTTTGATCAATATCTCGGTATTGTTTGTCTACAACAATAAAAAAAAAACTTTGTTATCGCTACTCACTAGGGCAGATAGAAAATATATTGTCAAAAACTAAAACAATCATTAATTTTGTCTTCATAAATAAAACGTAAGCTTTGTAATAAATTTTTACCTATGCCGTGCCGATCGCAGAATGTTCCGGTGAAAATGATGTACACCTTAAAAATACCAGACTGTACGTAGTCATTTGCAGTTTAGTCCAATCCTTTACTGCCTGATGCTTTAAATGCAGCATGACAAGAGCCACAAGATGTAAAGTTTGCAACTAAATTATAGTTTGTGTTAAGGTGTATATTGTATACTTAAAGAAAAAAGAAACGCAACAAAAAATAAATTTGATCGTACGTTAGGTTTTTGTCTTTCTCAACATTCACCATCATTCGAGTACTTTTTTCATTGCATAGTAAAACCTCATCATTTGACTTTCTAGCGTCAAAATTTCACCAAGATAGCAGGTTTTATGTAGCATAGATATGCGTTTAAATGAGAGCGATTTGGCGTCAACGTTAAATGCGTTCTTGCATGCAATCCAATTTGACGTTAACGATTCTTGGCTGGAATTTGATTGCTGTGCTGTCCATGAATAGCACAAACAGTTTTTTCGATAAGAGAATTTGTTTCCATGGGTAAAATGACCGAACGTTATGGTCCTAACGTCGTGACGTTAGACGTTGACGGCCGCTTTTCGGGCGACAGTCAGTTGTTCCGTTCGTTCTAAGACGTTATCCCTAGTAATATTTTGTCAACCGATGTGCACCAAAGTCAGCAGCAATTGTGGGTTGACATATTCCATTCGCAAACATCACAGTTGCTACCGGATGACGTCTTTGAATAAGTCGCAAAATTACATGAGGGATTAAATCCAAACGAAAATCATTGCTTTTTGTCGAGCATCTACACAAATCAAAAGAGATTTATGTAAAGTTTGGGAATTTAAAAGTTTGCACGTGAGAAACGTGTAAACGTCTGTTTTCTCACTTTTTTGTCTCACAGGCAAGACAGGTTCTAACGTAAACACAAAGATCAATATCAAGATACAGTGCCCTGTAATTATCAGTTACAACTCTGACTCAATAACATAAAAGAATTAAGAGATATTACAAAAAATAGTTGTTGCGTTTCTTCTTTCCTCTAGTATACATTGATTTATATCAAAGATGGCAAAAATTGACAGAATAGCTCTTTTGAGATCCCAGCTTCTTCTTTTCATGTGGCAAGCCAGTGTAATATTCCAGTAATACAAGTTATGATTCCATGCGAGAGATTAACTTTACAGTAAGCGGATATTGCATCTAATCATCCGCCATTTGTATAATCAACAATATACCGCGTAATTAGCTTTTTTCTAGGAATGTAGTACTCGAAACTAGTTAAGCAGGCATTAGTTTCCGTCACAAACCCATGAAATACATACATTTTAGCCAGGATCTGGAAAAAATATGACGTTTTGACATTTGAGGCATGGATCCTGATCAGATTGCTTTGAAGTAGAGTCTATTCGGAATTCATTCTAGCCTACGAAAATTACTCCTGATAATGAAGAAGCTATTAGAGAATATCAAAGATCCTAATCTGACCGTGCAAATACTTATGCTGATCTGGATCCATGTATAACTAGCTTATATGCACTACTTCTACGATTCGCAACTCTTCTAAAATTAGGCTACCCTGATATTTCCTTGTTTGAGTAAAGGCTTAAGTCTCGTCAGCAAGGCAGTTATGGTCAATGGGGATTAATTAATATTGTGCTAAAATAAACTGACTATACATGTATTTGTTGATAAATTGTCGGCGTTATTATAAAATCTGGTAACTATAGCTTCAATCAAGCTGTAATTACGAGGTTTCAGAATTACACAGACGAAATATAATCGTTTGTCCGGAATTACGTCACTAAATGAAATCGATCGGTACTTGACGAACCAACGAGCTTTAGTGTTCGTCCTAGTTTTGGGGCCAATGAAATTGCAGTAGGCCTATTTTTGAAAATTTCGGCGCTATATTTCGCACAGACGCACTGCCGGTCACGGATATACATGGCCACGCCCCCGTTCCTGTGCAGTTATGAAAAATGATGTAATTTTGGGGAAAATGATTTATTTTTGGGGAAAATTATGTAATTCCAGTAAGATCCGCTCGATAGTAGCTCCGGTCGGAGGCGTGATTTGAAGAATGACAGTAGAAGCGTATGTTTTCATTGGTTGACGAACACTAAATCAGATAGAGTCTGTATAGTAGATTTTACGCGACATAAACATTCAAAGGCTGCGCCTTTTCAACTTTTTTATCCGGTAGAATCTACTATACAGCCTCTATCTAATACTTGGGATATTATTTCCCCTATTCCTATCCTGCTTTTCTGTGTTATTTTTGTTAATCTTGTCCCCAAACTTCTCAAAAATAGACTATATCTAATTTGTTTTACAAAGTCAGGATAAAAAGATGAAATACGTGTGTAATTACTCAACCTTATTCACAAAAATGTTTTTCATGTTATCGAATTTGATTTAATGGCAGAAAGGATAATTGATGCCATTTATTTGGCGTGAAAGATATGAAATAAGATGTCAAGAAAATCACTGTCGAAAGATGAGAACATTATCATCATTTTCTTTTTCTCTCAATTTTTCTCTCTTTTTCTCTGCAACTCATTACTTTTTGGATTCAATTTAAGATATTGACTTTCCAAGCCTGTTGGAAGAAATTTCATATTGGGGTGGCTAAAGCCCCAGTGTCTGAATATTGGGGGCTAAAATGGATTTCCCCTAAATTTTCAGTGTGAAATAAGAAAAAAAAAATCAGCATTTTTGGCCACCTTTTGGGGGGGCTTAGCCCCCCCTAGCCCCCACATGTTCCTACGGGCCTGCTTACACGATTACATTGCATTACTTTTGAATATTCACAAACAAAAATGTGAACTTAGATCCAGGTCAAATGGCACGAAAAGTTATACACAAAAATATATGGAGGCCGCAGTTTCATGAATGTTGCTCCTGAGTTGTGGAATCATTTACCGTGCGAAATAACAACTGTTTCTACAATTTCGTCTTTTAAGAAGTCATTAAAGACTCATTTATTCGTACATATCTATGGAAAGTGAACTTTTTTGTGTTTAAATTAATTTCTTTTACGGTCTATAAAGTTATGTTGATATGTTTTATGTTGTCATGTATTTTTTTTTGACATTCATAGTTTGTAAAGCGCTTCTGAACGGACACCTGTATGATAAAAGCGCTATAAAAAATATGGTATTTGATAATAATAATAATAATAATAATAATAATAATAATAATAATAATAATAATAATAATAATAATAATGATAAAAAATGCATCAACGGCTTACATAGGCCTATACATGTTAATGAATATTGTGAAAAGGGTTAAACATGCCTTTTATACGTACATAGGCCTAATTCTCACAATTATATACTATTTGCATAATGTATATCTCTACTTGGTATCTTTATGTCGTATGATTAACCCTTTTCCAAACGAGCCACGATCGTAACGTCCCTGTTTCAGGAGGCCATGGGAAAACACAAAGACAAAATGAGGGAAAAACATGTTTAAAATCATCATTTTCACCCAGCGTTTCGTGTGTTATACAAGACATCTTTGTACAACACCGATTTCCTTTCTCTGCAACATCTATGAAGTTCGGTATGCCCAACATCGTGTGTTTTGGGAAAGGGTTTAGTAGTCAGATGTAGACACGGTATTTTGTCATCTTTCCCAACAACATTTTACACTTTAGAGTAGGGCGCTATGTAACAAAATTGGCTCCCGTGTGCTTTTCATGATACAGGGTGTCAACATGCATTTTTGTAATCACATATGTTCCTGTTATCGATATCTGTTTCTTGACATTTCGGGAGAGGCGGTATTTTCCCAGAATTCGGCCATTTCCAGGTTGCTTAAATACGTCACAAATTCAATGCAAACATTCTAGTTGATATAACTCCTACATTTATAAACGGATTTGGATCAAAATTTCACAGAATGTTTCTAATTACCTGACCTTGTACATTCTGTTGATGTTTGTACCATTTTATGCTGCGTCATGGGAAAAGAGGACTTGATGCAAAAATGTTCTTTGACATAATTCCTTAAAAATTTATTGGCGGATTTTGAAAATGAATACGAAAAGTGTTCCTATCCACATGTCTATGTGTATATTGTCACGTATTTTTTCATGTAATGCTGCATCATAGAAAAATGGGACTTAATTTAAAAAGCTGGCATATTGATCAATTTCTCCCCGCCACCAATACTGTCTTTTAATGTAATAGAAAAACAACATTGTCATATGTTGTGGTAAAGAACAGAGAAAACAAATCATAATCAACAGCAATATCCCATTCTACACTAAGTCACACATGCATAGGTTGCAAAACCGACATGCAGCACGAGTATGGATAATCGATTGATTCCATGTGACATCTTTCAACCTTGTATAAATGCTTTATGAGTAAAAAGATTGTGTTCAAAATTTCGAGTCGCTATCATGAAAATTAAGAGAGATATTGAGAAATAAAATGTGTATACTTTCTTTTGTCTCTCAGTATAAACCTATATAACCTATTAGGCTTGAGAGGCAAAATTACAGCACCTTCATTGATGCCATCGCAATAACAACCACGTTTTAATCTGTCGAATCTATAATTACAAGAGGGGCGTGGTCTGTATTTTTCTATTATGAAGTGCATCTTATCTTCGATCCCTATGATCGTCCATCTTTTCTGAAAACCGCAACATGCCTGAAACGACTTGGCAAGAAACAAGCGGTATCGTATCACATCACAGACAGTACACCGCTCGAAAATGTGTCGATGGCAATTATTCTCTCCCCGTCTTCTACTGAAGAAGACGGGCTCACTGTTTACCTCGCAGAGAAGGTCATCACAAAACTCAAAGAAAGACAATGTTGTTTCGCTTTAGCATACCGTAACACGTTCAATGGTTCAACGAAAGGTGATATGTCATATCTTTCAAGTTCACAGGAAGAGGCCGATACAGAAAATTCAGCTCCATGCAACTGACTGCTTCAAACTTGGATTCATTTTCGGTAACCGAGTGTTTTACCGACGGCTACCGATGGTAGGCCCTACCATCGGTAGCCGATGGCACAGTCGGCAACCAACAAACTATGAACTAATATTGTGCCGATCGGTAAACAAACATGGCGGATAACCAACCACCAATATTTTTAGAAATAAATGGCTAAATAGAATAACGGTTGCTTCAATTATTACAATAAATTCTTTCAAGAGCGGTTAGAGGACGATGCTCTTGTTAATGAAAAAAATATATATGATCGGGACCGCCGTACGTAGGTTGTTATCCGCCATCTTTTGTAATCAAAACAAGGCTACCAACGCCACTCGACTTGTCTAGTCGTGGGACAATTGGTGACCAACAAAATATCCATCGGTATACCGATGATTACCGATGGCTACCGATGGTTACCAACGGTACCGATGGCTAACGATGGGAGAACTCTGAACGCACCCATTGATATTTACTCGCCAGACACAGATGTATTTTGGCTATGCTTGAGGCGATTTCCAAATTTTATACCTCAAGACATCGTGTTTGTTTCAGGAAATGGCGATACAAAATGCATTGTACGTTTGAAAGCAATAGTTGATGCTATAGGAAATTAAGCAGCCGAAGTTATCGTACATGCCTTTTCAGGCGATGATAACACAGGGTCCTTCACTGGAAAGGCGAAAATCTGTTTTGGAAGGCATATGAACTTTTAAAACCATCTCTGCGGGGCATGCCATAACTGGAATAACATTAACGTCTCTTGAAAAGTTTGTCTGCCAGTTGTATCACCCTGGAACAGAGATCACAGAACTGGAAGCTCTTCGGTGGTGGCTATTTCGTAGGAAGCAATACTAATGAAAGATTGCCACCTACAAACGCGGCATTTTAGGAAACTGTTAAGCGCGCAGCGTTCCAATGCACAGGGCCCTAATTTGGAACTTTGACATGGTCCCTTGTCCTCCCATTCCAGATCCTGAAATCTTTGGTCGGATAAAGGATCAGGATGTATACCAGCCGGTTATGACGACCTTGTTGCCAGGACCACATGCACTTCTTGAACTGGTAAAGTGTGGTTGCACAAAATCTAAATGTGGATCCAGTAAGTGCAAGTGCAAATCAAGCAATCTGGATTGCACTGAATTGTGCGCGTGTGGAGCAGATGAGTCTACTTGTCAAAACGGAGCAGATGCCGCCAATTGATTTTGCTCATTTTTAGGATTAGGTGATATAACATTATACTGAATTTTATCTAATTTCATCCCGTTTTTTACATTCTTTTACGTCGTATTATATGTTTTAAAACAGGTGTAATAGATGTAATTGGATATATATACTAAAGTGACGTCATCGGGTTTCAATTACGTTTATTTTGCGTACTCACGGTGGTATAAAAATCGACTTTCATATTTTTTACAATTGTTCAATGAGTGATTGTAAACATGAACTTTTAATATACCAAAAAATACCTACGTCTGCCTGTTTATTAACAACGTTTAAATTTGGTCGTGACGTCAGAAATGGCTTTTAGGGTTAAACACAGTACACAAAATAGGTTTTTCTACGTTAAGATAAATGTACTATGAACAAATAAAAGCATATTCATCCAATATTTTATCATTTACGTCTTTTATTTTTAAAAGTCCTTTTTCCGGACGTCATTTTTAACGTAACGTCACAAAAATCTCCCGCGTGTACACGGATGTCAAGATGTTGTTTCTTCACCTTCGGTATATGTACTTCGTAATGGATAATGTTGACAAGCTGTATCATCAAAAGCACACGGAATTACATAGCGCCCTACTCTACTTGTCAAGACTGAATAGTGAGGGGAGCAGTACTTGTACAGTGACAAACAATGAGAAATGAAAACATCATAATATCTACGCATAATCGTATTCTGTCATAGAAAACACTAAAAGAATATAGTCAGCATTTTTTTCCATTTCTTCAATGTTTTCTGTAATATACTGACTGACTTTAAAAACGCATCACTGAAGTTCATCCGGCAATTATATGCAAACTACATAATCAACTATTTAATCTTATATATTAAACAACAGCCTGACATCTTCCCAACATTTCCTGAAAATTTCAGACAAATATTTGATTAAATGACTGAGATATAGCCATCTAAAGAGAGGTGGTAGGAGGAATTTGACAGTTTTCTCTATTTAAGGTATCCGACCCCTCAAAAGCACCAAAGAGCCAGCGGCGAAATTTGAAAAGTGCAAATAATTCCTAAACTGTGTAACATTTCCATTCTTAATACAAACATAAGCATTTTACACGGTTTAGAATTTTGAATTAATGCAAACTTATGAAAATATTGTTCTAAATTACTTCCCTTGCATACGAATATAGAATAAAATAATATTTGTTTATATTTTTCTTATTGAAGCATAATTTTGAAATCCAGCACGGTGAATTTTATTGGATATCGTGTCTTATTGGTTTAAACATATATCAGAAGTACAAATTCGATCCTATTGACTTTTACTACGAAAGTATTTTGAAAAATAAGTGATGCGTTTTTAAAGTCAGTCAGTATATAAATCACTTTTTCAAAAGAGTCTGTCCGAAGTTCATGTACGCTACTCTTTAAGCGTCTTTTTTGAATTTGGATCAGTCTAATTTTGCATCCTTTTTGAAAAGGGTTCGATATTTGTAGAAAAATGACCAACCTTTACCTGCTGTGTGGTATATAAATGACAGCATTTCACACAATCTTGTCGAAATATTCATATTCTTATCTAACCCTTTTATAAACAGAACCTAGCTTTGAAGTGTTTTGCTGATAAAGTTGGGACAAAACGTTTCGATGAAAAAAAAGAAAAAGAAATTACTGATTATCAACAAAGTCTTCTATTCCCTCAACATTTTCTATTCAATAACGTACATATTACCTAGTTTTAAGATCAGTCATTTTGTCGTCTACAAAATGGACCAGTTAAGTCTAAACTTTTGTCTTTTGACTGTGTTTATACAAAGGCTGATCTAGATCCATATTGGTATGAAATGTCATAAAGGTCCCTTTTCCCAGAATCCGGCAGAAACCTTTGACCATAAACCAATAAAACCTCAAATGAATTATTTCCTGTACCTGTTGAAATAGTTCCAAAAGGCGCACATTGTCATAGTTTGATATATATCTAGTTAACACTGAAGAATCCTTTTGAAATATATTTTTATTTTGATTTAAAGTCACTTATTTCTACTAACATCTACCGAAAGTAAATAGCTCATGTATATATTTAGTATATATAATGACGTGATACGTGAAAAATGTGTATTAGTCAAAATACCTATTTATCTTTTTATCGACAGAAATATATAAAATGAGATCTGGAAAAGGGGGTATTATGGTGCTTGAGTCCAATATGGATCCAGATTAGCTTGCGTATACATGCGGTTTTATCTATACCCATGTTGTTTTCCTTTGCTTCTTTATTACATGTACCTATAGCAACTCGTACTGATAAGAAGCGTGGAATCTGATCAGACTTCACTTACGCGCTGGCTTATCCCGAAACAAGGTAGGTCTATTCTCAAATGCTATAAGTGTCTTCTTTCCATGCCCCTTCTTACATTATAGTTTACCATACACTTAACAATTGCTTTTCAGCCAAACAAAAGAGAATACCTATCTTTTTCTTAATTGGTCCGCTAACCGCGAACATTGACATTTTGTATAAAGATAAAAAAAACTAAGATAATGGTATCTTGTATGCCCTTTAACCTCTTCCCAAACATGACTGTTTTGACGTCATTAGTACAAAAGCTTTGTAAAACATTGAGACTTGAGGAGGAAATGCTGATAACCAGTATTTTCTCTTTCTGTCTGATTTTTTTTTCTGTGATATTTTTTACATGAATGCAATCTTTGTCAACATCCATTTTGTTGATTAAAGGTCTATACGTAATTGTTTCACCAAAATCTAATTTAAGCTTTTAATTTTAACTCCCGTTTTCAACTGACATCACTGTGGAGTAATTAATACGATGTTTCTTTACCTACAATGACGGCCTTCATGTATCAAAAAATACTAGAAGTCGACTTGGTTAAAATAAAAGACGTAGCCAACGAAATATCTCCACGTCCTAAATTATTTTAGAAATACAGTCACAAAGAAAATTGTGAAAGATAATTCCTACCTGTTGAGAACAGTCCAATATTGTCATGCAGTTATTAAAGAACACTCTACGCTATAAAACCTACAAGTCGGCTTATATCGTTATGTATTTATTGGGTATTTGGGCTCCAAAAGATCAATACATAACAGGTTGAAATATAGCTTAACATGGGGTATTTTATTACTTCAATATTATAACCCATTCCTTAACATTGACGCTTTTCGACATGCCTCGTAGAAAATTACCAAATAACATGATGGCAAAAGAAGATAATGCTGGTAATCAGCATTTTCTCTTTTCATCTTAATAGTTTCAGTGATATAGTGTTTAAGTTTGTAAATTCGAACAGCCTGAATATTGTCGTTTGGATAAAGGTTACTTGGGTGTATTTAATTGCTTCAATATTTTAAAATGTTTAAGTACACCTACGCGTGCATTGATTCATTTATTTCTAGTTTTTTAAAGTACTTTTTCTACGAATTACGATCATCTTATCAACAAAAATACTAAAATGACTGAGTTACAAGTTAAAAAAGAAGAGTTGGAAAACATAGAGGGACATATCCTAGTAAATTGGAATTTTTGAGTTTTGAAGTTTTATCAAAAATATCTTGCTTCTTTTAAATACTGTTTCCATATTAATACTTATCTGTTATTTATCGCCACGGAAGTGATTAACCATTTCTTTAAGGTAGAATATTCGTAATGTCGCCATTTTGAGATTCATAAAACATCGGCTTTTTTCGAGCGGCGTCGTTACGTATCCGAGCCCATTCGGGCGCGGTCGTAAACATTCGGTAGTGGAGAGTTCCACCGCCGAATGTTTTCGATCGCGCCCGAGTAATTCGGACGTCGTGAGAATTTCATTAGGAGAGGACTACCTTAACAGTCATGGCTTTTACGGTCATTCAGGTTGGAAGTTTAAAACGTTTAAGAAAGTGAAGAAAAAAAGTAGATGACAAGCAGTTTCGTCTTCATGACTTTTGACTAGATATATATCTACTAGTATATGATGCTATTATATTGTACGTAGATCGTCTATCTTCAGTAATATTTGATGTGACGTATTCCACCCATAAATAGATACCATACACTTCGTGCAATTCCGAATTCATCTTCGATATTTTTCGTGACAACGAAAAATGACAAGAGTTTCCGGATTTTAGAAATCCGGATATCCTCGACCTCCTCGTCAATCTCCGTTGCCACGGATGACACCGAAGATGCAGGAAGTCTTTGGTATCAAATGATGTATGAAATACATGTATATTAACCTCTAGAACACCATTGAATTAGACCAACCTGAAAACTTGTCTCCTGGGAAATGATTAGACACTATTGATGCGGTATATGGCATTTCAGCTCGGGTCATTTACGTGAAGGTGAATCATACCCCTAATGAGATTCGCGAGACGTCGGAATTATTCGGGCGACGTCGAAAACATTTGGTGGTGGAACTTTCCACAGCCGAATGTTTACGACCGCGCCCTAATGAATTTGGATGCGTAACGACAACGCTCGAAGAAAATAGATGTTTTATGAACCTCAAAATGGACACATTACGGATATTCTACCTTCAGATGTACTTTTGTCATAGTTCTAGTGTCCCAAGAAACATTAGGGGCAAAACTTGCGTTTCCTTTGGCTCGAGGAATTTCTTAAAAATGTGTCGATGAATGAGGTACGTGTGTTTGTAACTCAAAATTATGTTACAATATATGCTTTGGCGAATTTGAGCTCTGGTGGGTCAGTGCTGTCATTACAGCCTACTCTACTGGTCGATATAGTCCGTGGACTAAGCTCCATTTGACTGAAACCGACTAAAATGTGGAACTGATAACGCAGAGTTATGACGTACTAAATGGGTCAGAAGTCTATATAGAGCGTGCACGCATGAAATATACGCGTTTGAGTTTGAGTTTATTGGGGTTTTACGCCGTTTTCAACTACCACGGTCATATCGCGGCGGCTGGAGCACCTACCCATGGATTCCTGATGTTTCTCAAACCAGTACTACCACAACACCCTTACCGAGCCTCCAGCTGCTCACCCATTTAGGTTAACGATTTCAAACCCATTGGTGGGAGACAATTTTGTCAGAAAGGGTATTAGCCGCGGCTGGGTATCGAACCCGGGACCTCTCGAATGAGGGTCAGATGCGCTACCAACTGCGCTAAGGCCGCGTCGACGCATATATTTTCAACTGCTCGCGAAATTTTATGCGTCGACGCGTAAATATGCGCGTCGACGCATAAAACTTACGCGAGCAGTTGAAAAAATATGTGTCGACGCGTAAATTTTACGCGAGCAGGAGTAAAAAATGTGAAACCGAGGATGGCCAATGGGAGAGGCGGTTAGAAAGCTTTACCTTTATACCATAAATTTGATGGATGAAACGAAGGATCTGATTGGTTACTATACAAAATACGCGTCGACGCGTATATTTACGCGAGCAGTTGAAAATTTACGCGTCGACGCATAAATTTGCAACTGCTCGCGTAAATTTTATGCGTCGATATGACGTAACCGCCTCTCCCATTGGCCAGCCTCGGTTTCACATTTTTTACTACTGCTCGCGTAAAATTTACGCGTCGACGCATATATTTTCAACTGCTCGCATAAATTTCATGCGTCGACGCGTATATTTTATGCGTGCACGCTCTTTCTAGACTTTTGACCCATTTAGTACGTCATACAGAGTACCCTGAAGGTGCTAGTTGGGGAGCTTAGTTCACGGGGTAGATATTAGAAATCAGTCGTTTTATTTTGTTAATTTGCTCAAAGATTTTGCAGACAATGCAAGTGGATGGACTTTTACATAATTTGGTCTTTCTGGGTAGCAAACATCGTGGAAATGAAGAAATCATAAGAAATGTATTCCCTTCCCACAATATTTTCAAAAGACATTGTTCTATGGGGCGCCAAATGGCGTCATTAATTTATATTGGAATGGGTTATAGACCAAGCAGTCAGTTTTGAAATCTAATCGAAAAAAGGTTCACAGAAACAAATCATGAGAGATTACAGATTATCTGGACAATTATCCCAACGAGACAATTATTGAATCGATCGTAATGGAAAACTTGTGTCCGGAATGTTTTCTCGGACATTTACCACATTTGAGACGAACTTGGGTAGAGACCAATCTGTACATACACACATTCTGATCAAGATTCATGTGTTGATGGCTTCTTCATTACCTGTAGGGACTCTCGGGTGGTACTTATGGATCCTGATCAGACTGTGGTTAGGTGCAAATTGAGCTGCATTTGATGTATGTTAACCCATTACCAATAGGCAAAATTTCAGACTGGTTTAAGTTCAGAGATGTTGTAGACGACAATATCAAGGACTGAAATGCATATATCTTTTGGTTGTTTTATGTAGAAAATATTGTGGAAAAAGACGAAATTGCTTGTGACAAGCAATTTCTTCATTTTCCACAATGTTTTCCATAGCCCAGATCCAGTAGACTGTCAAAAAGGAACAATGTGTTGTAATGGGTTAATTAATATGTTTTGTTGTATGTTCACCTCTTCTTCAATGTTTTCCAAAGCCAAGATCCAGTAGGCTGTCAAAAAGGGTCATTATATCGTAATGGGTTAATTTTAAATATGTTTTGTTAACGATTGTTGTACATGTGTAGCTGACGAAGGCCTCTGTGGATAGCACGGTGTATAATCACGTGACTCAGAATTTACGATAATCTTCAATATCGTTTTTAATACTTGACCAATTTGAATTCGGTTTGAAGCAGAGAACATGGGAAAATGCCAGGAATAAGCTGGACGTGTTGGATTCTTGAAAAATCAACTGATAAAAAAGTTATTGAAGATAAACCAAAATTTTGGTTTATCTTCAATAACTTTTTTATCAGTCAGTTTTTCAAAAGTCAAATGCGTGACGTCTGTCCGTATTATCTGCTTCAAACCGAATTCAAATCGGTCCAGGATTTACAAAATTATTGAAGATTTTCTTAAAATATTGCACCGCGTGATTAACCACCGTGGGTAGGGACGGTTTTGATATGGGGAGGTTTTCAAATAATCAAGAACCTTCATCAGTTATATCTATATATTGGTATTTAATTTATAAACGTGCTAATTATAACGACTACTTACGTAGATCTGATCGAATAATCGGATTAATATGAGGATTAAGGTAACACTTTAACCCTTCTCCAAACGGTTTTTACATGCAAATAACACAAAAAACACCCCGAAGCACAATTAATACAGAACCAGGAAATGGAGTTTGAATATATATTGGATATATACGTTCTTTGTATAACTATGAAGCCTTATAGTGCACAAATCAGTCTCAATATCTGATTTGCAGTTTGTAGCAGCTTTCAATTGAATCGAAGCAGGCTAAAGCGTTATCCTTTGAGAATGGGTTAAACAATGAATACGTGTACTGAGGACATTTTTGTCTAGGGTAATATTGTTGTTCGTACGTAGTTTGATTTTGTCAGTCCCTGCATCTCAGTTTAGCAGAGCCCGAGAAACTTCGAAGTAATGAGTAGAAACTGACAAAATGTCTTTTGGGATATAGGACGGATTTTCCACCAGTTTTCACCAGCTTCTCGACGATTACTATCACGGCGGAAAATCACGTGGCACAATAATTCTAGAAAATCTTCAATTATTCGGTTAATATTTGACCGATTTCGAATCGTTTTGAAGCAGAGATGGCGCATTGACTAAGTAGCCAGTCTACAATTTCCAGTCTATTTTTTTTTATTATTTTCGGACTGACTAATTTGACGCATCACTTTATCCATTTTTGGATAAATCACTACGCGGTGCGCATAACTCCAAAATCCTGTCGCCAAAAAGTAGCAAGCAGAAAATTGATATGAAAACAACATTTGCAGCAAAATAAAGTTTGATTTTCGTCTCAATTTTATCGAATAAAATAATTAATTCAAATCGGATTATTCATTTTACTTTATACAAGCATGTAAAGCAAATATGCCGCGTGACAGGAAGAACCACGTGTATGCACTTTACGGGCGCTGACATCTTGAAAGTAGTTAACCCAGAATGCCCACCATAGATAGATGATAATCGACGGATGGCGACATCTATTGGTAGATATTGAGAGATGGCGTACATAGCCAGTGATTAGATGGACGTGGGATCTTTTTTATATTCAGCTGTTAAAAAGCCTTGACGTCAAATAGATTTAACAGAAAACTTGCAATTTCGTCATGTATGTGTTAAAACATTGAGATAGAAGGACAAATTAGTGATCAGCATGGTATTGCAGAAAGATACAGTCCTCAGAGTCCTGTCAAGGTAATAGATCGCGATCAGATAAAAAGCTACATTAATAAGGGAAAGTACTCACTAAATCAATTATACATTATTTATATATGATTTAACATGTAAATGAGAAAAAAATGATATTCATTTTTGGCAATTACCGTATAAATGGCAATAAATCGCATTTAAACAATAACATCTATCTACATTTTATTTTCACGTATGAAATGCAGTGAAAGTATTCAAAATACTATTATAAAAATGTTTTACATTAAAGGTAAAGTTTCAAAGGCAAATATGATACAGAACGCAACTTTGAGCGCAAGTCCTTTTACAACGTATTTAAGCTTTTAGCAAATCTCAAACATGCCAATTTTAAAACCATGTACATAATGTTTCACATAATTCTGCAAAAATAATGATAAATCTTATCCTTTATATTGAAATCCAAAATTGTTGCCAAGATATTTACAATTAATTCTTAAGAATATGAATCAGTGTCCAAACATTTTGGAAAACGGTTTACCGTATTCGTTGTAATAAAATGAAACATTTGTTTAAAAAATAGTCCCCTTTTTAGCTATGCTCGTGGTAAGGGCTATATCATTTGCCATGGATTGTCATAAAGATAGAATATGAATTTCTTGGTGTATACCTCCATGCTTTCAAAGTTGATACATCAATTTTAAAATGAAGGGTCAAATATGGTTGCCATACCAGATATTTTGATAAGAATGGCTTAGACAGAGGCATTTGCGTCTTCAAGACTTAACATTTCTTCACACAGGGTAACCTCAAGTGAAAGGCAAGTAAGAAGGAAATTGTTATGAATAGAGAAGTGGTTTTCCGCTTGATGCTCCACAGAGACATGGATAGCTTCACAATCATGGACATGAATGAATCAAATGCTGACATGTCAAGTTTGCTTTGTCATATAATCAGTTTGAAGAATCCAGTCTGAAGCTTATGTTTAAGTATTGACTCATATTCTTCATATGTTTATGTGTCATTTCATCGGTTCTCATGTATGAATAATCTCAAATAGGTACACTAAGTCTCAATATCCAGCTCCATCTATTAAAAAAGTTTATTCTAAGTGACGGAAAAATAAGATATGTCACACGGAATGAAATATTGTAATGACATTTTTGGAAACGAACGTTATTTCATATGATGCTATTGTACTGAATACAAATATTCTGTTCAATTTCTTTGATATTGTTGCATTTCGTTGCTGACCAAAGATTTGTAAAATGTATTCAAATGTGGTAAGTTTTAAGACGCGCTTATAGTATTCTTAAAAATACAATAATCTACTTATCTGCATGTATCAAAAATGTTGTGTTTGTTGACATAGCTTACGTTATTTCTGATGAAGACATATGACTTACATCTTCTATTCAAAAGTTTCATTTTAATACTCCTTGAGATCAGTCTAGTTGTCATTTTTTCATGCGTGTTTCTAGACAACTGTTCGACCTCCTAACAGGGGCCCATGCTAGTATGTCAAACATAAAAACAGGTAAAATATATTTAAAAAAATATCGTATGGATTGGTCAACCTGTATATGTAGATACTTACTGTATGATAAAAATTCGCATCAAATTTATTTAGTTCTAAATAATGTTTGTATTTAACTTTATTTACAACATTGTTAGTTTCTAATAACGTTTACAAGAAACTGATCCTCGATGAAAATCTTAGCACCAACGATATAATCCTTTTTGGCACAGAAAATATGATGTGCATACCTCTTAGCAAACTGTAAATGTTCCCATGTTGTTCTGATGCCTGAAATATCTAGCATGGCCCCCATTAAATAGAAAGCGAGATGTCTAATCAACAGCGACAAAAATTAATTTTGTACAGGTTCGTTATATGCTAGCACTTACAGTTAGATTATATGAACGCAACAATTTCCTATTTGAAAATTGGACACATTCACTTTCTTAAACATGCAACTCAATTCAAAAACCGTATATAGGGTTTGTTATAAACCGTATATAGGGTTTGTTATTGGCTTTATTGGAATAAGTACGGTATTTAGCTCTTATGACATTTTATGTTATAAAGTCAATTCTGGTATCAATGAATTCAGACAAAAAATTTCCATAATGCAAGTGGGATTACGGAGCTCTTTCCGATCGAGTCATAAGTACTCAAGATTTGTTAAAATATTTTAGCTTTTCATTATTTTGAAAATGACTAATCATCTTACGTATGCTAAAATTAAATTGTCCAAAATTATTGGGTTAATCAAATTGTAAATGTAAACATCTAAAATTGTACTGTTGACAAAAGTTGTGTGTTTTAACAGCGCATTTTAAAAAAAATGCGAAAGTGATATTCTGTAAGTTTAAAGGGGTTTTATTGCCCGTGATACGGTAAAAGATTATCACAAATAGTGCCAAAGAGGTTCTATTTACTTTTAGAATTATTTACTCATTAGTTTTAAACAATTTATAGCATTGTATCTGAACAATTTGGTTAAGATTATGCCAAAAACTTTGATATTATATGGCAGATTTGATTTTTTTGGCGGCCATTTTGAAAATATGCAAATTAGATGATAAAAGAGCCATTTCTGTTCCTCGTTCTCCTAGTAAACCATTTAGTTTTAGTCTGTAAACATGAAATGCGGGATTTTTAGAACATAACATGTCAAAAAATGATTAAAAAACAACATTATTATTGCATATTTGAGGTTTTGGCGGCCATTTTGAAATTATGCAAATTAGATGATGAAGAAGCCATTTTTCAGCTTGGCAACATTGTTTTTCGGATTCAGCATACCAAATTACCCCTAGAACTGATCTCAAACCCTTTTCTTCACAAAATGCCTTTGGGTGATAACTTTTCTGAATTCGTGCCCTGACTAATAGGAGTATTGGGTTTATCCTTGTCTAGTAAAGATGAATACTCCATTTGATTAAACCATCCAGAAATGATGAAATTGTAGGGAAGTTAAAATTCAAATGTGTCAAAGAAGAAATAAACAACAAAAATGTATCAGAAGTTATTATTTATAAGCGAAAAACACGCTTTTAAATTTGAGACAGATATGATAAATTCTATATAAATCTGAACTGTTGTCCACAACAATTTGTTTCATTTCAGCACAAAAATATATATTTCTCGTGAGCGGTTCAATAGTTGTGCTTTAAAATTTCAGAATTTTCATAAGAAAATCTGCTCTTTTACATAAAAGAAATAATAAAAATTCATGAAAAATAAATATGAAATACCACTTTAAAATAAAGTAGAAATCATTCAGGGAAAATGAGGAAATGGACTAGTCTATATATGTATTGTTTGAGAAAGGGTTTACCCTTTCCCAAACAAGACCTGGTTTTGACGACCCTAATAGAAAAGGCTTGGGAAAACATTGAAACAAAAGAAGAAACTGCTGATAACCAGCAGTTTCTCATTTTGTTTCGATATTTTCTGTGCCATATTTGACACAAATCCCATCTTTAATAACATCCATTTTGTCTTTTGTATCAGTTTTTGAAGCGGATCACCCTAAAAATTTGTCGTTTGGGAAAGTGTTTAAGGTGATGACTCGACCTTGACATGACCATCTAATGTCAGATTCATTATTTGGTTGACTGAGTGATGGTAATTTGATGACTAAAATTATGTACTGGCTCAGTCTGGCTGTAATTTTCTAATTCAATGACAAAGTTACAAGTTGAATAGTTTTAGATTTTGGACTAACACTGTTACACAGAATAAACACCAATTTCCACAATTTCAGTTTTCATGTATAGCCAAGTTTTAGACTGACCCAAATTTAATTCAACCAGACTTTTCTGCAAATGTTTCAACATTTTCAATATCATAGCCTACAATTCGATGAACATTCCTTTTTTATGACTGATTCCGTCATTTGCAATATATTTTTAACTGTGCCGTTTGTCTCTCATCAATAAATGAATTACATGTATTTATGAATCATCTACGTACGGTGATCAGCTGAAGGCTCGGATGTTATTAGTCCCTGGACTAGGCTCCATTTGACTGAAACCGACTATATGTGGGACTGATAACACATAGCACCGTGAAGGTGCTAGTTGGGGAGCCTCTAAAATCCTTTAATCTTCTCTGTAAAACGTTCGGAATGTTGACCAATCAGGATCCTAATTTATCTCTTTTCGACCAATCAAATCGCCGTATCGTTCCGAATGTTGTCCCAAATGTTGGAGACATGCGCAGACGACGTTACCTACTGTCACGTGACTTTCTGTTTACTTTTAGAGCCATGGAGACCGCCATGTTGGATTTGAAGTGAAGCGAAAACTGATTTCTGACTTAGATTTTAGCGATTTTATGTATTTTTTCGTTTGTTTCTTTGCATTCGTACCATTAATTTACACATACCGAACAAATCCTTTAAAGATAATTAATGCAGATGGTTTAGAACTTCGTAATTACGGACAGTCGAAATGGACTTTTATGAGTGCCGGGTGGTTTAGGAATCGGCGAGCATTTCGTGTCGATTTTCAAAGAATATGGCTGTTTCAAGGGTAAATAAAACATGAGCGTTACCATAACAAACAAATAGAGTCGTCCACACGAGCCGTAGGGGTTAATTTGTGACAGATTCTGCTTTCAACAAATGTCGGGGGGGGGGGGGGTAAAGTGTCTTGCTTCTTTCATTTTTTTTTCAAACGATATCTTGCAGGGGTTGCTCATTCACGGGATTGGGGTACTGCAAAATATCCAGTCACCATGCGTGTGTCGGGGTGTTTTTTTTATTTTTTCCCAGTCTAATTAATCTAATTTTGTGACAGTCATACTGTATCGTAGGACAAGTGTCTCCACACCGTCTCCTGGCTTTCTGCGAGTTTTGTATGATTAGTTACAGCACTGAATATTAATGTCGGTTGGAATCCGCAATGAATTTCATGAATAAGTTAGTCTGCATGCATTTTATAATGGATCTAGTCTACGATAAGCACATGTCACCTAGTCTACTAGCCTGCCCACACTAACAGTTTATGCAATTTATGGAGGACTTGCAAATCTGTAATAAATGTAAGTAACTGGATTCATTTAAGCATATTTTAATGTGAGAATTCATACATCCATTCCTGCAATATCAATGTTCAAAACTAGTTAGTTACTTTGTTGTTGCTGGTCGAGCATATTCGTACTCAAATTTGTTCGTACATAATTTGTAGTGTTGACTCTGTAGCCTCTAGTTTCCCGTTTTCGAGCAAGCTCCCTTATTCGATAACTCGTATTTTACACGTTGTTGTTGTTTTCTTGCAATGGCCGAATATTTGTAATGTTTCGAGATGGTTAAGTGTGAAATAGAAACTGAAATAGAAAATAATATCAGAAATTATATTGTGAAATCGCGTCGCCCATTCGTCAGAACACGGCTGATTTCCGTGAGCCCGACAACACCCGAGTATGCCAAACAATATCGGCCATATTGAAACATGTCACGTGCACACACTATCATCACATGATTTTTGTTGTGTCGGAGAAAACCTACCTCTGACGTAATCACTGTTTAGAGGTTGAAAGCATGTGCGACCTTGACCTCGGAAAGTAAATAATACTGGCGCTCGATTAGAGGAAACTTTTTCTGGTGAAACTGAGCACCTCATGTACAAAGAGCAAAGGAGGTTTTTCTTTCTTATTGCATTGAAAAGGAGTTAGTTTGCAGTACTGGAATTTTACAATTAAATTTGTGTTACTTTCATTTTGGTTATTGACACCGGATGTTGATTATTTTGGTGCGCATGCGCAAAGGTAATGCTTAAGGTGCTCGAATACGGGGTCTACAGGCTACTTTACTGTTTTGTTAGTCTTGCTTCACTGTAAAGGTCCAGAATTATGATATTGAATGGCTGCTAGATTACCAAAATTTCAAAAGGCGTTTATGAGCCTGCAAAGTGACAATTACACCATAGTGGAGCCCAGTGTGATTAGTCAGGTGTGTATATATCCAATTATGTACTGATAAGCGTAATAAGGTTCAATTTTTCACGCAAACCATGACGTAATTTTGGAAAAACAATAGTATTTTGGCATTGTTATGCTAAAACCTCGCAACTACTGCTTGACTGAAGCTGTTATAATGAGATTTTATTAGAACACTGACCATCTCGATAAGTCTTTGGTTCAATACATAACGGTAAAGCCACTGTCTATGTTTAGCTCAAAATTATTTGCTATTGTGTTTTCAATTTACTTGAACTTTATGATTTTGTTAAGCTATCAACAATCATTAAATTGGCTGCAGCTGCATAACAATAGCATTCACATACAGTCCTATTTACATTATAACCTGCTTAAAGCTTCTATTGACCCTTTATTTCTTTTTTCAGTGAAGAGGCAGTAAGTTTTACCTCACTGCTACCCAATTTATGTATACATCTGGGTAGACTGAGGAATTTAGTGTCTTGCCCAAAGACACACCTTACATGAGTGAGGCTCAAACTCGTAACCACCGGGCTACAAGTTGAGTGCGCGAACCACTGCGCCACTTCGGCTTTCTAACGATTAGCATAGTTCGAGTCGCGGCAAGAGTAAGATTGAGAGCTTTTTATTTTCATCACTTTTTAGCTCGATTTTTCGAAGAAAATGAGAGCTTATACTGTCACCCTGGTGTCGGCGTTGGCATCGGCGTTGCAACAAAGGTTAAAAGTTTTTCAAACATCAATGACTTCCATACTATCAAAGGGATTCAACCCAAACTTGGAATACTTATTCACCATCACACCCTCTACCTTACTACCAGGGCCCATGACCCTGGCTCCACTATATTTGGAGTTATGCCCCCTTTATACTAAGCAACTTAGAAAGTCGAGCGCGCTGTCTCAGGACAGCTCTTGTTGATATCAATTATTTTCTAGTTTTCATTAACCCTTTCACATGTATAAGGATGCTTTTCATGCCCCACAATATGAAGGCATTTGGAAACAACGTATAAAATGAAGAAATTTTCTACCCATAAAAGACCAATAAATGAAAAATTGACTTAAAGTGTTGTCTGCAATTCCTTTGAATTTGGACCACTCACCAGTCTAAAATTTTACTGTTTTGTAATTGGTTAATGAAATGATAGTTTGAAACTGAAGCATTTATTTAAGGTAGTCCACCCCTAATGAGATTCATGTAACATTGGAAGTTTGTTTGGTGACATGATTGTAAACTTTTTGCAGTGGTAAATATAAAAGTTTTTTTTGTTTTTTTTTTTCAAACTCATATTATGTACATGTGCTTAAAGATCAGATTTGTTACAAGTATTAACTATGTCACACAAAAAAATCCTACATCACATGAATTTCATCATATGGGTGGTCTACCTTAAGTTAATGTCAAACTGTTAAAGCATTGAGGTAAATGATGAAAGTTTTGAAAACTACCATTTCTCTTTTCCCTTCAATCTTATAGAATCAGGTGATGAAAAGTATGGAAAAGTTAGATTTACATGTTAAAAACTCTGTCCCAAACAAGTCCTCGTTTTGACTTGTCCATTTCAGAACATGGTAGGGAATCACACTGTGACAGGACATAACCAATTCAGAAAATCTTCAATAACTATGTTGATATCCAGTATGAACTTGGTCAGAAGCAGAGCTAAGGTATGAAAATGTGGGAAATTAGCTGCACACAGTAGATCTTTTAAAAATCAGCTGATAAATTTAACCCTTTCCCAAACGGCAATATTTTAGGGTGTTCCAATTCAAAAGCTGCAGTAGGCGACAAAATTGATGCCAAAAAGGAAGGAATTTGTGTACAATATAACAAAGAAAATATTGAGACAAAAGGAGAAACTGCTGGTTATCAGCAGTTTCTTCTTTTTTCTCAATGTTTTCCCAAGCCTTTCCTATTAGGTACGTCAAAACCTGGTCTTGTTTGGGAAAGGGTTAAAAAAGGTCATTGACAACCAATCAAAATTTTGATTGGTTATCAATAACTTTTTAGGTCACCTGACAAAAGGTCATGTTGATTATTGGGACCATGTCTGTCGTCGTGTGTTGTGGATTTTTAACGTTTTTGACTTCTTGAGAACCATTGGATAATTTTCAACCAAACTTAGCAGGAAGCATCCCCATGGAAAGCTGCTTCAGATTTGTACAAATCATGGAGTTGTCTGCTCTTGGGGCCTCCTAAGGGGCCAAAAAGGGGTAAATAGGGTACATCTTAAAAATCTTCTCATGAACCGGCTTATGGATTGGATTCAAATTTGGTTTTTAGAGTCTTTAGGGCGAGGAATACAAAGTTTGTGCAAGAGGAAAAGCTCCGTTCAGAATTGGCTATATGTGTGTATGTGTGGGAGGAGGGGGGGGGGGGGGGGGGAGATAAGGGGGGGGGGGGTCACTCACATTATTAGTTAACTGTAACATTTACAACTTCTTCTTCAGAACCATTGAACGGATTTCAACCAAACTTGACAGGAAGCCTTGCCATAGGAAGCCCCTTCAGATTTGTACAAAGCATGGAGATATCTCCCATAAGGGACCAAAAGGAGGTAAATTGGATGAAAGTTAATAGTATAATGACCTTGGAGTATCTCATATTTTGTATTAAGGTAGTCCACGCCTTATAAGAATTATGCAACTTTGGAATTTTTTGTGTGACATCTTTAACATTCCTTAAGTTTAAGTATCTGAACCTTTACGAGCGATGTCATAAACATTCGGTAGACCCACTGGAAAGTTCAAACATGGAATGGTTATGATCAGTGATTTTTTCACAGTTTAAAGACTGTGAGTCCTGTGAACTCACTAGATTCCATATCATTGAGTCCAGGTACTAACTTAGTGAGTCCAATACACTATTTTTAATAGGAAATCTGTAAAAATTGTTGCATCCTGGGACTCGCTGGAATTTAAACTTTGCATCCCAGAGACCAAATTATGAGTAAAAGTTGCAGGATGCGCGGGTAAAAAAAATCACTGTATGATGTCGCCCAAATGATTCTGATGTTGCATGAATTCTCATCAGGATTGGACTACGTTTTAAATCCTCAATTAATATAGAGTTATTACCAACCTTTTTTAGCTCACCTGAGCATGAAGTGCTCAAGGTGAGCTATTGTGATCGCTTTTTGGCCGTCGTCCGTCCGTCTGTCAGAAATTTGGTGTTTACATTCTAGCGTCTACAAATATAAGCCAATCTTGACCAAACTGGGTCAAAATATGTATGACCATGAGCTCTTGTATGAGATAGATTATGGGTCAGATCGGACCAGAAAGTGTGGAGTTATCTGCCCTTGAATGTAAAAATTGGCAACTTTTGACATTGTTTACACTCAAGCATCTACAAATATTGACCAATTAAGACAAAAATTGTACATAATGTTGATGACCATTAGATCCAGATGACTTTGAATTTCAGTGTGATTGGATGAGAAAGTCCTGAGTTATATGCCCTTGAATTTGACAAATTTGTTGTAATCGACTGTTTTTCAACTTTCTTTAAGCTGTGGTCACACGCAGCCGGTTTTATGATACGCGTCCACACGGAATTAAAACCGTTTCAATCCTTATTGACCAGTATCACCACCCATTTAGATTCCGTATGAGGTTTGTGAGAACGATACGGCAGCGAACATGTTTTGACTATATTCAAAAATTCGACACAGATTTCAATTCTGTGTATGGCAATCAGTTTCATATCGCATCGACCCTTTTCAACCCGTATCTACCCATATCTCATTCTTGTACGCAATAATGACCTCATGTCTAGTGGTTCAATGCACATGAACTGCATGGAGTCACATACACACTCCATTGCACAGGCGGTACGGTATGGACCGGTTTTGGTAGTTTTGACGAGATACGTCGTCCATATATCGACGCATCGGCCGATGTAAAAGCGATCTTTGTATGATTGGCGGGTTTTGGTACACCGGCAAAATTTTCAGCGATTAGTTGGACAGACATTGTTGATTGATCAACAACTTTGCCGACGAAAGCAGTATTTTAGTATGGTCCGTGATGTGTTAGCCATTCAAGGTATAATCAACCGATCAATCAGCGGCTTTCTCACATTTGAAGATGTCGGTAAAGTGTCGATTATTACTGGACTTTTTAAATATGGTCGAAATGTCTTGACTCATTTCCCCTGTCAGAAATTATGTCGTTGACATCTTGCAGAGCCTAATTTGATATACTGCATAGTATATCCTGCCGGGTCTCGTTCGACGTCGTGCATACCACCTGCTTATTTGCATATGAAAAGAAATAACCTTCTGTAATGGCCTCACTTTTGTGTGACTGATTGACAAACAGTTTGATTTGAAATATTCCGACAGAGCTAATGATAATGCGGAATCGTCAACATTTTGACAATTTTTAGCTCGGTGCACAATCTTATATCACCGGCGTAACAATGTCTTAACATCAAATTGTATTTAGTGATAAAAGTGCTGTAAATCAAGGTCAAAAATAGCAAGGATCAATGCTTCACTTTTAGTAGCCGCTTGACAAAAATATCTCTTACAAAATAACATCGACAGTGGTCTCCTCTTCATCGCAAACAAAAATTAAGAATAAAATAAATAGAGGAAATAATAATAAAATAATAATAATGATAATAATAACAAAAATAATAATAATGATAATCAGGGTTTTCTGCAGAATATTTTGAATCTGTAGTGGCATTGGTAAACCTTGACACACATTGTGTTCATGCAAAAAACTGTGAAAAAAAACATAATGGGAAAAGAAGAAATTGCTCAATTTTAGCAATTTCTTCTTTTCTTATGTTTTTATACAGAATTAGTACATTTTAGTATATAAGAATGCACCATTTATCAGTATTTGACATGAAATACCTCTAAATGTCTCTCTTTGGTGACCATTTTGAAGAAATTAAGCTGTGGGGTACTTTTGAAGCTGTAGGGCATTACACAGATTAACATGAAGCTGTAGTGGGGCCGATACAGCTTATTTGGATGGGAAGAACACTGATAATAACAATGATAATAATAAAAATTATAATAAAGGCAATACTACACACGAAAAGGGTAGATACGGCTTTTGTATAGATCTATCTGAAAGGAGTCCATGCGGGTTAATACGGTGAGACACGGGTCCACATGGGCAGTGATACGGTATTTTAACAAGACAAAAAACTTTATATATTCGTATCATCGCCCCGAAATTCTCGAAGAATTGATACGGGTTACGATACGTGTCAACAAGGGGTGAAAGGGGTCGACATGTTTTTTTATACGCCACAGGAGGCGGCCATATATTGGCATCATCTTCTCCGTCTGTCCGTCCATCCATCCGTACGTCCATCCGTCTGTCCGTATGTCTGTCCACTTTTCTTGTCAACTCAACTCCTCCTAAGTTTCTGGCTGGATCTTTTTGAAACTTGGTCAATGTTATCATCTCAATTGGTAGATGTGCATGAAGGAAGGATTTTATGGTTCATTGATTTTTGCCTGAGTTATGCCCCCTAAGTACTTAGTCTCTGGAGAGGTGTATATTGTGACCATGGCACTCTTGAAATTCCGTGTGGACCCGTGTCAAAAACTGGCTGTGTGTGACTGCGATTTTTGTAATTTTGCCACCATGTTGATTTCAATATCCATGCACGGAAGTGCCATATTCCGTGTTGAGCCATGTATCATATCCGTACCGACCCTTATTGACCCGCAGCTGCATATATTTATAATATTCAGTCCTACCCGTGTTTACCCATATCGAACCTTATCAACTTGCGCCTTGCTTTCTGAATTCAGTATTGAAAAACGTTATCTTGCTGTATCAACCCAACGAATATGCAAATCACCCCCGAATTCCGTAGCAAAACCATGTGCGATTTATGAGAACTAAAACCAGTTCGTCACCCAGCTATGTGTGACCACAGCATTACTCTCTGGCATTTACAATTATTGACCAATCAAGACTTACAAATAGTGTTGGTGACCATAAGATCTTAGATGACTTTGAATTTCAGTCTGATTGGATGAGAAAGTCGTGAGTTATATGCCCTTGAATTTGACAAAACTGCTGTTTCGACTTTATTTTTACTCTAACAACCACAAATTGTGACAAGCGCATCTGCCTCTCATTCGAGAGGTCCCAGGTTTGATACCCGATGATGACCATAAGTTTTTTTCAGTCTTAAAGTCACAAATATTAATTGATTCAAGCATAACTGTGGCTCATATCATCTTGATTCAGGTGAGTGATTTAGGACCATCATGGTCCTCTTGTAATATAAACAGCTTCATTCTGAATTGCATTTCAAGTAAAGTAATATTTTCTTGTGACAAACACTTACTCGGGAAGCACAACATGTCTCTGACAGGGATTGTTTGTTTTAATTTGATATACATAGCATAGGAAGCTGTTAAACCATTGTTAAAGGGACATTTCATTCCAATTTCAATTTTTTAAAGTATGTCTGGATGCCAAGATTGTTTATTCTAATAAGTATAAATACTATTAGTTCTTTAAAGTTGTTGCCAATAAGCGAGAAACACGCATTTAAAGTTGAGACATAGTCGATAAATTGCATATAAATCTGAACTGTTGTCCACAACAATTTGTTCAATTTTAACACAAAAATATAAATTTCTCGTAAACGGCGCAATATTTTGGCTTGAAATTCTCAGAATTTTCATAAGGAAATATGCTCTTTCAGATAAAAATAAAAGTAAAATTTATGACAAAAAATTCTGAAATGTCTCTTTAAAGCATGGAGGAAATATGAGTATTTACAGATAAATTGTAACCAGCAATTTCTCTTGTTCCTTCAATGTTATAGGATGAAGTGATGAAAATGAAATAATTTTTTGTCTATTTTGTTAAGCAATATCTCTGTTTCCTTAATGTTTAAGGATGATTTACAGGAAGATGTGAAAACTTTTAGAGAAAAGTAAAAAATGCCACTTATCATTAATTCATATTATTTTCATCATTGTATGAATGATTGATAGAAATAGAAATATTTGCTTGGTCTGATTTGATATATGTCCAAAACAGGAAGATGAAACATTGAGGGAAAAGTAGAAGAAAGTTTAGCTAATAATTTCTCTATTTCTTTCAGTGCTATAGGACCAGTTGATAAAAAGGGAATGTGTTACAAAGTCTGATTTGATTTGCTCAACACAGAAAGTTGATGAAACACTGAATAAAAAGAAGAAATGTTACTAATAATCATTTTCTTTTTTTTCTCTCTCTCAGTGTAATAGGACCAAATGATAAAATTGGGAATGGCTTCTTGATCTGATTTGATTTACTCAACACAGAAAGATAATGAAACATTGAAGGTAAAGAAGAAAGTTCAGTAAGTAATATATTTCTCTTTTTCTCTCAGTGTTATAGGACCAGATGATAAAAAAAGAAATGTTTCCTTTGGACTGGTTAGGAAGCTGATGAAACAATGAGGGAAGATAAGAAAATGCTACTAATACTCAATTTCTCCTTTTCCTTCAGTGTTGTAGGACCAGTTGATTAAAAAGGGAATGTCTTCTTGGTCTAATTTGATTTTCCCAACACAAGAAGCTGTTGAAACATTGAGTGAAAAGAAGAACATTTTACTAATACCGGGTACTCTATTTCTCCTTTTCCGTCTAGTTATAGGGCCAGTTGATTAAAAAGGGAATGTCTTCTTGGTCCAATTTGGTTTTCCCAACAAAAGAAGCTGTTGAAACATTGAGTGAAAAGAGGAACATTTTACTAATACCGGTTACTCTATTTCTCCTTTTCCTTCAGAGTTATAGGGCCAGTTGATTAAAAATAAAATGTTTTCTTGGTTTGATTTGATTTGCATCCCCAGTCGTTTTCTTCTTTGTATTCTTGTTTTCTTGATCTAAAATGAAGGTGTTGATGCTTGTTTGGTCAACTGGTTGAAACCTGGCGGTTGTTACTTGGCTATTTGGTGGTAGTAGTTCATCTAAATCAGATTGTGTTAGCAGGAAATTTATTTCATTCCATGTTTCTTCATCTAGATAGTCAGTCATCTTGTTTTGCTGTCAGAAACTGATGCAGACGACAACATTTGGATATCCTCTTTTCAAAGAAACAGAGCCGATATTTACAAAAAAGATACAGAATTACAGAAAAGGAAAAGTGGAAAATCTCTTGAAGATGGAAGAAATCAAAATAAAAGCAGTTAGCGGTATTATAACTTGGTATTAGGTGCATGTTATATAATCTATGCATTTATTACTGGGGGAAATATAGCTTCTGTTACTCATCATACCAGTATCATCAGAAAATAAAGATGGAAAAGGAAAAATATCAAATAGACAGAAAAGGAGGAATAGGAATATTTTAAGGTAAGACTTATGTTGATATTAATTTTGTAAATTGTAGAATTTGAAATTGATTGTTGAAACATTTTTGTTTTCAGATTTTGTTCTTTGCATGAACTTTTTTAGTGCTCTGTATCAATGTGGGAAAAGGAATTTTTGTAAATTCTCTTTTTCACACTATTTTTTCTTATTTTATTTATTTCAACATGCACTGCCATTACTAGTATTGTTTTATTTTGATATTTGAACTGTTCATTTTAACTTTTACATGAAATCTGTTAAGGATAATGAATTAATGGGGAAAAAGAATAAAAAAAAAGTAGTTCCGGCAGGAGTGAAATATTTCACTGAAAATCCAGGATTTCACTGCTAGGAATGTAATAAAATGTTTTCTTGGTTTGATTTGATTTGCTCAACACAGGAAGCTGGTGAAAGACAGAGGAAAAAAGAAGTAAATGTCACTAATAACTTATAACTAATTTCTCTTTTCCTTCAGTGTTATAGGACCATTGGATAAAAAATGAATGTCTTCTTGGTCTAATTTGATTTGCTCAACACAGAAAGATGATGAAACATTGAAGGAAAAGAAGAAAGTTCAGCTAATAATCATTTCTTTTTTTTTTCTTACAGTGTTATAGGACCAAATGATTAGAAAGGGGATGTCTTCTTGGTTTTAATTGATTAGTCCAACACAGGAAGATGATGAAACATATAAGAAAAAGAAGAAACTGTAACTAATAATCAATTTTTCCTTTACCTTCAGTATAATAGGACCAGTTGATTAAAAGGGGATGTCTTCTTGGTCTGCTTTGAATTGCTCAACACAGAAAAATGATGAAACATTGGGGGGAAAAGAAGAAAATGTCACTAATAATCAATATATCTTGTTCCTTCAATGTTAGAAGAATAGTTGATAAAAAAGGAAATGTCTTCTTGGTCTAATTTGAATTTTCCAACACAAGAAGCTGATGAAAAAATGATTGAAAAGAAGAAAATTTCACTAATAACCAATTTCTCTTTTTCCTTCAGAGTTATAGGGCCAGTTGGTTAAATTTGAAATGTTTTCTTTGTTTGATTTGATTTGCTCAACACAGAAGGCTGGTGAAAAACAGAGGAAAAAGGAAGAAAATTTCACTACAAAGTTAAAAACCAATTCCTTTTTTCCTCTAGTATTAAAGGAACAGTGGATAAAAAGAGAATGTTTTCTTGGTTTGATTTAGTTTGCCTAACACAGGAAGATGTTAAAGCATTGGGGGAAAAGAAGAAAATTGAACCTTGCATTAATATCTCTTGTTTCTTTAATGTTTCAGGATGAGGTGATAAAAGGGGAATACTGTCTTGGTCTGATTAATTTTGATATATTTCATACATCAAGATGTAAACACATTTGGCTGGAACAAAGTCTATGAGGATAGTCAGTGATTTCTCTTTTCCTCAGGATGAGTTGATGAAAAGGGAATATTGTCTTGGTCTGATTTGGCATGCCTATTACAGAAAGATGTTAATCACTGTGGTAAAATAAGTTTATGTGGATAATCAGCTATTTCTCTCCTTTCAACATCAATGTAGAATCATATGATTTAAATCGAACATGTTCTATGTCTCCATTGACATGCCTACATGTAACTTGGGGAGTTGTGAAAATGTTGAGGAAAGAGAAGAAATGTGGATGGTAATTATTTTATCTTTTTCTATCATTGTAGTAGGATCTAATGATGAAAGGGGGTATTTTTATATGGTTTACACAGGCAGCTGTTAAAGCATTAAGGTAAAAGAAGTTTGTGTAGAAAACCAGAAATTGCGTGGTTGCCTAATTTGTCTTGTTCCGTCAATATTGTGGGATCATGTGATGAAAAAGAAATATTGTCTTCATCTTATTTGACATATGCATGCCTAACACAGGAAGATGTTGAGAAAAGGAAGAAATAGCTTAAGACCAACAATTTATCTTTATCCATCAATGTTGTTGGATCAGGTATTCAGGTAATTAAAATATGAAAATATTTTCATGACTGATTTTATGAAGCTTTGGAGAAAAAGAAATACAAATGATAGAAATTTACTGCTTTTCCATACATTTTTTGCCTTACAATATTAACCCATTTTCAAATGTTTTCACCTTATTTCCATTTATTCTGTAGTCTGTTAGAACACACATTGTGAATTTGGATTAGACAATGATTACATCAATGAGAACAATCGTCCACTGATCACTTAGATGACTCAATGATTGTCAAGAGGGCACCATCTCCTAATGCTGCCTAGTCTATATTCACATTTTTGCAAAGGTATATGCATTTACCATTGCTTGTTGTAACTAGACACTTGTAGAAATTAAGAATATTTCTATCAAGTAAAGTATGCATTAGACTAGAAGGTCCCAAGCCCTTAAAAAGCAGAGGGGGGATTGGATTATCATCCAAATACTAAAAGAATGAACAAATAAGAGATTTTTCCTCCTGGATTTCATTACGATAACAACTGCTCGGATTAACTGTTAAATAATTTTGATTTTTTTTGTATATTTCTTGTTAAACAAACCTGGTAATGCCGTTCCTGGTGGAAAACATCGAGTCAATGGAAGAAATTGCTGACAATCAGCAATTTCTCTTGTTCTGAAAATAGTTTCTAATTTTCTAGATAAACTTTATGAAAAAAAAAGACATAAAAAACTCGACAATTTCTAAGTTTTTCAGATATTGTACTATTTTTCAATTCCTTTAGCAGCATTTCTAATCCCAGCATTGCATGGAATTTGCCTTTTATTTCAAAATCAGAAAATGTAATAATAGCATTTTCATATGGCGGATCTTTCCCAAACAATAACTGGTCAAGTCCTATAAGAAAAATCTTGAAAAAAAAACAACAACAATACAAAATTGTTGTTAGAAATAATGTTGATATTTTTGTATGTAGCACTTTCAACCCTTTCACAAATAGCAAAATATTAGACTAGTTCAATTTCAATGGAGTTACTGACCACAAAATGGTTAATGTGAAAAGTAGAAAATGTGTACATGAATTTATTTTATTCAAGTATTTATTCAAATAAAGGGGAAAGGGAGAAAATGCTTATTTTCACAAATTCTCATTTCATCTGAGGAACAGTTCAAAATTTTGCCAGTCTATGATTTTGTGCCAGTCTATGTCTATGACGTCATCCAAATTTGGAACAGCTTAACCTGAAAGATTGCGTGGTTGCCTGAGCCTAGTCTCCAATCTGTTATGGTAGTAATGACGAGGGAAATGACAGGAATCTATAGTTGTGTGCTCCTGTCGCCATATGACCGATATGTGTATGTTGTTGAGAAGGGCGTTCAAATCCCCATTCATCCACTTCAGGGTCGCGACCATGGAACAGTTGGTAGCGCATCTGCCTGCCTCTCATTCGAGAGGTTCAGGGTTGGATACCCGGCCGCGGCAAATTACCCTTACTGACAAAAGTGTCACCCATCAATGGTTTGATATTGTGAACCTATGTGGAGGAGCAGCAGGAGGCTCGGTAAGGGTGTTGTGGTAGTACTAGTATGAGAAACGACAGGAATCCATGGTTAGGTGCTCCAGCCGCCGCGATATGACCTTGGTAGTTGAAAACGGCGTAAAACCCCAATAAACCAATAATCCACTTCAATCCACATCACTGATATCACTTTTTCCACGGGTGGTAAACAGAGAAACTAGCTCCAAAAAGAGGTAGTTGCATAGAGCGAAAATTTGTAGGTCACGAACATATTTTCTAAAATTATTTCTTTTAAAGCGAGATTTTGAGAAATCTGGCGATGCTGTAATATGAAGAAGTGCTCAAAGTTCGTTGTGCACAAGAGTATATAGTATTAGTAGCAGGGTTTTAATACAATCGTTGAAAAACATTTCAAAATCGAAAGTAAAAAAGTTTTTACTTTCGATTTTGAAATGTTTTTCAACGATTATATTCAAACTGTGCTTACTAACACCGTATATTCTCGTGCACAACAAACTTCGACCATTTCTTCATATTACAGCATCGCCGGATTTTTCAAAAACTCGATGTAAAAGAAAAAAATGTAGAAAAATTGTGTTCGTGACCTACCTTTGTATACAGATTTTCGCTCTATGCAACTACCTCGGTAGAGGCCGGATGTCACGAGGAAACGAAATACCGTTGACTCTTTTTGGAGCTAGTTTCTCTGTTTACCACCCGTGTTTTTCGCTTGACACCGATAACTGGTGGTAAGGGCAATGTCTTTTAGTTACAACATAGTTTCGAATCTCGGACTGACCGATCATTGGGTCATTCTTTCTTGATCTTGACAAAAAGTCGAAAGTCTTTTACCACCAATAATCGTCTTCGAATCGGCAAACGTGGGACGAGAAGTAGGAATACCCGATTGTGATGATGCGAGTGCATGATACCAGGAACGCATGGCTACTGGATAGGTGCATCTGTTACCGTCTAACCGATTTAAAACTGAAAAATCTTGAGTAAAACTGTAGTTACGCACAAAACCAAACGATGATCGAATCATAACTAAACTGTAAAACGTTGTTGTTGTTATTATTATTATTATTGTTGTTGTTGTTGTTAGTAGAACCCATAAAACTCGCTCGACAGTAGCAAATCCTTTGATATATGGGATGTTAATTTCTCGCTCCCCTACTATCAATAACAATCCTGTCGATTTTTCTCCTTCAGCCTATTGATTCATAAAATAACCATTAAAATTTTAAACCCACGATATGGCTCATGTTACATTTAACAATTTTAATTTTCGATCGAAATATCTAGCTAAATTCTATTAAACTCCTATTTTGTGGGTACTTAAAAGAAGTGTCTCGTCGAGACACTTCTTTTAAGTACCCACAAAATAGGAGTTTTAATAAAACCCAAAATTTCAAGGGATAATTCTATTTGATTTCAAAAGCGCCTCCTTAAGGATAAATTCACGCATGACTGGTAACGAAAACTTGACTTTCCACTTTTAACACCACGTGACATCTTCATGCTTCAACGTAGGCCGACGGGGAGGCAGATATAGGATTTTTCGCATTTTCGTGTTTTTGATTAATTTGTTATTTTTGTGTGTATTTTTTAGGATTTAAGCCCAAATATGGCAGGATTTGGAGCAGCGTCCCTGCCTTTAATCTCAGCAATAGCCCTGCTCGCTGGGGCTACGTTGCTAGTGTTGGGCTTTGCGGCTCCTTTTTGGGCGAATGATGGAGATTTCTATGTTGGATTATGGAGAAAAGGAAAATGTACGAACCCTAACCACGTGGATTGCTATCATTATGATCAACCTAGTCTAAGAAATATTCCAGGTAAGCTTTATTATATTTCATTTTTATTAAAGTTCAACATTTACAACGTATAGCATTCATAGATGTCATTTGCAAGCATATACCTTACATCGTAAATTTGCTTTAAAACAAATCCTTTTTCAGTAAAGATAAAACATCGTATGAAACATTTCTGATAATGTTTATCTATCTCTATCTATTAGTACTGCAGCACCCCCTCGCGGAGATTTTGTGCATGTCTGCGCGTCAGTGCAAGTTGTTAAAAAGATGGGAAAAGTGAATCTAAAATAATGTGGGAATGTGAACAAGGATAGTAGTGTGCTGTTAAAAGTTGTAACGTTTAATGTGCAGTGCAGATAAAACAGATAAAAAAACAGATATACTTTTTATGGTTTACAATGGTCAATACTGCTGACTCCTCTTTTAAAGGAGTCAAATGTCGGCAGCATGACAATATTTGACGGCAGACGGTTCCACTCCACAACAGCTAGAGGAAAGAATGAGTAGGCTACTTATAAACATTTGAAGTAGCTTGTAGCTGTCTATATGCGAGGGGGTGTGAGTGTCTTGTGAGTCTTGTAGGGTGTTGGAGGTATGGTGGCACTGGGACTGCAACAAGGCCATTTACAATTTTGTAAAATAGACAGATCACGTAAAACTTCTGAAACTTTCTGTTGTGTTTCCTATTGTTCATAAGTCACAAGCACATTCCCTAAGAAGAAATATTGTCGGAGATCGTCATAAATTAGGCCTATTATTTAAGCTTGTCCGAATAAGTGAGGTGCAGAGTAAAAACACAAAGTTGGTACATTTAAAAAATGGGAATGAAAAGGATTATTGACATGTAGAAAATGTCGGATGTCAGAATTTCAGATTATCTCAGTGTTTCTACAGCCTATTAAGTTTGGGACGTCAAAACAAGGTGCTGTTGGGAAAGAATAAATTCATAGAACTACATTTGGAAAGTCTAAGCAAAGAGTGATTTGTCCACAATAGAATCGTTAACGCTAGTCCAAATTCATATTAAGGTAGAATACCCGTAATGTTGCCATTTGAGATTCATAAAACATCACTTTTTTCGAGCGGCGTTGTTACGTATCCGAACCTTTTTGGGTGCAATCGTAAACATTCGGCGGTGGAGAGTTCCACCGCCGAATGTTTTCGATCGCGCCCGAATAATTCCGACGTAATGCGAATCTCATTAGGGATGGACTACCTTAAAATTGTTGCAGACAATCAAGTCGCGGTATAAAAAGCAGGAATCTGGCACGTCCTACTACATAGCATCTGAAACATCGGGGAAAGGAGAAAATTTCCGAGCATTGTTCTTGTTCATTCATGTTTACCAACTTCTTTATTTTAAAGGTTACCAAGCTAGACAGTTGATTTCACCGTTTACACTCAACAACTTTTCTAATTGGTCACCTTGTATATCTCTTTAAATTTCGAGAGGAAAGCAAATGTATGAAAATTAAATGTATTCAAAAGAAAGAGACACATATTGGAAACTTAAAAATCATGGTTTATTTCATTAACTTGGAGTATAACAAAATTTAACGTCAATTAAAGTGACCCACCCTCTCCGCAAAAAGTCACAGGTTTTTTGATAGCAAACTTAGTCGAGGAGAGCGATTTGCTGCGAATTGTGTAGCTGAAGCCGATCGCTTCAGTGAGTCTGTCATGATATTCGCTGTCATTTCCTTACATGCGAAAACCGCAGTCGTAATTGTCCGAGGCAACCTCAATGCTGCACGGTACCAGCAAGACATCATCCAACCAGTGCTTATCCCTTTCGCGCCAACAGACGGGGCATGCTTCTCCAAGACAATGCTCCTTGTCACGTTGCTAGATGTTCCATGGCAATGCTTCGTGCGAACAATATTAATGTAATGCCATTTCCATCAAAGAGCCCAGACCTCAACCCCATTGAGCATGTGTGGGATTTGCTCAAACGGCGAGTGCATGCTTTGCCTCAGCAGCAAAATTTGAATGAGCTTGAACGTGATATTATTCAAATCTGGAACAATATAACCCATCAGGAGCTCCAGTCGTACATTATGTCCATGAGAAGCCGTTGTCGCGAGTGTATCGGTGCAAATAGGGGTCATACCCGGTACTATGTTTGCTATCAAAAAACTTGTGACTTTTTGCAGAGAGGGTGGGTCACTTTAATTGACGTTAAATTTTGTTATACTCCAAGTTAATGTAATAAACCATGATTTTCAAGTTTCCAATATGTGTCTCTTATTTTTGAAAACATATTTTTTTTACATACATCTACAAGGTGGCCAATTAGAAAAGTTGTTGAGTGTATTGGAGGAAAATCATTAAATTAATGTGTTTGATAAAAGATCCGCCAAACTCGGTTGTTTTAAAAGTTTTGTCTGCTTTTCTTTATGTCATTACTTTGATGATTTTCGAGAAAAAAAAAGATCGGCAATTTCCGTAAAATTGTCACGGATTGACGTCATACAATAGCTTGACCCCGCCCCCAATCTAGAGCATGAACTTTCTGACAAAGATAAAGTGTGCGACTTTTCTGTCATAAAGAGAATTCACAGTTTTTATCCATTTCTCGATCGTCAGAGTAATACAGACAAACTTAAACCGTTCTTTGGCACATTCCTTCACTCACTAACGACCCATTATTTGACTGTTTTAACATTTTTCTAACATTTACTAAGGATGAATTCCGTGTTTTGAGTATCGATTGGAGAAGTCGCTTTATGACAGAAACGTTGGACATTTATCTTTTTCAGAAATCTCAGGCTTTCCGGGAAATGACCCATGATTTCCCGTTTTTCCCGCCATGATGTCATTCAGTGGCAGATATGACGTCATAACTTCAAGTCGGACGTTTAGCGTTTTTTCTTCGGTAAAGATCGGAAAAGACCAAAATATCCAATTTAAAAGACGAAATAAAAACACTTCTAATGTTTGAACATTGTAGAAACTTTGATATTTGGTTATTAGGACGGTGTATTTTCGACACAAGAGTTTAATTTTGCCAATCAACGGACACTTTAACGATTTTCAACAATTTTGGGCAATTTATTGGAGTAGATTACAAATTACCATATCCCTACACATTTAGTGTACTGAGCTCGCCTTCCCGTGATTTGATTCTTTAGGTGGTACCCAAGACTAAGCATGGTATAACTTTAACATTAATTTAGACATTAATTCGCATACCATATCTATACTGAACCTCAGAAATAACGCACCACTTACATTTTAAAGCAATCAAGCGTGACGAACGCGCAAACATGACTACCCTCTAAAGTGGAAGTCACAAAATCAGTATTGCGTGAGATCACTTTGCAAAGCAATAGGCCTACAGTCTGTGCTTCGTCGACGCATGGAACTGACCACATTTTGGATTCTGTCATTTGGAATGACTCTCCGCTACCACTGTATCACTTTGCACTTTAACATGTGTACCTGTTTGAGCTGCAGTTGGGACCCTTGGGGTACCCCTTCCCCGGCAGTCCATCAGTGCACCAGTTTGTTGGAAACATTCTGTAGGCCGGCCAATAGTTTTATGATGAAATCACATCGTGTGTACAATAGCACGTGACGTCATCACTGTCTGCAACATCCCAGATTCAAATGAGTATCAACAACATAGAGATTGTTATTGAACGGACACATTAAAAATTCAATTATCCTGCTCCTATCAATTGCTGTATTGTAAGAAAGGATTGACTTGTTCGGTTCATTTCTCCTGGATTGTTTGTCCTGGCTAGATCAATATTAGTATAATAAACAGAGAGGTTTACTTTGATGTCTGTATTACAATATAGCCACCGGATAGTTTACGTAACGAGAATACATTTCAATAGCAAATAATTTTGAGCTCAAAATAGATTGGGTTTACCGTTATGCTTTGTTAAACCGTCTATGTTGTTATAAAATCTCGTAACTACGGCTACGAGATTTTATAACAACACCTACGGAAATACTATTGGTTGTTCGAAATTACGTCACGATTAGCTGGTTAAAATTGTTCCCTATTCTATATATGTATTTGGACTTTCAGAGATTTTCAGTCATAATATCGTGTGTTCCTGGATATCGATCACTAGTACTTACTCTGGGCTCTGAAATCACTGACATGGCCATTGTGCTGCGAGCGCGGTTTGATCAACTACTTTGGCACCATATCCACAGATAAATGTTTATGAATAAGATGAGCTTGGTGGCCTATCTATGCTATCTGTTCTACATATGGCGAAGAAGAAAATGAAAAATCTATTTCTTCGTCTCTAGCCTCTGAATTTTAATATCATAAGGGAAGTTGGGTGAGAAAATCCTAATCTCGAAATGTGTATTAGCTTATCATCAGTTTTCTTCTTTTCGTCCAGTGATGTTGTCAATTTTCTTTTGCTTTCAGTTACATTTCATCTGTCTTTTTTAGCCTTTTCAACTTAAATGAATCGGAAATTTCAGTCCTTTCACCAAACAAGGCGTGGATTTACTATCTATATAAATATGTATGACGCATCTATAGATCTTTCATTTTATTACGCTAAAATGTTCAACTTAATTTACATTTTACAATTTACTTTCTGCGTTAAATGAGCCATGGTATTTTCAACACAAGATGTTTTGTCAAGTGTATCATTGAATGTCACCAACAATTTGACATATGCGATGTAATAACAAAAGGTCAACAACGCCGTCTCAACGTAGAGGTAGCCTCGGTCCTCGGGCGATACTTCTGAACCCTAATCCGAGTTTTCTCTGACGAAATTCGCTCTTTGATATTTTTATGCCGTCTAAGTATGAGAGGCTGGGGTTTAGATAATCCGAGTTTTTTTTCTGATTAAATTCGCCCGTTGATATACCATGTAAAAAAAGTTTAGCAACACTGACTTTGTTAATTGAAAAAATGTATTTTCTGTGATATTTATTTCACAACCGTTATATATATTTTAACATATGCATTTACGCAGAACATTCAAATGTCGCTTTGTGGTAACGTTAAATATTGTGTTAGAAACATTGTCTTGACGTAGGTGAGGGATCAAAATAAAAAGTTACAATAGAATTCGGTATCGACTGTGCGGCCATTTTCAAGCAAGAACAACCGTGAAAAGTTTTCTAATCCACTTAAATTGTTTGTACACAGTATCAACGTTCACTACTTTATCAAGAGATTGAACGTCATTCGCGTCAGTACGATCACGCACACGTCTTCCATAAATGCACCGTACGTGCTCTATGGGTGACAAATCAGAAAGAAATGGATGATAATGGGAGTCCATCAGTGTTGTATACGCTTTATTTGGCTTAAAGCATTTAGGACTCTATACCAGTCAAGTCTGGTGCGTTCATGGTGTAGCGTCAGGGAAATTACAACGTATGGTCAACGTCTAGTAACCGTTCATCTGTGAAGACGATCACGGATGGTAAGTGTGAATACTCTATATTGAAATTTTTGTGGAAGCCACTCGTAAGTTTTTGTGTTGATAAGGAACATCTTTGCCGTGACGTAACGAAATTATGACGGTCATCTTCTCGTGGCCTTTTTCTACGACGTCCTTGACCGGGACTATCTCAAACCACACAAATTGGCTCACATAGCATCCTCAAATTGTTACTTATGCTTTGAGATGCACAAAATTCAAAAAAGCATCTTATTCGCCGGTTCTGCCACGTAGAAACACATTACCGATATAACGTCCTTCTAACGTAAGTCCATGGCGCAGTCCCACAGCGTTGCAGAAAATTCTTTTTAGTGGCCTTTTTTATGCTGGGCAAAGACAATTACGTTCACACCTAAATGTTTTCTAGAACTATGCTTCATACACATGAATACCATGGCAGACATGAAAACCGGAACTGCGCACCTGGAGTGCGAGACGCACGCGATTGTGGTATAAAATTCATCTGTTTGTGTTCTGTAGCTATGATCTATTGTGTAAACGTTTGATTTTATGTTAAAACAAAACTATTTTGGTTACTACAGATATTTACATTTTGTTGCAAAACTTTTTTTATTATGTATATGTTTGTGTCGCTCATTTACGAGCGACACAAACACATCAAAGAGCAAATTTAATCTGAGACAACTCGGATTATCTGAACCCCAGCCTTTTAGACTGTGATGATACACGTTAGTGCATAATGAACGGGATCGCCAAAGGGCAAGACCAGCTTCTGTCTAAATACAGTTGATCAGAACCCATATATGGTAGCGTCCTCTGTCATTGTTCTTGATGAGGATAGTAACATTTTCGCATGTCAAGTACATATTTGTATAAGAATGAAATGCAAATTATTTGCCTGGGGCAAATTCATCATTGTCTCTCATATAACAACAAATTAGAAATGCTATTAAAATTTCAACGGTAACGATGCAAATAGAATTGCTAAAAAATAATATTACCCTTTCAACAAGCGCAATACTTTTTAATTTTCTTGTGGACAAGGGTTGGTCGATCTCTAGAATGTTGCGTTTAGTTGAGCTTGCCATTCTCGAGTCTATATGCACGTTGTATTTCTATTATTATTCTCTTCCAGATTGATCTCACGTGCTTGGGCTTTTAGGACGCTGCACAGTCTTGTGTATAATGCTTTCCTATTGTATTTTAGCCGGGATCTAGAACAAGGTCCTTAATAAGGCATTTGTTAACAGCGTGGATCCAGATCAGCCTGTGCATACGCAGTCTGATCCAGATCCATATTATTCTCCAATAGTTTGTATATGACCAGTAGTAGATCTAATTGTATTTGATTTGATTCAATTCAGATTACATTTAACAGTCTTATCCCGAAACCTGATTTTCAAAATGCTATAAGGGCCCATTTTTTTCAGATCCCGATTTATTTCTATTTTCAGACTGGCTGCACGTGGTTCGAGCACTAGAATGCTGCGCTGTGGTACTCGTGGCTATACCCCTGGTCATTATACCCGTCTATATGTACATCGCTCTGGGCATGTACTATAAATGTATGTTGGGGACATTGAGCGTCATGGTCATCTTATCCGGTGAGTTATATCAAGTACCTACTAGATATGTCCTAGGTGTATAATGGACGTAATTTCATGTTACAACATTTACACAATTTTACAAAATCATTAAGAGAGCGTTCAAAGCATTATGAAAGACAGGGTCAAATAGCCGGTCACGTGTAAAATGTCAAAATCGTCGGTGTTATTGCAAAAGATAATAACTACAGCATGATTAAAGCTGGAGTTATGGGGTTATGCAATAACACTGACGTAATGCTTCATCTCAACATTTTCATTATCTTTGCTTCATCTCAACATTTTCATTCTCTTTATCGTTTTCAATTCGCTCCTTTACACAGGGTGGATTTCAGATATGATAATTGATTATTTGCATTTTCCCTCTTTAAACCACAAAAAGGCGTGAACAAATATCAAATTCCCACCAGTTCTGTACGCACATAAACTGCCAAATCCTAGTAAAATCTTCACTTATACTACAATACACCATTTCAAAATGGAGGGTTATTCACATGTAGGCCTAACAATTATCAACTTAGCATTGACGTCGGTTTGGATGTCATTTTCTTCGTTTTGCATGCTATTTTATATATGTTTTGTAACAAATCAACACTTCTAGACGTTACTGCAAGTTTCACGTACACAAGTGCATTCTCAACTTAGGCTACTTTACAAGCAAATTATTTCCTATGGATCAGAATGGGAAAATAATTGATTTCATTCGTCACCAGAGTGGTAGAGCAGGATTACAAATTCAACAGTTTAACGTTATTCAGTTACTCATTTATTGGAAGCAAGACGAAGATCAGCCTGACAAAAAGGTACAGGCTATCCTCGTCCACTGTACACGCATATTACTTATTAGTGACCAGTCACGCTAAAGGTGTCTTTAGAGGAAGTTTGGAAAGTATCGACCCTGCCCAGTCTACGCAACCTGTAAAGGATCGATACTTCTTACTCTAAACTATTTTTTCTAAATCTAAGATGTTTTCTTACTCTATGATCAGTTTCCAAATACGGCATCAGGTTGACCTCTGCTGAGAATGATAAGTTTCTAGAAATTTGGTTTGTGTACTTTTCATAAGGTCATTTTTAGTGTGACAGGCCACTCTTATCAAATTCATTTACTTTTTTTACTATTTTATTTCAGTCATTACTGGTGTCGTCGGTGTAGCAGTGTACGGTTACAACCTAAACAGTAATGACTGGTCGGTGGCCTGGAGCTTGATAGTAGTAGTGGTGGGTTGTGCGTGTAATTTTATCGGATTTCTCGTGCTCATGGTCGCGTGCCTCGCTAAACGTCCACCAAGTGTCCGAGAGATGTCCTACTTCCCCAGCACAATATATGTGGATCCACAGAAAAACAAACTGTACACCATTCGACTTGAAGAAGACGATTAGTTAAGTTTGACGCAAAAGATTGAATAATTGTTAAGATTCAACTTCTTCACATTTTGCTTTTATGACCAAGTCCAAAGATACTAAATTGTACGAGCGTAAAGAGATAATTATGCAATCTTATCAGCCTATACATAAGTACAGTCTGATTTCATTCCATAATGATTTGAAGTCATGGCATTGTTATGTAGTCTACGTATGTGTGTACGTACGTGTATGTCTGTGTTTTACAAGCCCCGATCACTAGTTATAATTTTATTCTGTGATACATAATAATCTTGCCTTATGTACCATCTTTTATACCGCTTTAGATACTGTGTGGGCATTTTTATCGTGTATGTTTTTGCTTGAAATGTAAATAAAATAAGTATATATTTTTACAAAAAATCTTTTTTCTACATTTTATCTTTCTCAATCTATGGTAACTCCTCTCATAGACAAGACCGGTTTTTTGTCCCTAAGAAAACAGGCTTGGAATACTATTTAAACAAAAGAAGATACATGTATTTATACAAAAGAAGTAACCAAAATTTTCCTGTTTTGACTAAATATTTTCTGTGTTGACAAATACAGTATAATTTATCATCTGTCTTTATCAAATCAATTTTGTTCTCTGCAGTAGCTTTCAAGGTGGACCACGCATAAAAGTTACTGTTTAGGAAAGAGCTGCTGGCAACAAAGGCATTGCTACTTGTACATGTAGCATTAGACACACATTCGTCTTTACCCTAAACATGTCTGTTAACATCAGGTTAGAAACAGAATGTGTTTGTTACTAGTATTTATACTTTTCCCCAACTTCCAAACTTCCATCTTAATCACAAATACTTTTTCATCTGCACAGCATTTAAACATAGAAACTGTTTACAGATATTTCGGGTTTATAAACATGGCTAAGTAAAGTTACATGCCTGGAATCTGTAGTGTACACCAATCTACAGAAACACAACACCATATTGATCAATATATTTTATTATTTCACACCAGAAAGTAGTAAACCAATCAAATCGTCCCATTCGTACCACGTGAGTATACAATACCTAGAGCCGTATTGTACGCACGAGATAATTGCGTGAACGCACGGGATTCTCGATACTCCAAAGCGGCAAAATCGATATTTGTACGATGCACCGGTTGAACTGTCCAAATATGCATTGCACTCATTTGAACCCTACAAATATCGATTGAACCGTACAAATATGGATTTTTCCCAAATCGAGGCTGCTGTACAAAATATCCATATTCGCATCGAAGAGTAATCTCCCTTAGTAGAGATCTCGTCTGCAAAAGCAAAATTGTGCATTAGAGTTGAATGTTTGTTTCAACATGATATTTTGAATTCACTGTCCTAAACAAGACATAACTTTGATTCTGTGATTGAAAAAAAAAAACACATTGGGAATACATTAAGGCAAAAGGAGAAAATGATTTTAAAAACACGAAAGAGATTTTCATTTCAAAACATTTATGAATTGTAGCGCATTTAATTTGCAGCAATGATACAAATCACACTTAACCCTTTCCCAAACAAGACCTGGATTTGATATCCATTATAAGGCTTGACAAAAAAGTTCTAGGAGAAAAGGAGATTTGCCGTTTATCAGCATTTTCTCCTTTTCTGTCAATGTTTTCATTGTTGATTTACGCTTGGCATGATAGATAGTTTATATGACAAATTTCATGTACATTTCACACTGTCATATGACGGTCTATTCAATCTTTTGAGACAAACATAAATCGATAAATATAGATTTAATGTCAGATGCCATGTATATTTCACAGTGTTAGAAATGTACATGTAGCCTACATTTTTTTCATGACATAAGCCTTTGTTGTTTTTCTTCCTTTTTTATTTCACGTTGGAATTCTATTTAAAAGTAATTAGATCTCGATCTTATTTTTTATACAAAATTAATCTTTGTCATGTTTTGTGTGAAAAAAATGATGTGAAATAAAGAGGTCATTTAACATGTCTTTGTACAATACCGAATTCTATTGGATTCGTGCAATGCAGAACCAGTCTATATTTAGACTCGCCTATCGGCTCGTCCAAATATAGCCTCGTTCTGCATTGTACTCATCCAATAGAATTCAGTATTGTACAAAGACATGTTAAATAACCTCATATTATTTCACACCCGAAAGTAGTAAACCAATCAAATCACCCCATTCGTACCACGTGAGTATACAATACCTAGAGCCGTATTGCACGCACGAGATAATTGCGTGGACGCACGGGATTCTCGATATTCCAAAGCGGCTAGATCGATATTGTACGATGCACCGGTTGAACCGTCCAAATATGCATTGCACTCATTTGAACCCTACATATATCGATTGAACCGTACAAATATGGATTTTTCCCAAATCGAGGCTGCAGTACAAAATATCCATATTCGCATCGAAGAGTAATCTCCCTTTACTAGAGTTCTCGTTTGCAAAAGCAAAATTGTGCATTAGAGTTGAATGTTTGTTTCAACATGATATTTTGAATTCACTGTCCTAAACAAGACATAGCTTTGATTTTGTGATTGAAAAAACACATTGGCAATACATTAAGACAAAAGGAGAAAATGATTTTAAACATCACGAAAGAGATTATTTTCATTTCAAAACATTTCTGAATTGTAGCGCATTTAATTTGCAGCAATGATAAAAATCACACTTAACCCTTTCCCGAACAAGACCTGGATTTGATGTCCATTAAAAGGCTTGACAAAAACGTTCTAAGAGAAAAGGAGATTTGCCGTTTATCAGCAATTTCTCCTTTTCTGTCAATGTTTACATTGTTGATTTACGCATGACATGATAGATAGTTTATATGACAAATTTCATGTAGGCCTACATTTCACACTATCATAATTTATGACGGTCTATTCCATCTTTTGAGACAAACATAAATCGATAAATATAGATTTAATGTCAGATGCCATGTATATTTCACAGCGTTAGAAATGAACATGAGGCCTACATTTTTTTCATGACACAGGCCTATGTTGTTTTCTTCCTTTTTTCACGTTGGAATTCTATTTAAAAGTAATTAGATCTAGATCTTAATTTTATACAAAATTAATCTTTGTCATGTTTTGTGTGAAAAAAAATGATGTGAAATAAAGAGGTCATTTAACATGTCTTTGTACAATACCGAATTCTATTGGATTCATACTTTGCAGAACAAGTCTATATTTAGACTCGCCTATCGGCTCGTCCAAATATAGCCTCGTTCTGCAAAGTATTCATCCAATAGAATTCAGTATTGTACAAAGACATGTTAAATAACCTCATATTACTACGAAATATATATTTCAAATCCATAACAAAAACAAAGATTGGCACATTCTTTATCTATCTATCTATGTATTCTGCTGCACACAGCAATATGGTTGTATTCAATCAATAATGTATGTGTTATGTTCTTTAAGAAATGGCTTTCCAAAATTGTTCATTAGCATTCTTAACCATTTCCAAAACAATACCTCATTTTGACTTTCCAATAGAAAACGAAAGGGAAATATTGGTTTAAAAGATCAAATTGCTGATAACCAGTATTTCCTTCTTTTGCCTCAACATAGTCAGAGCTAAAAGTACACAAATCGTATATTTATCAATGAATATTTTGTCATCTGCGTGCGTGCATGCGTTTTGGAAGGTTTAAGTGCAGTTCACAGCTTATTTGAAATATTTTAGCGATCATAATTATTCTAAAAAGCTAATAAATTCTACATGAATTAGGCTCAAACGTTGGTCCAAAATAATTTAACAAAAAATATTTTACACTTTTCAAAAAGACAAAATGTTAAATTGCTCCAATTTGAAGAGTTTCAGATGAGTCAACCAGAAATAATATATCAATAACTTTGAGTCCAATTCTGTAGTCTTAACCCTTTCCCAAATGACAAACTTCGAGGTTGGTCCAATTCAAAGAATAATGCAGACATCATCAAAACGGGTTTTGAAAAAGACTGGATTAGTGTAAAATACAGCATAGAAAATATTGAGGCAAAGGAAGAAAGTACTGATTATCAGCATTTTCTTCTTTTGTCTCAATGTTTTCTCAAGCTCTGTTTTCCCCCTCTCTGTTTTCTTTTGGTAGGGACGTCAAAGCCAGGCCTTATTTGAAAAATGCGTTAATAACTTCTTTATAGTGTCTGTATGTTTTTTTCAACACAACAGGCACCATAATATCATTGAATACAGTTGAGTATTGTCATCATTGTCACATGTCATCCTATCTTTATATCATCACAAGTCGTCATCTATGTCTGGCTGTGTAAAGAGGAACTTTGGAATGGCTGATACCAGGGAGTCACCATGGACATTCCACATTTTGTATTCTACTGTCAAAAACTCACGAACTGAAAATAAAAATAACAAGATAATTAGATCTAGAATAGTAAAATGAAACCAATTTGAAGACAGTTGTTCAGTCCAAGAGCTGGTTTTCTTCATGTCTGTTGACTCTGTCAGTAACGATTCCAAGCCTTTAACCCTTTAAAAAAGTGCAAAAACTTGGACTCTTCAAATTTGAAAGCTGCTGCAGAAGACAAAATGAATGGTTATAAATACAAAATAGTTCAATTCAGAACATATTTAGAGAAGAGAAAAAATGTGTCTTATCAGTATTGTCTTCTTTTGCCTCAATGTTTTAGCAAGCAGTTTCTATTAAGGATGTCAACCCAGGTCTTGTTTAGACAAACGTTAAGAGTCCTATTCTTTTGTTTAAAGATACGAGGGCTGTTAATAAAGTATCCGGAAAGGTTTCATAACTTTTTCATTTAGGCACTAATTGAAATGAGATTTTAAACACTGATACTTCGAAGAATTAGGCGTTTGTTCGTGCAAGAAAAATTAAGCTATTTGTATTAAGGTGCATTCGACAGTCGCTATGGAAACGTAGGGTCACATTGAGCGGGACAGCTTTAGATTATTGATGAAAATGTGGCTTATTAATCGCTTTTAAAGCGATCATATTTTGTATTTCTGACCTCACAAATTGTCCAAAATGCTCATGCTGTTTGAGTGTATTTTCTTCTTGGCAAATGTAAGGGCATCCGCTGACATTATGACATCAATTCCGTAAACAATCATAGGTGAATAAATTACTTTGCTGATATGGCAAAATTTAACCTTGAGGAACGGTATTCAATAAAGTTTTACATGTTAATGCGTAAATCAAAGCCATAGAAAATCTCTATGATAATGAACACATATGACAATAGTTCTATGAAAATAATAAAGCATTTATGAGTGGTACAACACATTTTCAAAAGATTCTATGCGAGATGTTGTGGACCTCAAAAGATCTGGACGTCCAAACACGACGTCGGCGAGAACTTTCATGACTGTATAATTGTTGTCCGAGAAACGATCTATAACATTTCCAAAGTAGAATTCAGATCCTACTTCGGTAAGCGGATTCATAGGTGGGATAAATGTGTATCATGCAGTGGCGAATATATCGAAAATGTGTAAATATTAGATTTTAAAACGGACTTTTTCGACGTGTTATCAGTCCAAGAAGTAAGTTGCCCCGCTCAGCGTGACCCTTCGTTGCCATAGCGACTGTAGAATGAGTCTTATTGTAAACAACCTAGTTGTTGTTGCGGGGTCAAAAACATAATTCTCCAAAGTATAAGTGTTGAAAATATCATTACAATTAGTACACAAATAAAAAAGTTGTGAAACCATTCCGGATACTTTATTAACAGCCCTCGTACATGTATTTCACTTAATTGCAAAATATTTAGCCATCAACAAATGTTATGTTTATAATTATCCAGTCCACATTATCTTTCCATTTTTAACCCATTACCAGACAGCAACATTTTAGACTTGTCCAAATTCAAAGGAAACAATTTTAAGTAAACAAAATTCTAGATTTTTGGTCTTTGGGCTAGAAAACATTGTGGGAAAAAGAAGAAAATGCTTGACCTTTTCTTCAATCTTTTCATGTCCATTGTTTATATCATGTTTTGATGTCATTAAAATGGCATGTTTTTTTTATATATCTTTCAAGATTCAGTTAAATGCTATCAATTATTTTTAACATTTGAAGCAACACCACCCACCTGATGTGAGTTTATATTTCAATGCTGGAGACACCTGGATGGATTTTGGGTCTATAAAACATCCAGACATCGTATAGTCTGGAATCTTGAAACATAACTGAAAGTAAATAACAGAGAATTGAGTTTGAGTTTATTGGGGTTTTACGCCGTTTTCAACTGCCAGGGTCATATTGCGGCGGCTGGAGCATCTACCCATGGATTCCTGTTGTTTCTCAAACCAGTACTACCACAACACCCTTACTGAGCCTCCAGCTGCTCGCCCACTTAGGTTAACGATTTAAAACCCATTGGTGGGTGATTATTTTGTCACAAAGGGTATTTGCCGCTGCCGGGTATCGAACCCGGGACCTCTCTAATGAGAGGCAGATGCGCTATCAACTGCGCTAAGGCCGCAGCAAAAAGAACAGAGAAACTTCCATGAAGTAGACATGTAATAATTTCCACTTCTTCACTAAAATTCATTTTCAAATCTATATTTCTCTGGAAAGGATGAAGAAATCAGTATTCTTCAAATACTTTCTGTATTAAACAAATATTGCCTATATTGAGTCTATAGTGTTATTGTATTAAAATTCTTTTTCAGTTTTTGACAGGGCTACATTTTTAATTTTTGGAACAAGAGTTACAAGACTGATGCCAATATTTTACAAACCCTTGCCTCTTGGGGATGAGAACCACGTTTTGATGCCAATGTGTTAAAAAGTAACTCGTACCATTGCATAGGTAGTTTGTCCGGAACAGAACTGATCCTCAACAGATGACATCTTTGTCTTTGTCACCTCTCCAAGCGCTAGCACAGCTGACATGTGTATTTCTGGTGATTTTACATCGACAGGGATGACATATAGAACAGGTTCCTAATGTCCCTTATTTGATGCCCTTATAAGAGAAATACTAAAACAAAAACAATGAGAGAAAAGAAGAAAATGCTGAAATTCAGCATTTTCTCCTTTTCCCTCAATGTTTTCTTGTCCTTCAAAGTTTTATCCTACGCAATTCAATTCTTTGGATTATTGCAAGACCTATTTTCAGTCTGTAACACTTTTTTTTTTGCTGCTTTGGAAAAGGCTAAAATATTATTCATTAAAACTTACCATTGCATAGGTAGTTTGTCCAGAACAGAACTGATCCTCAACAGCTGATATCTTTGTCTTGGTCACCTCTCCTAGCACTAGCACAGCTGACATGTGTATTTCTGGTGACTTGACGGGGAACTTCTGTCCGACATTCCATACTAGAGTATTTTTGTCATTAGATATGACCAGATTACCATGGTTTATTGATGAGTCCTGGATGGCAACTATTGATCTGAAATCAACAATGATGTCTGTAAATTGCATCCAGGTTATATTATATAAAGCAATATTTATCAGTCATATCACAAACGTAAACCTGCTAGATGACAGTGTGTTCAATAATTTAAGGTGCTTTACACTTTCCCAAAGAATGATTTTAGACCAGTCAAAGTTAACCAGAACGTCAAAACCTGGCCCCAGTTTCTCGAAAAAACTTAAGTATATACTCATGAGTTCATGCTCAACTTCAATTGAATATTCAATATTGATTGGTATTCAATTGAAGTTCACATGGATTTCGTGTGATTTGAGCAAGTGCTCAGATTTGAGTCGGAGAACGTACTTAAGTTTTTTCCAGAAACCGGGCCTTGGTCTTGTTTGGGAAAGAGTAATGACGAAAGACTAAATTATCAAGAAGTGTAGAAAGCTCCTTATTATAACAATAAAGTTGACAATTCAAATACATAAATAAGGAAATTTGCTGAATGTGTTAGATCTTATCAAAAAAATCAGGTAATGAAAAGTTATTGACCAGCAAGTAAAATTTCACTTGGTCAACAATAATGTCTTTAATCAGTTGATTTTAGAAGATTTAATACAACCATAAAATTCATAACTGTTTTCCACCATCTCTGCTTCAAACAAAATCGAAATTGGTCATGTATTAACCTATTACCAATCAACAAAATTTAAGGGCAGCCCAAATTGAAAAATCTTGCAGGCAACAATTTCAAGTGAGTGGAATTTTTAGTGTTTAGGTCTTTTTGGATGGAAAACATTGTGGGAAATGAAGAAATTGCTTATCACAAGCAATTTCTTCATTTTCCATGATGTTTTCCATGGCCATTATTTTGTGGGGAGTCAAAAAGTGCAATTGTGTGGTAATGGTTGATTAGAATTATTGGCAATTTTTCTAAAATCATTGTGTCAAACGTTATGAGCATCAGTTTCTGCAAGCATTGTAAGACAACAAAAAATATGGAATACATACGCATTATGAATGGGAATTTGTAGTTCACAATACTCAAACTGGTTCTTGATGTTTTCATTGAGCTTTAATCTGACATTTACTTTGGCCCTTCTCTCTTCAACCTAAAAAACAAAAATATCAATCAATTGATTGGAGTATAACACCTCTTTCAACTGCGATGGTAATATTGTGGCAACTGAGGCATTATTCTAACCCATGGATTCCTGTCATTTCTCATACCAGTACTACCACAACATCCTTACCTAGCCTCCAACTACTCGTCTACATAAGTAAATGATTAAACAAAAACATCAAGGATGATCTATCTAAGTAGGAAATGTTAAAAAAATCATCAAACAAGGTAGATGTGGTTGTGGTAGAATATATTAGAACTGTCAGAGGTGCGCACTTTCAAATACTAGACAGGGATAATACACTATCAAATACTAGACAGGGAAAATACACTATCAAATACTAGACAGGGAAAATACACTATCAAATACTAGACAGGGAAAATATTAGTCCAAGTTCAAAAAGGGTTACAATTTCACAAAACTAAATGACAGAGTTATAAATCTATACAAACATACTGTAAAATGAGTCATAAATTGATCATCCCAACGATGAGGTAAATATCATTATTATTTACCAAAAACATATTCCTTCAGGAGGAACATGAAAACCTTGGATATTTAGGAGGGTGTAAAAGACTACTTACAAACATTTCAAAGCTGCCAGTGATGGGACATTTTTGTGGCCGACATACAGTATAGTGACACAATGTTATCATCTCTAGAGGTGGGGTAAATCTCACTCTTCTGGGGCTGATGTGTGAACCTGGCAGGAATATATTAATTTTGTTAAACCCTTTCCCAAACAAGACCTGGTTTTGATGTCCCTCATAGAAAAAGGCATGGGAAAACATTGTGGCAAAAGAAGAAAATGCCAATGATTAACATTTTCTCCTTTTGCATCAAAATTTTCTGTGCTATGATGTACACAAAATCCTACTTTATGAACAAACATTTTGTGGTCTGCAGCTGCTTTCAAATTGAACCACCCGAAAATTTTGCCATTTGGGAAAGGGTTAAACCTTTCTTAAACAATAAATGTATGGAATGTAACAAAATATAAGCTGCTGCAGACAGCATAATCTATGTAGTTTATTGAAAAGAAGATATAATTTGAAGACAAGATGTGTTTATGAAACTCCCCAAAATGGCTATTTTTGGAGATAAGGACAATGTTAAGTTCTCAGGTAAAGTTTTTGGAAAGACAGACATAGGGATGGACAAAAAGACAACAGTAAAACAATATGCTCCCGATATTTTGAAAGAAGGGCATAAAAAGGAGACAATGTTGGGAATTTGGTGAAATTGGAGAAGGTCAAATGACATTGAGCAGAGGAGAAATTGTATTGTTGAGTTTTTTAATAGACAGAAGGACAAACAGATTTACAGATGGACAACAGTAACAAATTCTCAGGGAGTAATTAAATCCGCCTACCATCAGTTACAATTTGAGCATCAGCACTTTGAACACATGGGTGTATAAGTATATGGTTGATGGGAGTAACCTCCCCTTCTGATGTTTGTGATATCGTCAAGGTCACGGTTGGCATGACACCATCAAGCTCCGCCCTACATCCTATAGTACCATAAACATCCCATACATCATCTATATTCTCCTTGTCATACTGAAATGGACAAGTTCTGCTTAACACTTTGCCAAACGACAAATTTTAACGATGGTCAAATTTGAAAGCTGCTGCAGACGACAAATTGAATGTAAGTAAGGATATCATTTGTGTACAAAATAGCTCAGAAAATATTGAGGCAAAAGGAGAAAATGCTGATTATCAGCATTTTCTTCTTTTGCCTCAATGTTTTCCCAGGCATTTTCTGTCAAAAATGTCAAAAGCAAGTCTTGTTTGGGAAAGGGTTAACCCTTTCCTCAACGGCAAAAATGAAGGCTGTTCCAAATTGAAAACTGTTGCAGACCATAAATGAACATTGAACGAGACTGTATTTGTGTACAATTAAGGACAGAAAATATTGAGGCAAAAGGGGAAAATACTGGTTATCATCATTTTCTTCTTTTGCCCCAATGTTTTCCCAAGGTTTCTAATTACATTCATTCATATATTTTATTGCTTGAAAACATTACATGTTTTATAGCTAATACAAACATACATAACAGAGAAACAGAACATGGATAAACAGAAGTACACATGATGTTACAATCAGATTCGAATCAAGTTTGCTTAGTATAAATATTTTGATAAATTAATTATATTAGTTTTAGAGGAAGAAGTTATTAGATTTGTGAACTTTTGAAGGTTTGGCCAGGTATAACAGTACTTCTTTATATATTTTGAAAGAAGATGAGTAAATTTTGAACATGTTGATAAGAAGTGGTATTCTTTTTTTAGTTGGTTGGCGTTACAATTTTTACAAATTCTCTCATTATGGGGTATATTAAGCAATCGACCGCTTTCGATAAATTAGACGCTTCAAAACAATACCTGATTTGGAAAGGGTTAAGCGAACAGCATTTTTCTTCTTTTGCGTCAAAGTTTTCTGTTTATTAAGAAAAGTCCATAATATTATCAAATGCGAAAGTTTAGCACATTGCAGAAAAGCCTTAGATTAAACATATTCAATTTACATCAGTTGGTAAAAAAGACTAAAAAGCTTATATTAGTCTTTGTTAATTCTACTTCCTTGGAAATACACCAGTACTCAGGTCTATGAAAAGTCTATGAAAACCTCGACAGCGATCAAACTTGTACTTTGAAAAGTAGGTTATTCCCTTTCACAAACAATTTGTGCTTTGATGTTTCTAATAGAAATAGCTTAGGAAAATACTGAGGCAAAAGAATAAAATGCTGATAACCAGCATTTTCTCCTTTTGCTTCAGTATTTTCTGTCAACATCATATTCATAGAGCCCAAATACTTTCTTTCTCAACATCCTTTTTGTTGTCTGTAGTAGTTTTAATATTGAGAAGTCAAACTTTTTGCTTTCTTGAAAAAGGTTAACCCGTTCCTACATAATGATAATGACACTTTATTACGCCCCACAAAATAATGGCATTGGAAAATATTTTGGAAAATGCACAAATTGCTTGCGAAAATTTCTTCATTTCCCAATGTTTTCTACCCAAAAAGAAAAGAAAAATACAAATTTCTGTCACTTGAAATTGTCATCTGCAGTATCTTTGAATTTAGACAAGTCTAAAAAGTGCTAATAGGTAATGGGTCAAACAAGCCTTACCTGTACTGCTCTAACAAACTCAGTTACAGACAGAAACATCTGATTCTTGCCTTTATGAGACACTGGCTTCCAAGCTGGTTGCTGAAAGTAACAAATATCTTATTATTTTATTTCTATTGATAAACGATAAATACTCACTCCATTTCTGGTCATAATTCATTTTTTTCCCAATATGGAAAACCAAATAGTTTTCATCTTCTGAACAAGAGTTGTCCACGGACAACGTAGCTCGCCTATACAAGAGCTTGTCACAAAAAGGAGTTCAAGGTCAAAGGTCAAGGTCACTAGGTCAAGGGTCATTGTCTCAAGGTCAAGGTCATCACATGAGGTATCCATAAGTGAAATATCAAGCCTCTATCTGTAATAGTATATGAGATATAGGCCAGGTTAAAGTTTTTTAAAAGTAGGTCAAACTCCAAGGTCAAGGTCACTAGGTCAAAGGTCATGGTCTCAAATGAAAGGTCTTGACGGGAGGTATCCATGTGTGAAGTATCAAGGCTATGTCTCTAATAGCGCCTGAGATATAGACCAGGTTAAAGTTTTTGAAGACGCGACGCCGACGCCGACACTAGGGCTGTGACATTAGCTCCCCGGACATAAAGTCCCGGCTCACTAAAAAGTTGTAACAAAACTGAAAAGTACAGGTGCACTATCTAGGTAAAAAAGTAAGTAGATCTAATTCAAGTTATGAGAACAAATTTCAAAATTAACATGAAATTGTGACTCATCACGCTAAAAGGGACCTTATCCGAACTCCAAAAATGTTGACATTCTTGTCAAATCCAGCACAGGTCAACCAGGTCCAGTATGCAAACAATGAACATATAGTAAGATAGGGAAAACATTCTGGATTTAGAAAATAACATACTGGCTGCGCGGGCTGCGCAGACTGACTAGGGTCGATGTATTTCACACTTCCTATAAGGTCCCTTTCAGTGTGACGGGTCACAATTACAAAATGTTTGTGAAACGCAGATTCCCAAGTAACCACAGTTATTTCAAAAGTCAAAATATAATTCACATTGACTATTGACTGACCTAGTCATCCGCAAGGAACTTCAATTTTAACCCTTTCCGAAACAAGACCTGGTTTTGACGTCCCTAATAGAGAAGGCTTGAGAAAACATTGAAACAAAAGAAGAAACTGCTGATAAACAGCAGTTTCTCCTTTTGTCTCAATATTTTCCTTGCTATATTACACACAAATTGTATCCTTATCAAGATATATTTTGTTGTTGGAAGTAGCTTTGAAATTAGACCACCTTAAAATTTTGCTGTTTGGGAAGGGGTTAATCCTGGTCATGCTGTTCCAGGAATAATCTTGTCGTTTGGCAGGCAGAATACAACATGACCAGCCTGCACATATGTACAGCCAGGCCTTATTCTATACTCCATGCTTCTTATGATTTGGCATGACAAGGGTTACGAGTCCAACATTTTGTCCTATTGGAGAGTGCTACAATACCTTTTGAGCCTTTGGTACAGGACTGGGCTTGTTGTGCATTCTAGCTATGACTGATTCTACTGTAGTATTCAGTAATGTTCCAAATGGAGCAGCCTGTGTGAGAAACCCATACAGGTCTGATACCTTGTTCTGCACCTACAAGACATAAGTTTAATTTTATAAATAATTGTCATACTAACGAAATATGCCTGAGCCATAGGTGGCAGAGATATTATTTTGCGAGTTTGATCTTGGGAGACAAATGAAATTGTAGGATGGGATAACCCTTTTCTAAACAAGACCTGAATAATAAAATCCAGGTAGAAAAGAAAGAGAAAGCATTGAAGAAAAAGAAAAATACTAATAGAGCAACGACCGGTATTATCGACCACTTAAGGTTCAAATCATGTTACAGGTGAAACAGACTGACTGTCCTCCTAACATCGTTCACTGTCACCGAGACTCAAATATTGGCTTTCGATTGCGTGTGTTACCGACCATATATCTTAGAAATGTAATAAAGTACCAACGTTTTTATAAGATGACCTTGAGCAGTCTGTTATCGACCAGTGTGGCAGTTATCGACCACTTACCCAAAATGTTATTTATGATTTAAAAGTTGATGTACGGGTGTAAGATCCGTCATCTCTATGCAGAGGTCATGGCTTTTACACAAGATTGATTACTTCCAGGGAGGTCGTTTAGTAATAAACTGAACAATAATGACTAATTGGAAGAGTGTGGGGTATTATCGACCATTGGAGGTTCAAACCACGTGGAAGATAAAATATGTTGACTTTTGTTCTAACATCGTAGACTGTCAGCCATATTCAAAAATGCCTTTCAATTGTGTGTGTTACCGACCTCTGAACATAGTTACAGGAAGAAGGGCACATCTTTGGTCGGTAACACCCACACTCCCTAAATGTTAGTAGCAGTTACCGACCACCCATGTATCTAAGGTCAGACAGCTTATATAGTCATCAGACAAAGTTAGAGAGGTGAGAAATTCAATTTGGCACTTGTTTTGATACATGAAATGGAAAAATACAAAGCGCTATATCATAAAAATCCATTTTTTCAATTAACATAGCTCTTAACTCACCCTACAAGACGGCCCTTTGTAAATAATGTTCATGTGCAGACTTGCAATGAACGGTTAACATTTCTTGAAGAATGCCTGATTTTGGGTAGAAATGTAAATATAATACTTGGTAAAGATCCATTGTGTCGGATTTTTAAGTTATAATTAAATCTAATGAGATCATATGAAGGAAATGGTAATCAAAACAGTAAATGGTCGATAATTCCCGATGGTCGAAATAACCCAATGTTGCTCTAATCAATTTTTCCAAGCTATAATGTACACTTTAAACATTGTCTACTTCCATGAAAATAAGCAGATTTCATGTTGGACGGATCTAAAATTTTGCTGTATGGGAAATGCAAAATCAGAACAAGAGATGTTTGTAAAACATATATGCCCCCTCAAGGGCCTACATTTGATGTAGGTCAAAGTCCAAGGTCAAGTTAACAAGGTCCAAGGTCATGGTCAAATATGAAAGGTCTTGGTAGGAGGTGTCTATGTGTGAAATATCAAAGCTGCATATGTAAAAGTAAAATGAAACAGAGGCCAGGTTAAAGTTTTTAAAGGTAGGCCAAATGCCAAGGTCAAGGTCAAATGTGAAAGGTCTTGGTTGGAGGTGTCCATGTGTGAAATATCAAGACTGTAGGGTTAAAAGGACATGCGATATATGCCTGGTTTCAGTCTTTTTAAAAGTAGGTCAAACTCCAAGGTCAAGGTTGCAATATTCAAGGTCATGGTCAAATGTGAAAGGTCTTGGTAGGAGGTGTCTATGTGTGAAATATCAAGGCTGTAGGTGTAATAAAACATAAGATAAAGGCTAGGTTAAAGATTTCTAAAAGTATGTAAAAATCAAAGGTCAAGGTCACACAGGCCAAGGTCATGGTTAAATGTGAAAGGTATTGGTAGGAGGTGTCCATGTGTAAAATAATGAGAATGTATAGGTAACAGGACATGAGATATATGCATAGTTTAAGTTTTTTAAAAGTAGGAGAAACTCCAAGGTCAAGGTCCAAGGGCATGGTCAAAAGTGAAATATCTTGGTTGGAAGTGACCATGTGTGAAATATCAAGGCTGTATATGTAAAATGACATGACATATAGGCCAGGTTAATGTATTATTAAAGTAGGTCAAACACCAAGGTCAAGGTCACAAGGTCCAAGGTCATGGTCAAATGTGAAAGGTCTTGGTCTTAGGTGTCCATGTGTCAAATATCAAGGCTGTATGTGTAAAAGGAATTGATATATCTGCTAGGTTAAAGTTTTTTTAAAGTAGGTCAAAAGTCAAAGGTCACAAGGTCCAAGGTCATGGTCTAATGTGAAAGGTCTTGGTAAGATGTGTCCATGTGTGAAGTACCAAGGCTGTATGTGTAATAGCACATAAGATATAAGCCCAGTTTACTTTTTTTAAAAGTAGGTCAAACTCCAAGGTCAAGGCCACATGGTCCAAGGTCATAGTCGTATGTGATAGGTCTTGGTCGGAGGTTTCCATGTGTCAAATATCAAGGCTGTATGTGTAAAAGGACATGATATATCGGCCAGGTTAAAGTTTTTTTTAAAAAAGTAGGTCAAACTCCAAGGTCATGGTCACAAAGTCCAAGGTCATGGTCAATTGTGAAAGGTCTTGGTAACTTAAGATGTGTCCATATGTGAAATATCAAGGCTGTATTTGTAAAAGGTCATGAGATATATGCCGGGTTTATTTTTTTTTAAAGTAGGTCAAACTCCAAGGTCAAGGTCACAAGGTCCAAGGTCATGGTTAAATGTGAACGATGTTGATAGGAGGTATCTATGTGTGAGATATCAAGGCTGAATGTGTAAAAGGACATGAGATATAGGCAAGGTTAAGAATTAAGTGTAAAAATCAACAAAGGGCAATAACTCCAAAAATATGATCGGCAGAGTTACGGTTCTTGTGCACTACACCTCTCCATAATGAGATCTATTCACCTGTAAAGTTTCATGATTCTACCTAACATAGTTTTTGAGTTATGCTCCGGACAAGAATCAAGTTTGAAAATCAACAAAGGGCAATAACTCAAAAAATTTGATCGGCAGAGTTACGGTTCTTGTGCACTGCACCTCTCCATAATGAGATATATCCACCTGTAAAGTTTCGAGATTGTACCTTACATACTTTTTGAGTTATGCTCTGGACAAGAATCAAGTTTGAAGATCAACAAAGGGCAATAACTCAAAAAATTTGGTCAGTAGAGTTACGGTTCTTGTGCACTGCACCTCTCCATAATGAGATCTATCCACCTATGAAGTTTCATGATTCTACCTTTAACCCATTACAAAACAACAAAATTTTAGGGTGGTCCAAATTGAAAGAATATGCAGACGACAATTTCAAGTGAATGGAATTTTAAATTTTTAGGTCTTTTTGGATGGAAAACATAGTGGGAAATGGAGAAATTGCTTGTCACAAGCAATTTCTTCATTTTCCACCATGTTTTCCATGGCCATTATTTCTAGGGGAGTCAAAAAGAGTCATTGTGTGGTAACGGGTTAATACTTTTTGAGTTATGCTCCAGACAAGGTTTGGTCTACGGACAGACCGACCGCCCTTCGGACCGACCGACCGACCTTCCGACCGACCGACTCTTGCAAAACAATATACCCCCATTTTCTTCGAAAGGGGGCATAATTATGTTGAAGTTATGTTGAAGATAAATCAGATAAGAATTTGTTTACTGCCCAATTGATGGAAGGATAACTAAGGCAGTCACATAAAATGATTTTTGGATATAATCTGTTCGTAAACAGAGACACTTTATGACATCCCACAAGATAACAGCTTTGGAAAACATTGTGGAAATTAAAGAAATTGCTTGTTACAAGCAATTTCTTAATTTCCAACAATGTTTTCTATCCCCCAAATCATAAAATTTCACAACAACAAAAATATTGCATGCAACTTCTTTCAGTTTTTACCACCCTAATATTTTGTCATTTGGTAATGGGATAATATTTCTGACATATGAATATTAAAATTGCATGCATACCTCTGATGGTGGAACATTCCTCAAGAACTCAGTAAGAGCACACAATAATGTAAATCCTAGGGTCACTCCAGGACTGTGAAACAAAAGAGCCCATAGTGATTTAACCATTTCCAAAACTAGTATAGTCCAGATTTTGACTTTAGTAGATATAGGTTGGGAAATCATTGAGTGAAAAGAAGGAATTTCTCATAATAAATAATTTTATTGTCCTTTCCCTAAATATTTCAAATTTTATAATAAACATCAATTAAGTCTGCAACTGCTATCAAATTGGAGCAGTTTAAATATGCAGCAATTAGACTACAAACTTTTCGAGTTAAGCCTGTGCCTAAACAAAGTCTGTTCAAGATGCTGTTATCTTATATCTACTTTATGACCTAAAGCAACTGAAAAAGAGAAGCAAGCACTTCATACTGCAATGTGCATTTTAAAAGTAGAGGCTTTTTGAAAACATGGTAGTCTAAAATGATATAAAGGCATGTCCTGATGTAAAATTACATAAAAATCCATCCAATTGGACGAGACATAACATCTGTGTCGTCTAATCAGATGGCAAGTAAGGTAAGTGTGATATTAAGAAAACAAGAGGACCATGATGGTGCTAAATCGCTAACCTGAACCAAGATAGCACCAGCCACAGTCTTGATTGAATCCATTAGATTTTATGACTGCAAGACTGAAAACAAACTTATGGTCACCAACTTTGTGTCCAAGTTTTGTCTTGATTGGTCAATATATGTAGTTGCTAGGGTAAAAACAAAGTCAAAAAGGACAATTTTGTCAAATTCAAGGCAACATAACTCATAACCTTTTTTATCCAATCAGACAGAAATTCTCACTCAATGAGATTTTATGGTAACAATCATTGTGTTCAAGTTTCGTTTTGATTAGTGAACACTTATGGTTGTTAGAGTAAAAACCAAATCAAGAACGTAAAAAAATTCAAATTTAAGGGCAGATAACTCATGAATTTCTGATCCAATCATTCCTAAATTGAAAGTCGTCCGAGATCTTATGGTCACCTACATTGTGTCCAAATTCCATCTTGATTAGTCAATAATTTCAGATATTAGAATGGAAACAAAGTCGAAAACAGTTGAAAACTGCTTTGTCAAATTCAAGGGCAATAACTCATGACTTTCACATTTGATAAAAAAAAAATCACACTCATCCTAAATCTTATGATTTTAAACTTTGTGTCCAAATTTTGTCTTGATTGGTCCATAATTTTAAAAGCTGGAATGTAAACAAAGGGCACATAACTCATGACTTTCTGATCCAATCATCTGAAAATCGAACTCATTCGAGATCTTATGACTACCATTGGCAAAGATTTGTCAAAGTCAAAAGTAGCTTTTTTATGTTCAAGGGCAGATAACTCCAGATGTCCTGGTCCGATCTGACTCAAAATCGAACTCGTCTGAGAACTTACGGTCATACATTTATTGACGACGTTTGGTCATGATTGGTTAATATTTGTGGATGCTAGAGTGTTAACAATAAAATGTGAACAGACATAAGGACGGACAGAATGATGACAGACAAAAAGCGATCACAATAGCTCACCTTTTGCACTTCGTGATCAGGTGACTTAAAGGGACATTTCATTCCAATTTCAATTTTTTAAAGTATGTCTTGATGCCAAGATTGGTTATTCTAATGAGTATAAATACTATTGGTTTTTATGCTCCCCGAAAAAATTTCGGGGGAGCATATAGTCGCCACGTTGTCCGTCCGTCCGTCCGTGTGTCCGTGTGTCCGTCCGTCCGTCCGTCCGTCCACAGCCATATCTCAGCAACCCTTGGACCAAATTCAATGAAACTTCACATGTGAACTCCCTGGGTCAATACCTAGAGACCTTTTTCTCCGTTTGTAAATTTAAGGCTGCGTCATGGAAAAAGGGGCCTTAGTGTAAAAATTAGTTTTTCTCTTATTTCTCTTCATCTAATGGGCAGAATTTAATGAAATTTTGTGCTCATTTAATAAATAGGATGCTCTAGACCATATTCTATGAATAATGTGTGTACAAAAAACCTGTCATGGGAAAAGGGGGCTTAATGTATGATAGTTTTTATTTTGTGACAAACACTTATTCGGGGAGCATAATCCGTCTGTGACGGCTCTTGTTTGAAGTTGTTGCCAATAAGCGAGAAACACGCATTTAAAGTTGAGACATAATCGATAAATTACATATAGATCAGAACTGTTGTCCACAACAATTTGTTCAATTTTAACACAAAAATATAAATTTCTCGTAAACGGCGCAATATTTTGGCTCGAAAGGATGGGTTGCAATAAGGGGTCAAAAAATAGATTTTCTTTAAATTTCGTGGATTGGTAGGGTTACATAATATCTTTAATTTGTATGTGTAAAAAATCTGGTTTCGGCTTATTTTTTGAGATATGGGTAAATAAAGTGGGTGGGGTAAGATGGACTGAAACACAATAGGGGTTATTCTAAGTCGCATATCTTTCTTATTTTTAGCCAAAGATGCGTGAAAATTTGTATGCATGTTTTGTGATATATACGTTAAACATTTATGGGCTTATATTTGATATTAAATGTATATCTTTTCCGTAATATTCATTCTTCTTTCTTTCGAAGAATTTCGCTATTTTTTAACGACCAACTTTACCAAACTATCTCCACACGTTTTATTTGAAACTCGATTTCTATGAAACTTTACAGATATATTGTCCAGATATTAATGTAACTTTGTGTGAAATTTGAAAGAAAAGCGTAGGCCCGTTGTTGAGATATTTGACCTTGACCTTCAAAATGACTTCAAAACTCGGGAAATGCCAAAATGGGATAGTTAAAGCGCCAATTTTATTCATAAGGATTGGAAACATGGTTTCGTTTTATTGTTCCTAATGAGTTTCGTAGCAATATTTACTTTTTTGTATCGTACAACCCATTCGGAAGAATCGGTAAGAAAAAGAAATTCGTTTTACTCTCTCAGTTTTCTTATCAAACTAGATATTGCACATGAAACATGTCTACGCGGAAAGTGCTGTGATAAATATTATTACCACATGTGAGTGAAATTAAATATTAGCATTATGTTAAGATTGCTAGAACTACCAAAGCTTTATATGCAAGTTGAATTGTCTAAGAGTTTATATTCATGCACTCATCTCATGATGGACAAGAATTATCAATTTGCTAGGAGAAAACTAATCATTTTCAGATTGTATTTTCTTATGTGGTTATAAATACGACGCATTGTGAATGATTTTACTAAATGACCAAATGTGCTTACAATTAATTAACTTAAGCTAAATATTTATATAACGTTATATGATATCAACAAAAAGAAAATAATGTTAAATGTATAGACAGGCCTTAAACAAATATCTGTCTATCAATGATTTCATTAGATGAAATGACCGGGTAACTCTGAGAGGTGACCAAGTTTATTATATTGATTATATCAATTTTAACGGTAAAATCATAAAAATAAAACCCCAATCGTGTGTGAAATGCATTCTTTTATGAATGGGCAGTCACATGTCATTCAACCCTAACCATCTTCCCAACAATGCGTAGTTTTAACGGACATTCCCGAATTTTATGTTATTTTGAAGGTCAAGGTCAAATATCTCAACAACGGGCCAACGCTTTTCTTTCAAATTTCACACAAAGTTACATTAATATCTGGATAATACATCTGTAAAGTTTCATAAAAGTCATGTTTCAAATAAAACGTGTGGAGATAGTTTGGTAAAGTTGGTCGTTAAAAAATAGCGAAATTTGGCGAAAGAAAGAAGAATGAATATTACGGAAAAGATATAATTGGAATATCTAATGTAAGCCCATAAATGTTTAACGCATATATCTTAAGACACGCATACAAATTTTCACGCATCTGGGGCTAAAAATAAGAAAGATAAGTGACTTAGAATTACCCCTACTGTGTTTCAGTCCATCTTACCCCACCCACTTCATTTACCAATATCTCGGAAAATAAGCCGAAACCAAATTTTTTACACATACAAATTAAAGATATTATGTAACCCTATCAATCCACAAAATTTAAAGAAAATCTATTTTTTGACCCCTTATTGCAACCCATCCTTTTCAGATTTTTCATAAGGAAATATGCTCTTTCAGATAAAAATAAAAGTAAAAGTTATGACAAAGAATTCTGAAATGTCACTTTAATAATTACTCACATGTCTATAATAGGAGGTCTGTTATTAGCCCCTTGTGAAACAAATGGCAGGCAGCAGTATATGATATCATACTGAAATACAACATTAATAAATATGAGCCCTAAAGTGGAATAAGAACTGTCAGAGGACAGCACACAAGTTTACTGATTACCAAACAGAAAAAATCAAGACTGGTCCATATTCAAAGATGTTCCAGACTACAATTTCAAGTGATTGAATTTAAAATACTTTGGCCTTTCTTGGACAGAAAGCATTGTGGGAATGAAGAAAGTGCTTGTCACAAGCACTTTCTTCACTTTCCACAGTTTTCCAAAGCCTTTCTCTGGTAGGGTGTCAAAAGGCATCACTGTGTGGTAATGGGTTAACTATAAAATGATCAGGATAAAAATATCATGTCCACAAGAGTACATCAGTCTGCCTAAATGTTTGTCAATTTGTTCTCAACAGAGTTGTCTTATTTGAGTACAACTCTGTTACATATTTTCAAAGCCATTGCATCAGAAAGTGTGGCAAAACAGGAATTTACTTACATAAACTTCACAAGCACATTTCAACATTTTGACCAAGTTTGGACAGATGACAAAGGAAAAGTGACATTGTTTAACTAAAATTTTAGAAAACCATTAATTTCTCATTTTGACTCAATGGGTTCAAACGCTTTTTCGAGTCAGTATATTCACGATGGTTAATCATGTGACTTAGAATTTCAGAAGTTCGTAAATATTTTTGTCAATACTTGACAAATTTGAATTCGGTTTGAAGCAGAGAAGTTGGGAAAATGTCAACAGTAAACTTTTTGTGGTAGATTTTTGAAAAACAAACTGATGAAAAATTTATTGAAGATAAACCAAAATTTTGTTTTATCTTCAATTACATTTTTATCAGTTGATTTTTCAAAAATCCAACACATTCATCTAATGCCTGACGTCTGCCAACATTCTCTGCTTCAAACCGAATTCAAATCGGTCCTGTATTAACAAAATTAATGAAGATTTTCTGGAATTGTTGCATCATGTGATTATCCACCGTGATATCATAATAAAGTCTTATTGGCAGAGGGCTAAACAAACAAACCTGCTCCACCATAATTACTGGCCATAAAACTCCATTACTTGTATTGATCTCATACACTGGCTTCTGAACTTGGATTTTGCAACTGTCCCGGCTTGTGATGAACTAAAATAGAGATATTAAGTGATGAGGAAGAGGATGATTATCTTCAATTTCCAAATGCTTTATCTTGAGGACATGGTTCATACAAAATTTTGATGAGAAAATTCAAGGGTTTTTTAAGGGTTTTTTAAGGACTCAACAATGAAATTCAAGGGCTACTAACATTCCATAATCTAAGCGCAAACATGGTTCATTTATTCGTTTGTCCGAAATTTCGGACACATGTTTTGTATTTTTGATCTGTTAACCAACCTTTGTTGAACACACACTTTTTCATACTGACTTTATTTCTTCATAACTTCTTCGCAGACAACCAATTCAGTTATTGTTAATCCTTTCCTATCTATGTCTTTTTATAAATGGATTTTCTGATTGCATATAACATATGTTTAAAGACAGCTGAAAATTATTTATGTACAAAACAATAGATAAATATAATTCAAGGGTTTTTAAGGCTTAGGCTTGCTTTTTAAGGGTTTTACAAGGCTCACATCCATTTTCAAGGGTTTTATAAGGCTAAGGTCAAATTCAAGGGTTTTTCAAGACCTGTGCGAACCATGGAGGAGCATCGAATGCTTCATCATACAGCAATGGTTTAACACATTACCAAACGGCAAAATTTCAAACTGGTCCAAATTCAAAGATGTTGCAGATGACAATTTCAAGGGAATGAAAAATTTAAACTTTATTGATCTTTTATAGTAGAAAACATTGTGGGAAATGAAGAAATTACTTGTCACTTGTTACTTTCTTCATTTTCCACAATGTTTTCAAAAGCTTTTATCTTGAAGGGCGTCAAAAAGCGTCAATGTTTGGGAATCTGTTAATGAAGCATGATCATAAATCAATAGAATGTAAAATTTTCTGAGACACTTTTTTTTAAAAATACAAAATTAATGTAAGTGCTTATCAATTTCAAAGTAGACTTTCAAGTAGAACTGTCGCAGAGCAGACAAATACCCCCCACTAGCGCCTTGTCACTGAAAAAGTGCTGTAGGTCAACCGGTTCTTGACTTAGAGCACGGAAACAGATTTTAAACAAAGTCAGATTGTGACCTTGACCTTTGACCTTGGTGACCCAAAAGCAATAGGGCACCTCCTTGGGTCATGGGCAACAGCTGTGTAAAGTTTCATGATCCTAGGTCACCCGCTTCTCGACTTAGAGCACGGAAACAGATTTTAAACAAAGTCCGATTGTGACCTTGACCTTTGACCTTGGTGACCCAAAACAATAGGGCACCTCCTTGGGTCATGGGCAACAGCTGTGTAAAGTTTCATGATCCTAGGTCAACCGGTTCTTGACTTAGAGCACAGAAACGGATTTTGAACAAAGTCCGCTTGTGACCTTGACCTTTGACCTTGGTGACCCAAAACAATAGGGCACCTCCTTGGGTCATGGGCAACAACTGTGTACAGTTTCATGATCCTAGGTCAACCGGTTCTTGACTTAGAGCACGGAAACGGATTTTGAACAAAGTCCGATTGTGACCTTGACCTTTGACCTTGGTGACCCAAAAACAATAGGGCACCTCCTTGGGTCATGGGCAACAACTGTGTAAAGTTTCATGATCCTAGGTCAACCGGTTCTTGACTTAGAGCACGGAAACGGATTTTGAACAAAGTCCGATTGTGACCTTGACCTTTGACCTTGGTGACCCAAAAACAATATGGCACCACCTTGGGTCATGGGCAACAACTGTGTAAATTTTCATGATCCTAGGTCAACCAGTTCTTGACTTAGAGCACGGAAACGGATTTTAAACAAAGTCCGATTGTGACATTGACCTTTGACCTTGGTGACCCAAAAGCAATAGGGCACCTCCTTGAGTCATGGGCAACAACTGTGTAAAGTTCCATGATCCTAGGTCAACCGGTTCTTGACTTAGAGCACGGAAACGGATTTTGAACAAAGTCCGATTGTGACCTTGACCTTTGACCTTGGTGACCCGAAAACAATAGGGCACCTCCTTGGGTCATGGGCAACAACTGTGTAAAGTTTCATGATCCTAGGTCAACCGCTTCTTGACTTAGAGCACGGAAACGGATTTTAAACAAAGTCCGATTGTGACCTTGACCTTTGACCTTGGTGACCCAAAAACAATAGGGCACCTCCTTGGGTCATGGGCAACAACTGTGTAAAGTTTCATGATCCTAGGTCAACCGGTTCTTGACTTAGAGCACGGAAACGAAAAAGTCAACGGACGGACGACTGGACGGACGGATGGACGGACTGACAGACAGACAGACATGGTGAAACCAATATACCCCCCTCTACTTCGTAGGTAGAGCACGGAAACGGATTTTAAACAAAGTCCGATTGTGACCTTGACCTTTGACCTTGGTGACCCAAAAGCAATAGGGCACCTCCTTGAGTCATGGGCAACAACTGTGTAAAGTTCCATGATCCTAGGTCGACCGGTTCTTGACTTAGAGCACGGAAACGGATTTTGAACAAAGTCCGATTGTGACCTTGACCTTTGACCTTGGTGACCCAAAAACAATAGGGCACCTCCTTGGGTCATGGGCAACAACTGTGTAAAGTTTCATGATCCTAGGTCAACCGCTTCTTGACTTAGAGCACGGAAACGGATTTTAAACAAAGTCCGATTGTGACCTTGACCTTTGACCTTGGTGACCCAAAAACAATAGGGCACCTCCTTGGGTCATGGGCAACAACTGTGTAAAGTTTCATGATCCTAGGTCAACCGGTTCTTGACTTAGAGCACGGAAACGAAAAAGTCTACGGACGGACGACTGGACGGACAGATGGGCGGATGGACGGACTGACAGACAGACAGACATGGTGAAACCAATATACCCCCCTCTACTTCGTAGGTGGGGGGTATAATGAGAGAAAACAAATTTAAAAGTCAGCGCTGTATTGCATATTTGTTAGAAATTCACCTTATTTTCTTGATTGCTAGCATGTCCCAAAGTAAACAGAACACTTTTGGCAAATTCTGGATTGTTGGGAATCTCCACATGGTCTTTTCCCTCTGTTTGTTTGGCTCTCTTTATAAATGTCTGATAAAACCTGAAAAAAATAGATTAAACTGTCCTATTACAGGTGACAAGGCCGCAAAGCTGCCTTGAGCCCATCTATAGGTAACAAATACCTAATTCAAGTCTGAAAATCTCAATGTTATGTAATTGTACCAAAAGTATTGACATCCCTAATAGGAAAGGCTTGAGAAAACATTGAAACAAAAGAAGAAACTGCTGATAACCAGCAGTTTCTCCTTTTGTCTCAAAGTGTTCTGTGCTTTATTGTATACAAATTCTTACATTTTCAAGATTAATTTTGTTGTCTGCTGCATTTTTCAAATTGGACCACCCTAAAATTTTGTTGTTTGGGAAAGGGTGAATCAAAACATTGTTCATTAGCAAGTATTACCTTCCAACTGTATGCGCTTGTTTTTTGAACCCTTTCCCAAACAAGACCTGGTTTTGACATCCCTTATAGAATTGCCTTGTGAAAACATTGAGGCAAAAGAAAATGCTGACAACCAGCAGTTTCTCCTTTTGGCTCAATATTTGTAATACACACATAATCCTTTGTCAATATCCATATTTCCTCTGCAGTTAAGCTTTCTAATGGGAAAAGCCTGAGATTTTATTGTCTGGGAAAGGGTTAAAGAAATAGCATTTGTTAGAATCTTTTTATAATTCCTTGTAACATTATGATGTATCTAATTGTTATAGAACTAACTCTATCCCAAACAAAAGATTGGATTTTGTTAACATGAATTTAAACAAGAGCTGTCACTGTAAGATGACAATGCCCCCGACACCGCTTTGATTTTAAATTATGGCCAATCTATGTTCAAGGTCAAGGTCATCCAGGGGTCAAGGTCACCAAAGTATGTGCCTACAGAAAGGTAATGTACCAAGGAATGTTGTGGTGAAGTATGAAGCGAATATGTTAAGTAATAAGGAAGTTATGGCCAATGTTAAAGTTTTTGGACGGAATGACGGACAGACAGACAGATGGACAGACGGACAAGTAAAATTTATGATGCCTCCCGATCGGGGGCATAAAAACGATAAGGTATTTTTTCATTCTGTAATAGAACATAGCAGCCTAAAGCGTGCATTTTATATAATTCACCGAAATTTATCTAGATATATGCGATGACCACCCCTTTGCAATGTTGAATATTTGAATGATCATGGGCAAACATTTCCCATAGAATTTGTAGAATCTACCATTTTACGATCGCATTATGTTTAGTGATGACAAATAACTGAATGCACCATTTTCTACATTGAATCCATCATAGTCGAGAATCTACTAAAATAAAAAAACTAAAACTAAAATGTGCGCCACGAAGACAGAAAGAGCGGGGGGGGGGGTCAGCTTGCAGGGGTCTTGCTACCAATTTTTGTTTGGGGCCAGTGCATTTGTGAAAAATAGCGACATTTTTACCTAAATTGGGAAAAACTAAAACAAGTTTGTATTCATACTGTCACTCAGCTTCAGCTGCAAATTAGACTGTAGTGCTGTAAAATGCATTTGTACATAGGCCTACTCTTGTTTAAGAATCTTCTCTAAAACTGTCTTCAAAATGTTTGCAAATGAAGATGAGGATTAACATGGGGCATTCTGGGTCCCCATTGGGAAATTTCACCAGAGAATTGGGAAAAAAAGATACTTTTTGCCATTGGGAATGGGGCCCAATTACTGGCAGGTGAAAGTGAGCTATCTTGTGCTTTAAAAATTTCCCAATTACATTCAGGCCAGACCCCTTTTCCCAAAATGGCTAGGAAAACCCTGGCATCACCTCAAAGATAAAAATATGCCAGGGCTTATAAATAGGACTAGGAAAACCCATGACTGGGCCTGTTCATACAGTTTCTACTGACGGCTTCAAATTGCCAAAATATATGACAGTCAAACTTGGAAAGGTGACAGGGCTGGATAAGAGTAAGATATACAACCTGGAAAATGCCACCTCTGCAGGTTTATTCTCGGGGGGACGAGGGACGATCCAAACCGCTTGCAGACTCATCTTCAGGAAATGTGCAGAAAATAATAAACTTTGGCATACAAGGGAAGTCACTCAAACTTACCTCGACAAAAGGGAAGCAACTGTTTTAAAAAAACATCGGCACACGGAATTGGCCGAATCCACTCGTAACACATCACATCGACTGATCACGGAATTTACCGAATTACAAGCCCGTAGGAAGCAATTTTCATATCGGGTGGGCTTAAATGTTTCGTACCAATATGTTTCGCTACCCGGCCATTCTCAATTAGAACTTACACCCCTTAAATTTGCTTGTCGCCACCCATTATCTTCTATCCAGAATGATTGTATGGCGTTTAGTTGTTTTATTTTAAGAAAATGGACGTTCTCCACCAGTAACAACCAGTTATAGTTTGCCCAAGAGCAAAAATTTTCTCTAAAATATCATTCAAAGTTGTGAAAATGACAGGTTCGTTACTGTCGCTGTCCATTTTGTCAAAAGTAGGTGTAGTTTTCAATGACTTTTTATGATTTAATTTCAAAATGTTTGGTACCATTTTGTGGAGAAATGACTCGCGTATATGGAAATATAAATCAAACGCGTATCTTTTGTTGTTGATAGTATTTTCATCCTCTCCTAGGAGCACCGTTCCAAGAACGTCCACAAGTAGCGATATATACACCGATAATGTTCAGCAATGAGTAATATGTACGCCAGTATCACACTTAACAGTTCATATTTACGTTTTAAGACTGTACTCGCACGGTTTTATCGCGGCTGCCATTACAGTTCAGGTTCACCAGCTCTATTTTGTACTTATGCAGTTCATAGAAAAAGTCTTTGGATAATGTCTCTAACTTTGAGGTGTGATTTATGAGCTCCGGCAGGATATTTAGAATTGACTCAGGACAGACCAGCAGTTTCAGTAACGTCTTCCAATTGGTCAGATACTTCTCCCAGGCATCCCTCCCAAGTAGATCGACAATGAGGGATTTCAGCAGATGTACAAACTTGGTTCTTAATTAGTTATTGAGTGGAATGCAGGACATCTGGTAGTGAAATGAAGTAGGTCCTCTTCCTCTAGACGACAGTGTTGACAGGTTGCTTCTGTATTACCATTGGAGAATTTGCATCGACTGGCTTGTAGTGTATAAGTACCAGTAAGTATTCTGGCCTTGACGATTGCTTTGCGTACGCCTGTGTATGAGTTGTCAACAGTCCTCCAGACTAGGTGGGTTTTGCCAATGGATAGAAATTCTGTTCGGATTAGCTGTAGAGTTGATTTTTGTCTAACTTCATGTATTAGGACCCTGTTCCAGTATGTGTTGATAGCTTTGTTGTAGGTCTTCTTCCACTGTTCTTTCGAGGGAGGGTTACATAGAATTTGTGATGTTGTTGGGAGATTATATTTCTCCAGGGTGATGTTAAGTTCATTGTAGAAGCTGCTATTATTGTCGTAGGCACAAGCTAATTGTCGTAGTACAGTACTGCGTATAGTATGATTCTTGCTGTTGAGCAAAGTGTAGGCAAGGCTCAGTCGCCGTTTATGAAGTTCAGCCTCGATTGGAAGAGCACCGAGAAGTAGAAGTACTGCTGCGCTTGCTGTTCTTTGTGGGAGAGATTGTATGTTTTTCAGCGTTTGTAGATGAAATCTAGATAACTGTTCCATTTGTGTCTTGTTTAGGACAAGAACCTCCAGTCCGTACAGTAAGCGCGGGATGACATAAGTTCTGTATATTACATATGATGTCATTGGGTTTAGGCCATTCGATCCATGTAGACCAGTATTCATGAGAGAGTAAGTAGTTCGTCTGGCTCTAGAGATGCAGTCATTCACATTGACGGTTGATTCCTTATTCCCAGTTCTTGAAAGCCCAAGATGTTCTGCACTTTCCGACATTTGGAGTTGAGTTTCATCAAGTTTGATGCCCTTAGACATAATACACTTTTTCTGGGTTAGGTTGACAAGTTTAGTTTTTGTAGGGTGGATCTTATATCTGTGTTGGATTGAGAATCTAGTGGCCTCATCTAGCATAAGCTGTAGTTCGTCTGGAGAAGAAGACAAAAGAGCGACATCATCTGCGCAGGTTGGGCTACCAATATATGTTGTTCCAAGTGTCAGTCCCAGCTTCTTCTTGCTGAGCGAAGAGAGTAAGTTGTCAATATAGATTTTGTATAAGTGTGTGGATAGAATGCCTCCTTGTCGTACGCCTTGGTGTATACTGAAGCTGTCACTCAGGTTTCCAGCCCATTTGACTCTGGAAGTTATAGACGGGTCAATTTATGAAAATAAGGCCCTTACCCCCCCAAAAAAAATTGCAACAAAAGGTTTTTAAACTGTTTTGGTTAGTATAAAGGGTCCTTAATAACATACTAAAAATCTACCAAAATCTGGGTCACGGAAAAGGGTTATTTTCAAGATGGCGTCCAAGATGGCCACCGAAACACTAAAATCGCCATAGCTCTATTACTATTTGTGCTAGGTTGGTAAATTTGGTGTCTATCCATAGGTTTAAGGGGTCAAGAAATTTATTTAAAGCATCAAAACTGGTACAAATTGATTATGTAATGAGTAAATGGTATGTAGGACCAATGCTGGTCACCGAGGCATTGCTATAACTGGGATTAATTTATGGCGGGCCATGCATTAATTGAATCAGGTGTCAATATATATTCATAGGAGCCATTACCTGAAAAGGGGTCTGATATGAGATTTAAGACTAGCATTGACCCAGATCTGCCTGATCAAGATCCATGTTGTTCTGCAATAGCTTTATCATGACAGATATCAACTGTAAAGTACCAGCATGGATCATAATCCATAATTTGGTGTCTATCCATAAGTTTAAGGGGTCAAGGAATTCATTTAAAGTATCAAAACTGCCTCAAGCGCAACGACAAATGAGAAAAATGATGTATCGGACCTTAGCTGATCACGAAAAATAGTGCCAATTATATTTGCCAATACATATACATGTATATTATAGAGGTACATTATTTGTAGTCACTAAGACATTCAAAATGACAAAAAGGAGCAACATTGATGTCTAAAAGGTTCTTGAAGAAGACATGGATGTCATCATTCAGTTAGTATTAAGAAAGATTATGCTATTAGTTTGTTTCGGCTGTCAGATGAAGTGCATTTCGAGATCATGAAAATGTTCAAAAACTCCAAAAGTTCGGACCTAGTGTTAGCCACTCTGCTATATCTTGACAGCGGACAATGTGCAGTAGATCAATATCATAAAACTAGCCGCATGTTTGCAATTTGCATGTTTACCTCATTATATCAAATTGAAACAGAAATAAAATAATTTCTATAATATGGCATAGGATAACGATGACATTTTTTGTATTTTGTTACAAAAAGACATCGAAATACGACGTTTTGCATTGTCCGTGCATCGTAATGCTAAACAAGTCTAACAGAAAAACGAACTCTGGAAAAAACGCACATTTCATTTATATGAAAAAGCATCGTAACTAAGTAACCACAGACCGGTATGGATTTTATATTTACAGAACATAGATATAGCCATTCAATATCTTTTATGGAAAAAAGCATTTGATAAATTCGCATATGACCTTCATACATTATACGAGTTCAAAAATAATAGAATTTAAAGATGAATTAACAAAGACGGGTAAAAAATCATAAACAATGTGTCACATTTGCTAAATTACATCTTTTTCTCTTAGAACATATATATTCTATTGTTTTATTGATCGGAATACTTAGTTATACTAGAAATGAAATTCTTAGCAGACGTGTAAAATTTCAAATTTACTGAAAAAGGTTGATGTAAACAGATGAAACATATACACAAGATATGAAATATGAGTTATAGTTTCTGTCCATTGGAAATTGACATCAATATGATTTATGAAATTTTAATAAAAGTTTAACAAATGGGCAAGATCAATTACAGCATATTATTTTCCATTCTAAGGCAGATTTCATATCATATTTAATATAACTATTTGTCAAATTTTAATTGACACTTGCTATAATTGTAACTGTTGGTCCATGATGAGTTAAACTTCGTTATATTTCGCTAAATCAATTTCTAAAAGGGACTCATGAATGCTAGTTTGTTAAGAGAAAAAACATTTAAAATATACACGAGAACTTACACATGAATCTTTAAACTTAAGGGCAGATCGTTTCTGCGCAGTGAAAATTGGCAATAAAGTATTCCGACCATCATTAGATACCAACACTTCATGTAATTTTGCTTCCAACTTTGCCGTTTTCCGTGACAATGGAAATTGACAAGGATATCCAGATTTGGAAACTATACAGCAGATGACGATGAAGTTACACAACGTTTTGGGTATCTAGTAACTGGTGGAATTCTTATTCGTTCCTTATAATTCAAGTCAGCTTTTTAATTCCAAGTAACAAATAAGGGAAGGCAATTCTCAACAGAAGGTGGAAAATGCATTCCATGGTAGTGGTATGTATGTTGTCTATAAGATCCGAATTTTGAACCGTATTAAAGCTTTTTTACCAATTTTAGAAGAAAACGGTGCGAGGAAAGCTACATGCGATACAGTATATTTTTATTTGTTTTATTGTATCTAAGAAAATTATTTAATTTCAATTCATGTTACTTAATGACTTAAAGAATGTATCGTGCGTGTTATAATATGGAGGAATATGGCGAAAAGGAGAAATTGTCGTTTTTCAACATCAGCTTTTCTTTCAGCACTCTCCACAGTTTGTATGCTACCCACTGTACACATTGCTGTATTTATTCTAAAAGATCGTAATTGCAGCCTTAAAAGCCGTAGTTAAAGGTGTGGGTTTTTTTTTCAAAAAGCAAAAAAATGTATAAGCACATGTGTGGAATTTATTTCCCGCAAAATGAACATGGCTTTTTAATGGACTGTTGTGATGTTTTGTACTTTTCGTCAGTATGTTTGCAATATTCGGTTAATTTTCCAAATCAGAACTTGACGTTGTCCGTGTTTTTTTTTTTTTTTTACATTTTATGGCTTTCTGAATGCACTTTATCTCCATTTGAAACAAGCTAATAGTGTAGCCTTTCTTGGCACGGACTGATGACATCAATAACTTTTTCAAGAACGTTTCTGATGTTCAGCCGTGTCGCAAAAGCTTGTGTGCAGATCATACAAATATTTCAACTGCTTTCGTATATTTTCAATTTGAAAAAGGACAATAAAATTAAGTTTGTATTCTCAAAACATACTTACTTGATGCTCCTTAATAACAATCGAATGGCAAACTGACTCATGAGACCTCAAAATGTATAAGCCTATATTCAGTTTGATTACAATCCATGCTGGTACTTTACAGTTGCTATCTGTCATGATGAAGCTATTGCAGAACAACATGGATCTTGATCAGGCTGATCTGGATCAATGCTGGTCTTAAATGTCATATCAGACCCCTTTTCAGGTAATGGCTCATATGAATATATATTGACACCTAATTCAATTAATGCATGGCCCGCCATAAATTAATCCCAGTTATAGCAATGCCTCGGTGACCAGCATTGGTCCTACATACCATTTACTCATTACATAATCAATTTGTACCAGTTTTGATGCTTTAAAAAAATTCCTTGACCCCTTAAACCTATGGATAGACACCAAATTTACCAACCTAGCACAAATAGTAATAGAGCTATGGCGATTTTAGTGTTTCGGTGGCCATCTTGGACGCCATCTTGAAAATAACCCTTTTCCGTGACCCAGATTTTGGTAGATTTTTAGTATGTTATTAAGGACCCTTTATACTAACCAAAACAGTTTAAAAACCTTTTGTTGCAATTTTTTGGGGGTAAATCAGTATATTGACCCGTCTATTATGTTACTATACAGTTCCTTGATTATATAATCCATGTTGTCCCTTTGATACTTTTCTCTGGTAGCTTGTTTAGTAGGATAGAGTGGTGAACTATATCAAAGGCTTTTTGACTATCGAGGGTGGCCATCAGAACTCTGTCATTCGACTGTTTAGCTTCTGCTTTGGCCTCAGTAATCAGAAGCGAAGCCATGATTGGTGTAAGGTTTTCTGTGAATCCGAATTGTAGATCTGCTTGACTGTACTGAAGTTTAGACTGTAGAGTGTATTCAAACAGCTTTCCAAAGGTGGAGGTGACTGTGATACCCCTATAATTTCCCATCGACTTAGGGTCTTTTCCCTTCTTCAGAACAGGTGTAATCACTCCACATTTAAACGAGTCCGGTATTTTCTTACTGGATAAAATTTGGTTGAAGATAGCGGTTAAAATTGGAACAAGGATACCTTTTCCATACTTGAAGTGTTCTGCGGAGAGACCAAATTCATCAACTGCTTTTCCAGAGTTCATGGAAGTGATTGCCTTTTCGACATCAGATTCGTTGAAGCTGAGTTCACCTTTTGTGTTTTCAAAGATAGCGTTTAGTCGGTCACAGTTATCTTCACATAGGCTTAAAAAGTTTTCATCATAGTTGTCTTTCTTCGGTTCAGCCAAGTCTTCATAGTGGTCAGCAAAACATTTTGTTTGGGTAGAGGGGTTAAACACTTTAGCATTTCCCAACATGATGCATGGTGTTCCAGCATTCCTGCTCGATTGGTTTCTTTTAATAAGCTTGTAAAACATTTCAGAGTTTGGCGATTCCATGAGCTTTTGATAAAAAAGTTTACGTTCTACACAATCTTGGGATCTTTGGTAACTTCTTAAAAGCTTTTTGGCTAGTTTGTTTTCTTCCATGAGTTTTCCAGTACTAGGTTTTCCTGCCTCAAGCCATCGTCTGTAAGTAGTTTTAACCTTTTTAAGGGAATCAAGAATTGTTGGGTTTGCGCGCTTCTTTGGTCCCTTTAGTTTAACAATCTGGCATGGAGCTGATAGACAGGCAGCATTCTGCAGGCATAGAGTAATGTTGTTGATAACAGACTCTGTGTCGTTGTTACGAGAGAGGTGGATGGTTTTGGTGAGCTCATCACAGTATTTCGCGATGTCTAGGTGATCCCAAAGCACTTTCTTCGGTGGTTTTCTACAGGATAATTTCCTCTGGTTGTTTTTAGTTATGGAATAGCTGAAAACTGCTTGAACTGGCACGTGAGGTGAGACATTCTCCGGCTGTTTTGTATGTATTTTGTATGATTTCACATCTGAGCATAAGATATAGTCAATTTGCGAGGTATCAAGGTCAGCGCCTCTGTTGGTAAGGTTGTGTTCGCTCACAAACTGCTTTAGGAGAGCACCATGTTTGTTATTTCTACACTGGAGTAGTGTGTCGTTAAGGTCACCGCAAAGCACTATTGAATGAGTGGGCCCGTACCTTTGGATGATATCGTGAAGAGTGTCAAGGCATTCACGGTAGTTGAAGTCAGAATCTGCTTTGTTTGTCGGCATGTACACATTAATAATACACAGTTTCACTTCTATATTGAGTTCTATTGCTAAAATGCGTTCGTTCCCTACTTCGAGTTTGGTAATCTTGTCCGCTAGATGTTCCTTCCATATTATGGCTACGCCTGATCTTCCTCTAGGGATACGAAAGTTGGAGATGTTATCATTTGAGTCGTGACAGCGTATAAAGCATTGAACATCCTCAAGATTTTCTGCCAGCCAGTCTTTTTGGAAGTCCCAAAGCCAATGTTCTTGGATACAAATTATATGGTTTTTGGCACAGAGAGATTTAAGGAAAGTTTGATTACCGATGGCACCTTCAATGTTACATGATATTAAGCTTAAATCCTGTTTGGGTTTGAACTCATCTGTACTATTAGTTCCTCTTCTGGGGGGTAGTTTTTCCGGGAAGGAATCTCTAAAAAATACTTGCTATCTTTTCTGACGATGTTCGCAGGTATAGGATTGTTGGTTTGTGTAATGTTATTGGTAAGCGAACTAACGTGGGGTGATTCTGTATTCGTCTGTTCTGGCATGGGATCACTATGCTGTGTTCTACTAATGTTACTGGTGTGACACCTATCGGTATGACATTCACTAGGAGTAGAAGGCTGTAAATTGTTACTGGTAAGAACACTAACAGGGAATGTTTCTGTATTTGTCTGTTCTGACATGGGATCACTAAGCTGTGTTCTACTAATGTTACTGGTGTGACACCTATCGGTATGACATTCACTAGGAGTAGACGGCTGTGGATTATTACTGGTAAGAGCACTAACAGGGAATGTTTCTGTATTCGTCTTTTCTGACATGGGATCACTAAGCTGTGTTCTACTAATGTTACTGGTGTGACACCTATCGGCATGACATTCACTAGGAGTAGACGTTTGTAAATTGTTACTGGTAAGAGCACTAACAGGGAATGTTTCTGTAGTCGTCTTTTCTGACATGGGATCACTAAGCTGTGTTCTACTAATGTTACTGGTGTGACACCTATCGGTACGACATTCACTAAGAGTAGAAGGCTGTAAGTTGTTACCGGTAATAGCACTAACAGATAATGTTTCTGTATTCGTATGTTCTGGCATGGGATCACTAAGCTGTGTTCTACTAAAACTACTGGTGTGACACCTATCAGTGTGACTTTCACTAGGAGTGGAGGGCTGTGAATTGTTACTGGGAAGATCATTAACAGGGAATGTTTCCATATTCAGGCGAGCACCGAGTTCACTAGACCTTGATCGTGGGTTTTTCGTGGTGTGGTTGCGACCTTTGTGACGTCTATGGAGATCAGTGTAATACGGACGCCTGGTTCCATGAAGATTGAGGTCATTTATGCGACGTTGAGGGGTGGGTCCTTCGGCTGGAGGTATCAGCACTGCAGGTGCATGTACATGTGGGGTCGGCATATGGTGTTGTACGTTCTGTGGATACTCAGAGCTACTCAATGTTGGTGGCTGTTGTGGCTGGATAGTATGTGCATATATGGTATTGCTCAGGGCTGTGGGATGTTGTGGCAAGATGTTCTGTGCATACATGGAACTACCCAGTGTTGGGGGATGTTGAGGCTGAATTACGATAGGGTGGACAAAGCGTTGGGGGGGTTGTCCCTGAAGCTGTGGACCTCTGCCAAAACAATGACCTACTGAGGTATGGAACGGTTGTTGTATATAATGGTGTCCAGGGGCGACATTCGTGCTTGGAACGTTATGTTGACCATTTTGTAATTGAAATAGAGATTGCATGTTCATAAAGTTCAGCTGGTTCTGAATATTCATCTGTGCTTGTAGGTTAAGTTGGTTTTGGAGGTTCATTTGAGATTCAATGTTACTAATTCTACTGGTGAAAGTACTACTCAGGACCTGTGCTTGATCTTGTTCGACATTATAGTTGGGAGAGTTGGTATTAGTATTATTCTGCTTCTGGCTACAATCCATTTTCTCTAATGTGTTTTTGAGTATCATGACAGTATTTTCCAAGTCGTTAATTTTAGCTTCAAGACTCGCAATATAATATTTTTGGGCAACTAACGTATCTTGTAATATAGGGTCTACATTTTTCTTAGGTGGTAGCTTTTTCTTTGGAGGTGGCTTTTTCTGCTGTACTTGTGGATCAGGCTGTAATAATGTAGGAGAGATAGGCCTTACCGTGTGGCTTGGAGGAGTTTGTGAAACGTCGAATGCAGCAGTCTCTTGTCTATCTTCATGTGTAGAGTTCTGGTTGGTTTGACCTGTATAAGCATTGTGGTTTGACATAGCGGGGTTAACACAAACAGGGGGTATGTGAGTAACAGAGTTTGTAATCGGTGTAAAGCATCGGCCTGCAACATTTTCACCATTTCCCATCTCAACATTTACTTCTTTACACCCGCTGTTATCATTGTCAGAGTCAGTATTACTATCATTTGCTAACGCATCATTAGAGCTATTTGAAAAATTTCCAGAGTCTATGCCATTTGCGAGGTTAGGTTCATTAAGGCTTAACACAGCACTAGCAGCATGTATTTGGGTTTGATTATCTTGCTCGTCTGTTACATTGTTTATGATGGGAACACTATCAATGCCGTAGAGCATATTGTCGTTGTATAATTCACAGACAAAAGGTACATCGGTCGGAATAAGATCAGCAGATTTAGCGTCTAAGCCTGAGCACTTGAAGTGAAACCAGCCAAAGCATTCCTCGCACATGATAGTTTCCTGTTCTGCTTTTTGATCACACTTGGGACAGAAAGATACAGTAGCGTTACTCACAATTTGTTGTTGATACTTATCGGGATGTGATTCATCGTCTTGGTTCACATTCTTCTGAAGCTGTTTAACATTAGGAAGTTCTGTAGATTGAGTCGGCAATGAAGTCTGTAAAGATTCTGCTAGTTGTTCGTTAACCACTCGTAGACTACGACATTCAAGCTCTACCGTCTCACACAGTGTTCTGAAAAGTTCATTTTCAAAAATATCAATGCGATTTCCGTTTACCAAGATACTTGATGTTGTGTTGTAGAAGTTTATCGTGAATTTTAGCTGAGTTCCCTGTGCTCCACACTTCTTCCTGTTAAAGACTCGAAACATAGACCCTACTTCATTATTACATTGATCTTCATTGATGCTGGAGGTAATAAAGTACTCCTCAAAAAACTTTGACGACAGCAGTTTCTCAATTAATACAATTTTGGCAAGTTCGTAGGCAGCAGTACTGAATTTCAAAACAAAGTTTTTGTTTGGCTTCATTTCAAATGATAAGTGTTCATGGCTACATTGGTCCAGCTTTTTCCTAAGAGCTTTGGTTTTGTTCAATATGTATGCACATTTCATTATCCCGTATTGTGACCTTTGGTTCATACTGTCCAGGGACAGATTACTGTTGGAAAGTTTTCTTCCAAATTTACTGGTTGGTTGCAGAGTTGGTTGCAAAGTCATAATTCTGTTGATAATGCCCACTTCAGACAGACGATGGATTGGTAAAAAAGTCTTGGATACAAGCAGTAAAATGAATAAAATAGTACTTCTCCGTAGAGGGTAAAAACCATAAAAGTAGAGTTGAGGATCCCGAAGACTGTAATGGCTGCCGGATAATGGCGGCGAGCGGGAATTTCGTCAGTTCCCCACGAGGCGAAAAGTTCGCTTGTTTTCCACTGAGATTTAAAATAAACAGGAACAATATAGCTGTACAGTCGTTAGTAGAGTAACTTCGCAAACTTTAAAACATCGAAGAGTCGATAAAATAACTAAAAGTTGTTAAAATTTATAAAAAAATTCTCAGTGAATAAAGCACGTCCTTCCTACATTTATCACTACATTTTTTATGTCCAGTGATTGGAGATAATTGCGTGTCGCCGAATCGTATAAAAGGTTCGTAATAAACCAAAAACAGTGGCTCAGGAAAAATCGTTTCATCATTTAACAACTTTCGATTCATGATTTCGTATAAAAATGACCACAAAATGATATAATAGTGTGGTTGTGCAGACATTCTTCGCCATTTTGTAATTATGAAAGAAAAATGTAGCGTTTTTTCGTGGTTCGAAATAAGAATGAAAGGTTCGTGAAGGCTATATAGAGTTTTCTAATCGATCTTTATAATACAAACGCTGTTTATTTACTCGATCCCGTCATATACATGTACTTCTTATCGGATTGAAAATAACACATTATGTGACACTATATATAAAATAATTGCATTTGAAGCATGCTGAAAAAAGGTTCGTGATGAAAGGTTCGTGCAATGATTTCCGCAAACAGCTTTAATGCCTGCCACACTACCTTAATAACGCGACTGTGAACATGTACATGGGTACATTGTGTCATAAATTGATATGTGGCATGATTAAAGTCCAAAATAACAGCTTCAATAAGACAATATTCGGTGTTTAAACAGTTCTGGGAATAATTAGAAAAGTTTGCCTTATTTTGTTTTTAGAAAACATGCACAGTTTTTCTAATTACATACTGTTTTATTAAGTGTGTCGCTTGCACGGAAAATGGTATACTTACAAATTCTGCCAAAACTCATTATGGAACATCTGCTTGAAATAAAGGAAATGTTCGTGAACATTATCACGAACCTTTCTTGTTCTTTTATGTTGAAAAAATATATATAAACTGAATGTAACAGCATAAAACTGTTATTGTAATGTAGATTGATATTTTGATACCGTTTTGTGTGAAAAGACAAAACAACAAAAATATTTATCTAATACACCGAAAACAGGTAATGGGTTGATTACCTGTTAATGATTTTAACCATTACTGATTTCCCCATTGTCATAGATGGTGGTAAAATGGAGATAAAACGATTCAATGCATCGCTTTCCAGTGGACAATTGATGCAAACATATTATGGCTGAGATTTAAGGTCATAAAGACAATAGGAAAGAAATAGTCCAGAGCAACAGGAAGATCGCAGACAGCTTTCAGACTGGACGAAGATATCACCTTGATCCATACCATGTTTTCTGCTAGAAGTTCTCGTCGGAAATGTTTAAACTTTCATTTGCCCACGTCACAAAACATTTGGTAAACTGCGTGCAGCATTTACACAACACTAAGTAAAAGTATTCATGCACGATTTGTTTTGAAGTTAATTGACTATCTTTGGGCTTAATCATGTTTAATGTTTCTATTTGTTTAAATGTCTGGTTTACCCCTCAGGGTTTTTTTTTTGAAATGTATTGGTGCTAAAATTATTTTTTCCTGGAAATAAGTTTGTTCAATCCGTGAATATAACTATCCCATATAGGCTTAATTGTAACGTAGCTGTTTCCATGCGAGAATACAGGTTGAATACTGTATGTATTTAAGTTTTCCGCAAATAGTGAAAGGTTCGTGATGTCACATAGATGCTTTATTGTCTAATAATACGAATTCCCAAGTGCTTATTTAGCATTTACATCACATTTCATAAACGAGTCAGATGGTTACGGTTAGAACGAAATATTGCATCGGTAGTCTAACATATCGATATAAATGTTATGACGATCGGTAATATAGTTTATATCACGATTTGTTGTATATTTGATTGTTCGCTTCTGAGACAACATTTTAAATGGCCGTTTCGGCATGATTTAACTCGAAACTCATATCCTCATTGTTGAAATCGGTGTCTCGCACATCATGTTATGTGTTTCAATTAATATCCAAATCAATCCCATTGATCTTTAGTTAGTAAACACCTGTCGTAAAGCTTCAAGTACGAAGTCACGAACATTTCTGGCGTTAAAAGTTGACAAATGGGTACTAGTATTTAAACTAACATCGTGAACAAACGCAACAATTGATGTTCAAAAGAATTTCTGAATGTCTTCATGAATATTGTAGAATTATGAAAAGACCAAATGTTTTACATTTTGTAACACTTTATTTTTTTCGAAAAATTTCTGGAAGGTGTAAGTTCTAATTGAGAACGGCCGTACCATATTTTCAATGATAGACGGTAAAAGTGTATTTATTATGCGAAACTGATTTCCTCAAGATGGAAATCGATTGTTTTTAGAGCAAGATAGTGGTAAGTGTGTATGCAGTTACCACTGTTTTGCGTCATTTTATTCATGAGTAGCTGATAAAAAATGCTGTAATTCACTAATAAGTGCGCTGACCTATACATTTTCTTTTGGAATTATTACCAGGACATGTTTCTTAATACAATGAGCGAGTTTAGTCAAATTCTATTAATGTAGAACTTGAAATATTTCCAAAAATATGCAAATTTTGACACAAGACACTCCAGCTTTGTTGATCTTAACGAACACGTGAGCGTGCTGTTTTATACATTTACGCGTTTATAATAGCACATTTTTAGTGTTTTCTGTTCTTATTAAATGTAAGACGTTACGTTAAATCCGTTTTCGGGACTAAACGATGAATATACAGCATTTTATTAGCATTTTAGTGACCTTGGACAGGTGCAAGAAATTGTGCATTTTTTCGATGTAGGGGTATGTGATACGAATGCCTATTAAATTCAAACAAGTTCGCTGACCATCCATTTTTATTTTATTTTTCAATTGGTAATAACATGTAATTTCAACATACAAAATATAAATAAATTCTAATATTGTGAAAAAAATTAAGGAAACTGGAGCATTCCCCCTTAAAACTATTTAAAATAATTAAGCCTCTGTGTTTCAATACGGGGGGGGGGGGCTAAATTGGATTTTCTCTAAACTTTCTGTGTAAATAAAGAAAATTTGGCATTTTTTTGCCAACGTTGGGATGGGGGGGTCTTACATGGGGGTGGGGGTATAAGCCCCATACCCCCGTTCCTACGGGCATGGAATTGTATGATTTATCAAAGAAAACAGTGTGGGAAAAGTAGCACTTCTTTTATCAGCAATTTCGTCATTCATATCAACTTGATAATTTTTGCCCTTTCACAAACAAGACCTCGTCTAGATAGCCTTCTAATTGAAGAAGAACATTGAGACAAAAGCAAGAAACGTTGCCTAAATACATGTATAATTATGTATATCCTAAGCTATATAATCAGCATTTTCTCCTTTTGTATTAATACACTGTATTTTCTATGCTTATTTTAGCTTAAACAAATGATTTCTTTATTTACGTTTACACTCATTTTGTCGTCTGTAACAGCTACAAATTTGATACATTCCACATTATTCCGTTTGGGAAAGGATCAAGAAATGAACCTTAGACATTATTTGTGTTTGACAGACACCAGCAGTAAAAAAAGCAAGGATCACAATTATTTTGATATGTTTCAAAATTTCTTTTAAAGTCATAAAAGCTGTCAAAAAACCTGCCAATTTGCCAAAAAAAGGGTTTACAGTATTAAATTATGAGCAAAAAGATGCAGAAATACCGTATTTCAAGCGAGTAACCATGCGCTGTTTACCCACAATAAGCGCATGTATATTGACATTCTAACTTTCCACGGCGCTCAAAAGTTTGCTGGGTGTTTACAATTGTGTCTATATATAGATTTATATATTACATATTTCGGGTACCTGCAAAAGCTGTAAATATTCGTTTATAGTCGGGCGATCATGTGATACAAAGGTATCTAATAAAAGTGACACGTCACGGTAAAAGGGAATTTACGGGAAGTTCATAAAACAAAATTTCGGGGATACGACTCATACTAAGCAGACGTAAACTAGATGTTGAATTTAGGAAATGACCACATAGTTAAATAGGGAAATTATTCGAGGCCCAGAAAATTACCTACGAGTTATGAGTCTTGAATCTTGTCAGTCTGCGCAGTCCACACGGGCTGGATATTGTCTATACTTTATACTTTGCAGAAGGTTCCTCTTTAGTGCGACGGGTAAAATATTTGAAACATTCCGATTTTCACCGGATTTCTGCACGTGCCTGATTACGAATAAATTTTCAACTCTTTCCCTAAATGACAAAAAATAAAGCTCTTCTCAATTAAAATCGTTTGAAGATTGCATATGAGCCAATATTTTATTTCGTGGAAATCTCTGTCCTGGCTCATTTTCTCAGAAATGGCTTTTCATAAACATGTCATTTTAGTTACATCGTGTAACGACCATTACTACCAACAATAGAGACAGATTATTTGGTCTTGCAGATGGAATGTTTCTGAAAATATTGTACTTTGGTATCGGAAAATGACCATTTTCTCTTGTCCCTAGGACAGAATTATCAATTTCCAACAGGATTCTTGCTATAAATAATCAGTACAGATCGGATTTTTCTTCATTTCATTAATGTTTTATATCTCACATTATTAATAGTGTCAGCCCTTTTTGGGAAAATATAAATACGACGAAGATTTTTGGCCATATATGTATGTCCCTGGATTTTTTATACGAAATGTCCTCGCAATAACTTACATGTGCGTAATCAAAGTTTTTTTGGTTAGATTTTCTTTAAATACAACCCAAACGGAGGTGGAAACACTCATCAAAGCCACGGTGTTTAAATGAAGACAAAGCAATACTTGGTTTCGAAGTTGCGAGGCAAATTAGGTAGGCCGTTGGCTGCGTAGACTTAATTTTTCGTTTTCTATGCAACGCGATCAACCACACTATATTGCTCAGATCTTAAAATCGTATAGCTTTACATATTCAGATATAGAATCATGTCGTTTACAGCATGCAACATATTTTCTCCGTAGTTATTCTTGTGTGTAATTTGGAGCAAATGGTCGCGGAATTCCTCGCAATAACTGTCCTCGCAATAACGACAGTTTTGTTACTGGAAGTACGAAATTCGTTACCGCAAAGACATAATAAGTTTTCTTATGTAATATGGACTCTTTGTCAAAGAGACAAAGATCTTGATGAATAATTGTCTTAAACTATAATAGGAAAGCGAAGTATTTCAGCTGACAACAATATAATTACTGTTGCCAAACATGTGTACCGATTAGTTGTTACAGAGCGGACTTTGAATCGTTATTGCAAGGACTCCTTACACATTTATGGATTCTTGGTACCACAAATTAATAAATTTTATCACTAGTCTAATGGTGATATTTTGCCAATCACCTTGGAATGTTGTATGAAGAATATAAATCTAGATTTATTGGCAAGATTAATTCTAAATGATCGTTCTTAAATGATCTTTCGTCAATATCGGAGAGACATTATACACTATTTCTTCACATTGTAGGAGCGGAAGTGTGTGAACACTTGTCTTTGAGTGATAACTTGTGTGTCTGTACATCGAGGAAATGCAACTTGGTAAACATCAGCGGTTGACATTGGTAAGAATTTATGGGTTTTTTTTCTGGATAAACACAACACTTTTGTCAGATCCTTGCACCAATCTCTTTATTTATTATTCCTGTAATATTTTTAGAGCAATCCGAGTCATTAATTATAGATTTAAGTCATTTTAGACCCGATTCACTAGGGCATGAACTAAAACGGGTGATTTAGCTGTTACGAATCGCAGTTTTCATTCGAATAGATGCATACTGTACAGACACACAAGCTATCACTCAAAGACAAGCTTTCACACACTTCCGCTCCTACACTGTGTTCTTTTAAGGTATGAATCTGTATATCTCTGTTCAATGGGTTTTGAAGATGTTACATGTACTTAGTCATTTTTTGAAAGTGGTCATGGTAAATGAGTTCCTGGTTCTACAGGGGTGCCGTGAAAAGACAAGTAGATTTTTTTTTTAATTTTCAATGCGATTTACATGTATTGATTCGAATCGTGCATGTAATCTAAAAAATGCAATCACAACATTTCACCCCGAAAAAAATATGTGATGTTTTTGTCAAATATTATCTTATCTAGGTAAACAAGAAGTTAAGAATAAAACATTTTCAAATTACTTTATTTCTTTTTGTATTGTTTTTTGGACAATCAGTTTTAGGACACTCAGTGTCTTACAACCGTGTATCTAAATTATTATGTGAGCTATCTTCCAGCTATCTTCCAAAAAAGAAATAACAACAACAATAAATCATCTGCGTATATTGCTAAAAGGATCTAACTCAATCAGTATGCCAAGACTGTACAGTCAGACTATGGTCGAGATTTTTCCGTCCTAAACGATTTACTATACCTTGAATGCTTTTTACTTAAGTGTACAATGTGATATTTCATGGTTTGACGAGAAGGTTTAAGACATTCCATATTTTCTTTTATTTTTTCGTCATATTTGTAATTGCTTAACTTTCTTCATGTCTTCTAATTTCTTTCACAAAGAAGACTTGGTTTTACGTCCTAATTTACAAACACTAATGTAAGAGAAGTAAATGCTGATTACCAGCTCTGACTCCGATTACTTTGATATCCATTCATCTATATTGTACACACAAGTTAGATCTTCATAAACTTCATTTTTGTAGTCCCCAACAGCTTTCAAGTTGTATAATTTGTATGCTAGGTATCCACTGCCGATCAAATCAACTCGACCAAGCCGAATCAAGCGATCGAGTACAGATCGAGCTCGATCGCCATATGTGATCGGGAATGGTCGTGGTAATCGAGCTATATCCGCACCACTTAGTCATCTTTCTCTATTTGTTTAAATATCAAAAAAATATTTGTGTAAGATTGAGTAAAAAGTTGATCGAAGTGCGATCGTGTATTGATCGGATAGGCGATCGACCAGATCAGGAATCAATCAAATATGGAGATCGAGTGTGATCGGATTAACATCTTTATATCGATTACATGGACTTTAACTCAAGTGGCTCCCAACCACATCTCGATCAACTCGATCTGTGCTTTACCTGTACACTCGATCAAATAGACGGTAGAGGTCGGGTTGATCGAGTAGAGATCGAGAAAAAGTCATAAGGTCGGAAATAATGGGCGAATTTGAGCAGTCAAGGTGATCGATTTGACTTGATCAGCAGTTGTAGCATAGCATAAAATTTAACGTTTTTGAAAAGGTTAAACAAAGTGACTTTTACTTTTAAATGTATATTCTTTTACAATTACATTGATTTTAAGAGTTAATGCCCATACATAGGTCAATACAATGTAAGAAATTGAAAAATATTTAAATATAAGTCCTCGAAGTAATGGTAAATGTCATTCAAATAATACAGACAGTTTTTATTACAAACTGCATCATGGTTCAATAAAAATTATGTGTTTTGATGGTAAAATTGTTATGTTTTCGAACCTAATTATTTGAAGTTTGAATGAAATAGTGAAATTAAATAATTTCTGCTTATTTCATAAATTAGCGAATATTGTCCTTGCAATAACTAATGTGTCCTCGATGTAACGGTGCACTTTCAGCAAATTATTTTCACAAAAAAGGTGTTTCGCTAACTTTATTGTGCCTGAAATACAAAGAGAATAACATTTTCTAGAGTGTAAAGTGCATGTACATATATATTTCTTAGATAGAAGCTTTATTACATTTGAAACAGACAAAATTTTCTATCGAATTATGAAAATACAATACTACATTGAAAATAAGCCAAGCAACTCATTTTTGGAAATCGACTTGAACATAAGTCCATCAGTCTGGCTTCTTTTTCTTTAAAAAACATACTTTGAAATAATCTATAACTTGCAAATCGAATTTCTGAAAGAAAATGTGGTTGTTACAGCGAGGACATTTTATAGAGACAATAGATTTATGAAAGACGATCTCGAGTATTTCCATGTGCATCGGAATGTTCCTGTTAACGTTACTCATTACTTTACATGTGGTACTTTCATCCTGAACCAAAAAGTCACAGAATAAATTGGAAATAAAAATTGAACCTTTTTTCCTCACATTTCCACGAAAATAAATATTGGCTCATATAACCAATGACATTTGAAATGTGAATTATTAACGATATGACATAGAAAATATTTAGGTAATAGAAGAGACTGGTAACAATTAGCATTCGTTTCTTTTGTCCCTATGTTTCCTGTGTTTTTGCAAAAAGGAAGTCCAAAGCAGGTCTTGTATGGGAAAGGGTTAACCAACTGAAGTTATTTTAATAGTCATGCCTCACTCTTTCCACAACGGCAATAAGTTTGATATTCTATTTTGAAAGTTTTAAACACGACAAACTATGCACGTTAAGATAGGATTTGTTGAATTAAATAAAACTGAGAAAATATCCAAGCAACTGGGGGAATTGCTTGTTATCAAGATTTTCTCCTATTACCTCAAAGTGTTCTCAATCCCTTCTAATGATGACATCAAAACAAGGTTTTAATTGGGAAAGGGTCAGATTCTGCTTGACACGTCATGCTAAAAGCATGCTTCTATGAAGTCAACTGAAGACCATATTTCGAGAGACAGGTCACATTTAGCAAGCGCCAACAATATCCGTACTTAGATAATAATATACTAGTCAAAACTTCTAACCGGCCACTTAATTTCTGTCACAAATGACATATTTAGTGACGAGATAACCACAATCATTGTTAGTCTTTGTATAGAATAATCATTTTCGAAGGGAAAAAGATGAAAATGTTACCAATGTTCTATTTCGAATGTTTAAAAAATGACAAAAGTTGCACCATACCCCTTATTTCGATTTTCATCGATTTTAACATTGGTGGGAGGGGTATTTTGTGGAAAATCTGTTCATATCTGGGCAATGTTCAATAAAACTAAATTCTTCTTTTGAGAATAACGCTTCTTTATCGATTGACTAGCAATGTTGATAGATGAATTTTAAGAATATCGAAATTTTAATTGGTCCTAAATCAGAATTTCAGTCGAATTGTGCAGTTTTCGAGATTTTAGAAAATGTGGGTTCTTGTCTTTCGTGTTATCCCAAAGAGAAACATTAACTGTTTTACACGCAACGTTTGTACGAAATGGTCTTCAAATGACCACCCTTTCCATAGAAGTAAACCTCTTACAAATCAGATTATTGTTAATATTTCAAAAATGCGCAAAACAAAGTGGCCGGTTAGGAGTTTTGACTAGTATATATAGTCACAAGTGTGATAGGAAAAACATGTAAATCCAGAGTATCAAATTAGTGTCAACAGTTCCGATCCTGATCAGTCTGTGCTTTCCTCGCAAACTGTTTAGGGTTGCTACACACTTCCCAAAAGGTACCTTTTAAAGAGACATCTCACATATTTATATTTTTACTGTTTATTCTCTGACGTTATTCCACTCGATTTAAAAATAGATTCCGTAGACGCTCGCTTATAACCGCTCAGGACTCGGATAATTCCGACTCGCCCTTGACATTGTAAACATGACATACTGGCATACATTGCAAGAAAGGGAACATGTACCAATGTACCATTCTTTCACTGGTTTTATTGGTTTTATGCAGTTGGAATAGGCTTTGTTCATATCATCAGATAATAAGAACTCGGTAACAGAAAAACTTCAATCGTGACAGCTATAGCAACTTTAATAGATCTACAGGTATGGTAAATTTGAAACAGATAGGCTAATGCGGGAAAACGATATTTAGAGATTTGGTGAATGAATGCAAAGGACATTTTAAACTACACCTGATAAACCAACATTTTTGTTGGTCGTCAATAACTTTTCTAACAGATGTTGTTTACAAAGTCCAAAAAACCATGATTTTCCTGTTTTTCCTTTAACCCTTTCCCAAGCAACACCTGGTTTTGACGTCCCTATAAGAAAAGGATTGGGAAAACATTGAAACAAAAGAAGAAACTGCTGATGACCAGCAGTTTCTCCTTTTGTCTCAATATTTTCTATGTCATATTTTACAAAAATACCATCTTCAATAACATCTTTTTTGCCTTCTGTAACAGTTTTTAAAAGTGGATTTTGTACAATTATGGTGGTTGTTGAATGGTCACGTGATTGCCCGCCGACAGTTAGTAGGCCTATATCGACGGTTACAGAATGGCAGTGAATTTTGTGCTAAAATAGACTAGGTTTACGGTTGTGTTTTGATAAACCGTCGGTGTTTTATAATATCTCGTAACTACAGCTTGAATCAAACCGTAGTTCCGAAATTTTATAACAACACATACGAAATACTATTGTTTGTCCGAAATTACGTCACGGCCAGCTGGATAAAATCGTTTCCTATTGAGTCAGGATATGAAATGAAAAGTACTTAAGCCTGTTATCTACTAACTGAATCATATTCCACGGGCTTTCCAATGTAACCCATGACCAGATAGTAAAATTTTAGACTATTCCAAATTGAGAAATACTGCAGACAGCAATTCAAGGTGAAAGAAATTGAAGATTTCATGATCTTTCTCAGACAAAAAGTGTGGGGAATGAAGAAATTGCTTGTCATGAAAGAAATTTGTTCATTTTCCACAATGTTTTCCCGAGCCTTTATCTTAACCCTTTCATAAACAGCAAATTTTCACATTTCCATTTCAAAAGCTGCTGCAGATGACAAATGGACATTGTCTTAGAAGATAGAATTGTGTACAATATAGCATGGAAAATATTGAGACAAAAGGATAAACTGCTGGTTATCAGCAGTTTCTTCTTTTGCCTCTATGTTTTCCTCAGCAATTTCTACAAGGGACTTCAAAACCAGGTCTTGTTTGGAAAAGGGTTAAAGGGAGTCAACAAGAGTCATTGTGTGGTAATGGGTTAACCCATGATTATTGAGTTCATCAAGACGGATGTTTAATAATATAGAGTCGGTGCTATTCGGTTGTCACATCACTTTAAACTCTCGAGTGCACCCATCTTTATCCACTAGTGTGAAAGCAACACTTGGACAACTGTTTGCTCAGAATTTAAAAGACGCCGGCGGAACTTGAGCCATGACACTTCGATATTAATCTGGAGTTACGAAATTTTGCGATAGCATCAACGATATTATAGAACATCAAATATTGAAACAAAAGGGGGATACACTGGTTGCCGACAGTTTCTTCTCATGACTCAAATGCGTTTTCTATTAGGAACGTCTCAAGAAGTGACACATTTTGGAAATAATTCAGGATTTCTTTATTTTTAAATAGTTGAATCGATAAATAATAGTTTATCATTCTGTAGAAAATCACATGTCATTGTCAATTTGTAACTCACTCTCTCTCTCATAGGCCTAATACTATTTCAGTTAAATAAGTTTGGAAAAAATGATTATAAAACAGCACCATAAAAAATAATCTGTAACAGCACAAAGTTTTGTCTGGAAGATACTTGGAAAGAGTTGCTTACAACAAAAGAAACGCTGGGTGTGCGCAAAAATAGCTGTGCTTCAGCTAACATGCAGGAAAATAGAAAATGATGAGGCGGAATTAAGTGAATTTAGACATTAGTGATGTAGCTTTGACATACATGTATCCATAGCCATCTGTTTATTTTCCTGATAACTCAGTCGGCATTCAATTTTTAAACTTTCATTTTATTTACAAAACATACTGCAGGGTCGTCACAGAAAATCAAGGTCGGTCGGTTTAGACGAAGCACAGCTAGATCTATTCCATTACCTATTATCAGCAAATCAGCAGGAATTAAAATACGTTTTTCTATAATTTTTCGAAGGAAAAACAAAACAAACAAACAACTAAAAGATGAAACACACGAACCTTACAAGTCGACCTTCTGTTTACATCCCATGATACACCGGGGCCTCATTATTCGCTACGCTACATGACATGAAATGTCATGTAGCGTAGCGAATAATGATACTTCGGAGTATCAGAGGATGTTCTGTTTATTAAATAACTTATATTTTTTTAGTACACACGTTACATTTTCGGAAACCACTGTGTGTTCTCGTATGCTACACCAACGGCGTTGTGGTCTTCGAGAATGTACACTGCATATTGTCATTGTATCACTGTTTATCTTGATGGCCAAATCCACCGAAACAAGTCGATGATGTAATTGATAACATTCATGAAATCATTCTCTCCTGTATTTCGATTCTGAAAACCAACAAATAAATATACTTTTACTTTGATAGGCCTATAAATACACGGTGGGGATTGTGCATGATGGGATGGATAACGACTACCGACAATAGGGAACGATTTTATCAAGTAAACCGTGACGTAATTTCGGATGAATAAATAGTATTTCGTTGGTGTTGTTATAAAATCTCGTAACTACGGCTTGAATCAAACCGTAGTTACGAGATGTTATAACAACACCGACGGTTTATCAAAACATAACGGTAAACTCAGTCTATGTTTTGCACAAAATTTGATGCCAACTCGCCTCGCTTCAGGTAAGACATTTTGCAATAACTCTGTTTTTTCTGTATCAATTTTCAAGCGGTTTGCTGCATGTACCCCGCCTTATCGAGCTCTTTCATCGGTTGTATGACATATTAGATAACCTATGATACTTTTTTCCGAAATATTGTCCCAACCGACCAGAAAGCGAAATGGTAACGACTACGGCCAAATTAACTAAACCACGCTTCAGGTAATAATTTGTGCAATGACTTTCTTATTTTAGCGTCAATATTTATGCGGTTTGTTGCATGCACTCCGTCTTACTGAGCCCTTTTCTCAGATATATTACTTATCGGGAAACTCATCGTACTTTTCTCAAAAACCGATCCCAACCGACTAGAAAAGGGGCCTGAATTTTTTGTCGTTTTTGTGGTCGGTTGGGATCAATTTTTGGACAAAGTACAAATATTCTACAAACAATTCATATATCCGAGGAAAACTTACCTGAAGCGAGGAAAATTTGTCCGTATACTCCGTATTCGTTATCCATCCCATCATGCACAATCCCGACCGTGTATATAGTAATGTGCAGCTACAGATGATAGGGTAATCTGGCTCCCAGGCCGTGAGTATGTGTATTGGAATACTAAAGTAACTGAACTCTTGCATTCCTAATTTATTGGCTCAGATTACCTCCCTTCTGGTTAGAGTATGGCAGTGTGGAAAATATGACAATTGTAATGCCTACTCATCTGTTACTACATATCTGTTTTGAAAGACCAGATCAGTCAGATGGGAGCCAGTCTAATGATAGAGGTATCTTCGATATTCAAGGTTGAACCCACCCTTCACACAACATATGGTTTGGATTTGATTTATCACATTTAGATAACCTTTTATCCCATCTTTTGTTCTGGTAAAGTGCGGGGACAAGTACAACGATCGTACGATTCACTATGCTGATTTCCGTCCATCTTGCTTGTGCGATGAGATCATTGATAATATAGGTCTCATGTCATTAGCTATGAGTTCTCAGACAAACCTAGTATAGGCGCTCATAACAGAGGAAATATAAAGACAATCTGGGAAGTCCATAAAACAAAACTCCGAGAAACAGATCAAATCTAGCAGGTATCAATCAGATGTATTTGGAAAATGATCATGACTTTACAAGTATAAAGATAGGAAAATTAATCTAGATACAGATCCAGAAAATTACCCTAGAGTGAAAAATTTAGACCTTGGCCAGACTATGCAATACGTGCAGGCTGACTACCATCCATACTTTTCAAACTGTAAAGAAGGTCCGTTCCTCTTAGCGTGACGAGTGTCTCGTCACATTTTTATTTTATAAGACAGTTATTAAACTCATACCACCTTTCTTTCTTCAATGCGGTTAAGGAGGGCAGCGTCGACCTGCTCTAGTATCTTGGTTAGAGTGTACATGGTAAGGATATTGACATCGCTGCTTAACTGACCCTCATCTTCGTAGTTCTTCACTGGAAATATGGCGTTACGTGGCAACCCCAGTATATCTGATACCTACAAAACAAATATGTCTCCTTCTGTCAAAAACATCATAACTACGGCTTTAATCAACTGCAGTTATCAGTTTTATAGATATTATAGATATGAAATAGTAACTACTGTTTACTTCACAGTATGTCCATCATGGATATCGTCGTCTCACATATGATATCACATTCCCTTTATCATAATACTTGAATATAACTTTATCCAGCTGGAAAAGGAAAAAAATGGCGATTATGTCGTTTGAAATAAGCATACGAGACCAGATCGTATCATTAATTTCTGAGGACGCCAAAACGCAGAATTTGGTTGTGAAAAGGATTATAAAAGTGAATGTTATCTTAAGGTACTCAACCCATCAATAGCATTTTAAAGACAGCAGTGAAACCAGATATATTCGGAATCAGCATGACATTCCCGTACTAATAATCAATTATTCTCATCTTTGATCGTGACTTTTTTTTAAACAAACGACAATTTTACATGTTGCGGCTTGGATCCAAAAATGCCTAAATTCCAATGATCACTAGTAAACTTTTTAACACAAAAAACATAGCTATGTAGTCAAGTTTTATCGCATTTTTACTGACATAATCTTTATTTTAGTTGGCGAAATTGTAACAATTCGACTAAGTTTTCTTTTGGAAACATGCTCTGGATATCATAACGTTTATTTCAGTGCGAGAAATAATAATAATAATAATAATAATAATAATAATAATAATAATAATAATAATAATAATAATAATAAAAATAATAATAAAAAATCGGAACTTCTGAGGTAGATCTCTTGTTAGTTTCGGACATTCGTCCATTACAATAAAAAACAAAGTTGAAAAGGAAAAGTTGCAGTAACTTAAGGTATCCAACCTCTAAAAAGCACCAAAGAGCCAGAGGCGAAATTTGAAAAGTGCGAATAATTCCTAAAATGTGTTACATTTCCATTCCAAAAACAAACATAAGCATTTTGCATGGTTTAGAATTTTGAATTAATGCATAACTTATGGAAATATTTGACAAAAATGTTAAAAATTACCCCCCTTGCATATGAATATAGAGTAAAATAATATTTGTAATTTTTTTTCTTCTTGAAACATAATCTTGAAATCCGTCACGGAGAATCTACTTATGTGAAGTGTATTTACAAGTGTGTGAATTTTGACGCATCTCGTATGGCTAGTAAGTGTAGATTTTTTTCAGGGTCTGTAAACCTTAAACAAGAAACACATAGGCTTACCACCACATTGGACCTAGACCATTCTCTTACAATAAGATTAACAACCACTAAACTCTAATCTCTATCCTTCCCCGTCAACGAAATTCCCTTTTAGTACTGTTTAAAATCTGTCATTTGGGCACCCTTCTGTTTACTTTTTGATTCCAAGAAAACTACGTCACTAGGCCTATATAACGTCATCAGACATGATTACACTGGCAGATAACTAGTTTATTATCTATTAGGGTGTAAATGAGGTCTTCCACGATTTTACATCGCGGAATTTAGGGAAATGTCAAAATTCGAACGGCTTTATTTTCAATTTTCTGAATCACTCACAACAAATCCCCGATCGAGGATATTTGAGTACAAAACCAGTCCGATATCGCACGAGAATTTATCGAATAACCACCGGTTTTCACGATATCGGACCGATTTCTTCCCGTTTCTGAATGCCCATAACGGACTGAAAACACACATTCTACGCAATGATACGTATTCTTTTACCATTTAACTTCGATATATATCGAAACAAAAGTCTAAATATTTATTAAACTCAAATTATCCACTTACTCTTGACACACATTCCTTTACCCTTTCACTTCGATATACAAATGACAAATCATCTTTAGTTTCTGCACAAACGTTGTCAATTTTTGTCAAAATGATTACCTGGGGAACGTCTGAAAAAGTAGAAATTTAAAAAAAATGACATGGACAAATGCAAAAATTACAATCGACATTATACATCTTTGACAGGCAGTATCAAAACCAAATATGCCTAGAACAATATCAACAATTGTTTCAAACAAGGTCCGACATACACTAACGTGGTATGCTCTACTTTTACTAAGGACTGTTCAAATTGTACTTCATTTCTTCTAAACCTAGCCTATTCATACAAGTCTCCAGGTATTTACATCATGGAAGATTCCAGGCATATTCTTTATCACGCCATCTATAATAGTAGCATCGATAAATATCGTACGGTTACTAATGTTCAAAATAGCAATACTGAGACTGTTATTTCATCTTTTTTTGCATTTGTTTTATGATTCAGCTTTTAGTACAAAAAGGAAGCTTAAATCCGCTGTAACAAATAATTACACACAACAACCAGAATGGTGGAACGCAAATTGTGAAGATGCAAGGCGCGTCAAACTTGAATATCTCAGACAATTTAGAGTCAGAAATAAACCTGAAGATTTTTTTAAATTTAAAATTGCACGTAACGGATTTAAAGCAAAATGCAGGAAGGGTCAAATAGAATACCAGAAAGAGAAAAGAGCGAAATTGATAAATGCTAGTAATGATGCAAAAGAAATTTGGTCTCTCGTTAAGTTAAAAAAACAAAGAAGCTTCCCTGAAAAACTTATACATTATGCTGACTGGATTTAACATTTCAATATTTTGTATAAGAATGTAAACACTAATGCTAATGACAATATTCTGCGCAATATTGTACACAATAGTAATGATACATGTTTAAATGAGAACTTTACACAGGAAGAAATATTTGCAAGTATTAAAAACATTAAAACGAATCGTTCATCTGGACCAGATCGGCTTTTTACCGAAATGTATAAATGTACAAGTCACCTTACTTTACCTTTTTTGTCAGAATTATTTAATCGTATCTACACTACAAGTAATTTTCCTGATGCATGGAGTAATAGTTTAGCGGTGCCTATTCATAAGAAAGTACCTACGAACGACCCAAATAACTATAGAGGTATATCACTCATCGATAGCCTTTGCAAAATATTCATTAACGTATTGTCCACTCGTTTGTCAAGATGGACAGAATCAAATATTTTACATGAATCGCAGGCGGGTTTTAGACAAAATTACAGTATAATTGACCATATATTTACACTGCAATCATTAGTACAGAGATATCTTTCAAAGCGTAAATGCAGATTTTATTTTCATTGTCTTTTTGTTGATTTTCAAAAAGCGTTTGATTGTATTGATCATGACAGACTTTGGGATTCGTTAAGCCGTAAAGGAATAGGTGGTAAATTTCTGCGAATTTTTCAATCAATGTATTCCAAAATTAAATGTAGAGTCAAGATAGACGATATTTTATTAGAATCTGTAAATTGCTTAAGAGGAACCAGACAAGGCTGCGGGAGTTCAACGATAATTTTTCAACCTTTTCATAAATGATTTAATTGGATATTTGAATGATGAGATTGGTCGAGGTATATTTGTTTCGAGAAATATAATTGAAATCATTTCCCTATTTTTGCAGATGACGTGGCATTTTTTTCTGATACTGTTAACAAATTACAGAAACAAATGAATGTTATAAGCAAATTTTGCGACTCTGTTGGTATGAATCTTAATCTAGACAAAACCAAAATAATAGTGTTCAGAAATGGTGGTACGAAGAAAAAATGTGAAAAATGGTTTTATATAGGAAAGGAAATCGAAACTGTTACTTTTTACAAGTATATTGGCACATTATTCACATCTAGACTTTGTTGGTCAACTACAAAACGGAATCAAGCATCACAAGCCAGAAAAGCCTGCTTTAGTATATACAGGTTTCAACAAAAATTTGGATTTTTTAATCCAACCGAATCTTCTAAACTGGTCGATTCTATGGATTCGCGTATTCTTTGTTTCAGTTCAGAAATATGGGGCTACGAATATTGCAAAGTTATAGAAAAGGTTCGAATCGACTTTTGTAAGAGAATGTGTGGGTTGCATCAAAATACAGCATTTTTTTATGCGTTGAGTGAATGTGGACGATATCCAATTTCAATAAAATATATGACATGTTGTATTAAATTTTGGTTAAAACTTACTGAAATGCCACACAATCGATATCAAAAACAATGCTATATAATGCCACAACAATTAGATGACAATAATAGAATTACGTGGGCATCAAAAGTAAAATCATTATTATATGATTATGGTTTTGGGTTTGCATGGTTATATGATGGCGTAGGAGACCAAACCCGAGTTTTGCGTTCTTTTAAGAAAAGACTTATTGGCTGCTCTTACCAAGTGCTATATCAAAATATTTCAGAATCTCCAAAAACTATGTATTATCAACACTATAAAACTTTATTGAATGTAGGAAAGTATCTTTCATCAAACATTACACTTTATCAGAAAAAAGCTTTGTCGAATTTTAGATGTTCCAGTCACAGTTTAAATGTTGAAAAGGGGCGACATCAAAATATTGATTTCAATTTCAGATTTTGTAGTTATTGTTTGACAAATTACATATATGCTGTAGAAGACGAGTTTCATTTTCTATTAATTTGTCCGAGATACAAAGAATTAAGAAGTCTTTATTTTAAACGTGAACGGCGAGATTTAGCACCAACGAACAATTTATTTTATAACATAATGTCGGATGAAAATGAGACTAGCATAAAACTGTTATCGAAATATCTAGTAGAAGCTTTCAAAATTCAGAAGATGCCGATTGAAACTATGTTAAATGTCAGTCAATGGAAAACACTTGTGTTTTGTATAAATTTATTTGTTGTAGTCACTCAACTGTTTATATTGTTTGTAAATATGATATATGGGCCGGTGGCCTTGATATTGTAATAAAGAATGTTATGTTATGTTATGTACAACAATGTACGTTGATTATTCGATACTTTGTCTTTTCGGCCTATGTGCTTCCAAAATCTTCCTATTCGGGCCGTTAACATGTGGGTAGTTTGGGAGAGGAATAAACATTTCGAGTCTCACCTAGCCTATTCATAAGAGTCTGCAAGTCCTTGATGTTCTGTACGACTTCGGGCATGCTCTCTGTCATACACTCTACCACAGTAGCGTCAACAAATATCGCCACACAGTGTATCTTGTTGTCGAGCGTACGGCTGTTGTTAAACCCTCGTCTATACTCGCTCAATTTGCTTGAAAAATCATACTGTAAAATATTTACATTATTCTAAAACTTTGATTTCCTTTTTACAAGGATATAATACAATTTTCTACGCATTTAAAAGTTGCATTGCAAAGGGGTGTAGATGAGCGATTTTATTCTCAGGATTTTACTCAAATAGACCTGTATAATAATAGACCAGAGTCGGGTAAATTCTCAGCTCTTATGTATGACGTAAATTTACACATCAAACACGGTTCAGGTAAAAGTTTGGCTTCTTCGATAGTTTGAATATTTGCTAAGTTAAAATTACCAATGTGACAACAGCTTGGTGACGAATCGTAACAATATTCAAAGCCCGGCTAAAGCCACCGACAATGAAAACAATGAAATTGAATTCCCTTCGCTAGCGAATATTACTTTCCCATTTACCGTTCTCCAAACAAGGCCTGGCTCCGGTTTCTCGAAAAAACTTAAGTACGATCTCATGCTCAAATCTGAGCACCGTGCTCAAATCGCACAAAATCCACGTGAACTTCAATCGAATACCCTTCAACGTTGGAGAGTATCCCTTTGAAGTTGAGCATGTCCTCATGAGAATATACTTAAGTTTTTTCGAGAAACCGGGGCCAGGTTTTGGTGTCCGCAATATATATACGTAAGAAAATGTTGAGGGAAAAGAGTAAAATGAGGATATCAAGTTTTCTTTTCCTTGGTCTAGTAAGTAAAATAAAAAATGTTGTTTTGTGTAATACCGGTATCAGATGTTACTATATTCGCAATGGTGCTATTATACAGTGTTTGATTTATTAATTATTACTCATAATCACCACTCACATGACTGTTATCCTTAAGTGCTCCCTCCAACAACAGCTGCATGTTTGTCTCAGTTACAGGATGGTCTTTTTCCAGGCCCATTATATCGTTAAGTGTAAAGTTTAGGTTTTTTCCACTGTCTGACGTTATGCGATACTTCTTCAGCTAAATATGTCAAAAACCTCTGCATGTAACTTCTCAAAATTAATTTCATGAGCGATGTCAAGAACAATACCTGCAGTTTTCATTTCGGTCAAACTCTAATACAATACACACAGATCTACAAATGGTTTTGTCCTTTTAAAAGAAGATATTTTCTGACAATGAAATGGCATCTGATACATGTCCAAAAAAAACATGTCATTCATTTTGTTAAATTAGGCAAGTAGTAGATCTGTTAGGATTACGATCGTTGTTTACAAACAGATGTTCCTGAATTATGGTACACGCTTGTTCGTAAACAAATGTATACATGTACCCAATATGGAAAATCTGTATACCTTTGTTGTTAAGCTCCTTGCAGCATTTCCACAGCGTGTTTGTAGTGTCATTTTCCGTCTGAATACGGATGCCACGGTGTTGACGAAACTCGACTTTCCCGCTCCCACCGGCCCAAACAGAAGAATGTTTGCGACACTTGTAACGTATATCCCATTAATACTGTCTGATATCGGTGAGTAGTTTTCTAAGTTATTATACAGCTCTTCTGAAACCTGTGCAACAACGATTAATTTAGGGAAATCAACGAAAGAAAATGATTCAGAACGCGTAGTGCATACACAGATTTTAATTTTCTGTCGGTGTATACATAAACGTTTGTACAAAGCAGCAGTGAATTAAAATAAAGTAACACTAAATTAAATGAAAGTGCTGAAAGTACTGCTAGCCAGCGAGGAATGAAATGTGTGTACTTGTTCGTTTGTTTAAGAGACAATGCTCCTTTTTTTCGGAAACCTCGGTCTTTGCTGTAGAAACTTTGATGTTTCGCACCATACATGTTTCGCTACTAGATTTTCGACGATATGACATGTCTTAACTATTCACCATTTTTCGACTGTTAGAGCGCATATGTTATGTGAATCTGCTTTCTTCAAGAAGGTAATCGACGATTTAAAGAAAAACAGCTGTAATTGTGTTTTTACTTACCTCTGTTTTGTGTCATTTTATTCTTGAAAGTGTAAACCGTACAAAAATACTGTAATTCACTTATTAAAGCGATGACCTATACATTTTCTTCTTTAATTATTATCAGAACACATTGCTTAATACATTGAGGGAGTTTTATCAAATTCTTTTAAGTAGAGCTTGATATTTTGTTATTAAAAATGCAAATTTTTACATATAAGGCATCTGTTTCGTTGATCTAATTGAATGTGTGGATAAAAAAAATATAATGATGTTTTAACGCAGTCTTACTATCACTCAATTTGGATTTTCTGTTTTTGAGAAGCAAATTTTGCAAAATTTGCTTCTCTATGCAGCCACCTTTCTTTGCACTTTATCATTCTCTGCATGTTATACATGTAGATATTGAATTGTGTGACTGAAAATGAAACATTCAATTAATTATGTCTCTAAGTGAAGAAAAGACTGGCGTAGTAATTTGCTTTATTATGGTTCAAAGATTAGTCCAATGGCCTTTCTTGTAAATGGGTCAGTCAAGTTTACTCAACTATGAAATATATTGAAATCTATAAATAGTTAATTTACACAAACGATAAATATGCATGAAGGTTGTGCTAAATATAGATACGAGTTCAACAACTCCAGCATGGAATAAAAGTATTCCGGGAATTCAAATGGATAATCGAAGTACCTAATCAGAGTACACTACTTCTGGACATGCATACATTATCAACAAATTTGCTTCCCTACAGTACTTTCAGTACTTTGATTGATGAATGTAAACGATTAATTTTTGAGTATTTTTGTAACCTTTGAAATGGACAAGAAAGTGTCCATTCTTAATCTTTAGGGGTATACCATACGATTGCCGATTAAAATCCAAACAAGATAGATGACCATCCATTTTTATTTCATTTTTTAGCAGGTAATAACACGTACTTTCCACAGAAAAAAATTTATGTTTTTGTGAAACGAAATGGCAATACTGGAGTATTGTCCCTTAAAACCACATTTAGCACAAGTAAGAGATTGATTGAATAAACTGAAGGGCACAATTTGTGACATGGTCAAAAATTCAACTAGTATAAACGATCTTCCGCATTCACAGACGTTAGATTACCGAATTGACCAAACGCCAATCGACAGATCGATCCGCCTAACATAGAATTTAAGACAAACAATGGGGATGTGATCGTTAATAGGGAAAGATTTTATCCAGTTAATCGTGGCGTAAATTCGGACAAACAAAATAGTATTTCGTAGGTGTTGTTATAAAATCTCGTAACTACGGCTTGATTTAAGCCGTAGTTACGAGATTTTATAACAACACTGACGGTTTATCAAAACATAACGGCAAACCTAGTCTATTTTTAGCACAAAATACATTGCCATTGGCATGTCGATAAATCGATACAATAACACGTGCATCGAAGAACAATTGGGGCATGACATTTTTCTGATCGTCCATTGGCTAATCTATGTTTTTGATTGACAGTCGGCGTTTGGTCAATTGTAAGGCTACTGAAGTAGATAGCACCAAATATTCTATCCCACACAAAAAGAGTTTTTGGCCTCCCATATACACGAATATAACGAATGTTTGTGAAAAAATGCATTTTCATATTTAGAGCGTCAAACCGCAAATGGGTATGTGAGCATCTTGATATTGATAGAATGTGTTGTTTGTTTCTATATTATGGTGAGGGAATAAATCAAGTGTCCATAATGTTTCAAGGGGACAAATTGTTGAAGGGCAAGTCAACTTTCCGCAGAATGACAAGAATGAGACACAAGTATCACCATCAAGTGCAAACTCAGATGTAAAAATATCTAGAGAAGACTATTGTGACTTTGCTGTGTAGACAGAGCAGTTCATAGATTGGGTGATGGCCAATGAAAAGTAGCTAAACGAGGTGTTTCAAAGATGTATCAAATACTTAAAAAATTGAAAGGTAATATAATATCCTAAGAGACCTTGACAAACAGGGAACCTGTCCCACAGATACAGAATTGTCTTCCCCTAATCGAGAAACACTAACCTAAATTTAAGATGGGTCTGGGGTTACTAAATATTACTTTCCTGTAATAATTCTTATATTAACCTTCTGAGGAAACTGTAAATTGGTGCACATTATGGTTAAATATTAAACATTTTCCGAACAAGACATGGGTCCCAAAGATCGAACGACCAAACTCATCGTTTAACTATTGTACGATCGAAGGGAAGGAGAATGTTAATTGCTTAATTTAATGAGTTATTATCTTAGGATTTAGTCAGTTGCTCGATCGTTGATATAAGCTATTGGTCCTGATGTTCATAGTAGATTTGTTTTTGGGGAAAAGGTTAAGAAAAAGAGAAGAAATTCCTGTGTGGGAAAGGGTTAAGCAATATACGACCCTTACATTGATTACTGGTCCTATCTGTATCAAACCATATCATGAAGAACAGTTTGTACAGGTTTTAAAATAATTATAGTTGCTGATTACAGAAGACATATTAACTATTAGCATCAAAACTTTATATTATTAACCCTTACACACAGAAAATTCATCTGTATCCGCACTCACTTCGCTGGAGTTAAACACACAGCTAAATAGCTTGAGCCACATCATTCCCTTCTTACGTATGATCAAGCAGTAAGACCGATTTTTATTTTCCTATATTTCGTTGTCTGTAGCTGTTGTCAAATCAGTCATGGATTTTCCTTTTTTAGAAAGCATTTTTCAAACACACTGAGCTGAGTAGAGTTGATGTAATGTTGAAGTGCCGGATTTGGAACAGCGTGAAGAGGAGTTGGCATTGTTCAACATGCGCAATAATAAAATGAATTTCACAAGACTAGAACTATTTTTTCAAGCCGATTGATTCATGTTTGTTTCTTTTATGAAATGAGGTAATCATCAGAAAACTTCTACATTCTATATATTATATTCTGTGTACTAAAGCGAGCGAGACTGAAGGCCTCGCTGACTATAAAGACTGAAGGTTAATTAAGTTAGCAAAATGATTTGTGGCCTTTTAGTATTCTAATAAACACTGATGCAGCCAGAAATATCGGTTCTGATCTTTATTTTATATTCAAATTACATCTGATGTTGGTTCATACATGGTCATTGAAATGCCTCAGTAAGATGAACATTCAATGAGCAAACTCAAAGGCTCCATTATTCCAAAAGACTTGCACAGCATTGGCATTAGCATATTTGTTTAAAGACGACTTCCTCTACCATACGGACCATACCAAGATATTTTTGGGCAACAAAACGTCAAAAACTAAAAATCGTGTAAACGAATATGGGTTGTATTTACTAACCGTGGGATTTCTCAGTATAAGATGTGATATCATCACCGGTGAAACGAAGCGGGGAGGAGATTATCCTGACATTTCTCTCGAGCTGGATTACAGCGGAAAGATCTGGTAAAATGTTCAGTCGTAAACTTGAATTATTATTCAGATTCCCCAGTAATGGATGCAAAGACCATGTGTAACAAGAGATGTTTGTAAAACATATATACCCCCTCTAGGGCCTACAAGGTCCAAGGTCATGGTCAAATCAAATGTGAAAGTTAGGAGGTGTCCATATATGAAATATCAATGCTGTAGGTGTAACAGGACATGAGATATAGGCCAGGTTAAAGTTTTTTAAAAGTAGGTCAAACACCAATGTCAAGATAACAGGTCCCAAGGTCATGGTCAAATGTGAAAGGTCTTGGTCGGAGATGTCTATGTGTGAAGTATCGAGGCAACATGTGTAATAGGACATAAGGTATAGGCCAGGTAAAAGTTATTTTAAAAGTAGGGCAAACTCCAATGTCAAGGTCCAATGTCATGTTCAAAAGTGAAATGTCTTGGTTAGAGGTGTCCCCTTGTGAATATCAAGGCTGTATGTGTAATAGGACCGAAGATAGAGGCCAGGCTAAAGTTATTAAAAAGTAGGTCAAACTTTCAAGGTCACATGGTCAAAGGTCATGCTCAATTGTGAAATGTATTGGTCGGAGGTGTCCATGTGTGAAATATCAAGGCTGTATGTGTGAAAGGACACGATATAGCGGCCAGGATTAAGTTTTTTCTTGACAAAAGGTCAACGGGACCGAAGATAGACGCCAGGCTATAGTTTTTTTTAAATTAGGTCAAACTCCAAATGTCGATGTCACAAGGTCATTGTCAAATGTGAAAGGTTTAGGTAGGAAGTTTCCATGTGTGAAATATCAAGGCAGTATGTGTAATAGGACATGAGATATAGGCCCGGTTTAATTTATTAAAAAGTAGGTCCAACTCAAAATTCAAGGTCACAAGGTCCAAGGTCATGATCAAATGTGAACGGTTTTGGTAGGAGGTGTCCATGTGTGAGATATGAAGGCACTATGTATAAAAGGACATTGGGTAGAGGCCAGGTTAAGGTTTTTAAAAAGTAGGTCCAACTCCAACGTCAAGGTCCAAGGCCAACGTTAAATGTTACAGGTCTTGCATGGTAGGAGGTCTCCATGTTTGCAATATCAAGGCTGTATATGTAATAGGGCATAGGATATAGGCCAGGTTAATTTTTTCTTAGGCTCTGGACAAGGATTAAGTTTGAAAATCAACAATGCGCAATTACTAAAAAAACAATTAGCAGAGTATTAAAGGTTCTTATGCACTGCACCTCCCATTAATGCTATCCACCTATGTTTCATGATTCTACCTTACATACTTTTTGAGTTACGCTCTGGACAATAATTAAGTTTAAAATCAACAAAGGGCAACAACTCAAAAATTGGGATCTGCAGAGTGACGGTTCTTCCTGTACGAAAAATTACGCCCGTAAAAGAGGCGTAAATAAGACGGAATTATGAGACGGAATCCGTCTCATTTTCCGCTAGTAAAGCTTGTTTAAAGAAATATAAGGATGAGGCGTACACAAAGCGTAAATCAAGCGTAATTTAGAGGCGTAAAATGTTAATCAATCGGAATTTTTAGAGACGGAATATGCAAATGAAGCGGATTTTTTTACAGGCGTAATTGCTAGGAGGCGTAACTAGATAGAATTATAAGGCGGATTCCGCTTGGAATTTTCAAGAAATTACGGGCGGAATCCGCCTCCAAGATATTTACTACATAACATATGGGTGAGGAATGGTAAAAATGAACATTTGAATTTGTTTAATTTAACCAAAGAACACTCACCAATGTTGCATCACTTGGTCTAACCATTTAGTGAGCCCCTTAAAGTCCTAGATTCATCAATAGCAATGCTTGTAATCATATCTCAAATATCAACTTTGCAAAAAGTCAGGGAAGCAAAAATCCCTCCAAATTTCTAAACAGGAAGTAGGAAATGTCTTAGACTGGGAGAAAATAGACTGGGAGAACAGATTTTCACAAAGTTAATTCTATATCTTATGAACTATATATCTCAGGCACTATTTGAGAAACAGCCATGATATTTCACACATGGATACTTCCTTCCTATACCTTTCATTTGGGACCATGGCCTTTGGCCTAGTGACCTTGACCTTGGAGTTTGGCCTACTTTTAAATCGACTTTAACCTGGCCTATATCTCATGCACTATTATTTATAGACCTTTGATGTTTCACACTTGGATACCTCCTGCCAAGACCTTTCATTTGGAATCATGACCTTCGACCTTGTGATCTTGACCTTGGAGTTTGGCCTACTTTTAAAAAACTTGAACCTGGCCGATATATCATGCCCCTTTACACATACAGCCTTGCTATTTCTCACATAGACACCTCCCACCAACACCTTTCACATTTGACCATGACCTTGGACCTTGTGACCTTGACCTTGTCATTTGACCTACTTTTTTAAAACTTTAACCCAGCCTCTATCTCATGTCCTTTTACACATACAGTCTTGATATTGCACACATGGACACCTCCTTCCAAGACTGTTCACATTTGACCATGATCTTGGACCTTGTGACCTTGACCTTGGACTTTGATCTACTTTTAAAAAAACTTTAACCTGGCCTCTATCTCATGTCGTTTTACATTTACAGCCTTTATATCTCACACATGGACACCTCATACCAAGACCTTTTGCATTTGACCATGACCTTGGTGTTTGACCTAATTTAAAAAAAACTTTAACCTGGCCTATATTTCATGTGCATTTATACATACAGCCTTCATATTTTACACATGGACCCCTCCGACCAAGACATTTCACTTTTGAGCATGACCTTGGATCTTAACCTTGGAGTTGACCTACTTTTAAAAAGCTTCTACCTGGTCTATATCTCATGTCCTATTACTTTTACAGCCTTGATATTTCACACATGGGCATCTACTACCATGACCTTTCACAGTTGACCATGACCTTAGACCCTGTGATTTTACCTTGGAGTTTGACCTACTTTTAAAAAACTTTAATCTTGCCTATATCTCATGTCTTATAACACTTACAGCCTTGATATTCAACACATAGACACCTCCTACCAAGACCGTTCACATTTGACCATGACATTGGACCTTGTGACCTTGACCTCAACTTTGACCTACATCAAATGTAGGCCGTTGAGGGGGCATATATGTTTTAAAAACGTTTCTTGTTTAGATAGAGCCTTGAGTTTTACAAAGATACTACCTGGCGTTTATTTTCATTCAGGAATCAAGACCTTGTGACCTTAGCCTTGAAGTTTGACCTACTGTTTAACCTGGCCTACATCTCATACACTGTAAGATATACAGTTTTGATATTTCACATAAGGATAGAACTTGTCAAGACCTTTCATTTGGGATCATGTCCTTTTGCATAAGGACCTTTACCATAAGGCATATACTTTACAAGAACTTTAACTTGGCCTATATTTCAATCACTATTACAGATGGAGTCTTGATATTTCACTCTTGCATACCTCCTACCAAGACCATAAATCTTGAAACTTGACCTTGTGACCTTGAATTTGGAGTTTGACCTTCTCAACAAAAACCTTTTCTTTGCCTATATCTTATGCAGTGCAAAGTGAAAATGGTTAGTATAATGGAATCGCGTCATTATAAAACTGTTAAGTCCAAAAATCCCACCTCTTTGGAAAGTTTAAGTTATTTTCCGCTTTAAGAAACAGCCATTCCGCCTTGTTAAAATGGCTAAGTCCAAAAATTACGCCTGTTCAAAATTCAAAGTTTTGAATTACGCCTGTTAGGATAAAATTTCGCCTCCATTTCATTTTACGCCTCTAATTTTCGCCACTACTTTACACAGGGACTGAGGCGTTAAGTATAACTCCGCCAGTGTTACAAGTGTAAAATGCCATTTACGCCTCATTTACGCCTGTTTTCTAAGCGGAATCCGCCTCTTTTTTTCGTACAGGTTGTGCACTGCACCTTTCCATAATGAGATCTATCCACCTATGAAATTTCATGATTCTACCTTACATACTTTTCGAGTTATGCTCCGTAAAAAGGTTTGGTCTTCGACCGACCGACCTACCGAACGACCAACTGACCGACCGACCGACCGACCTTTACTTGCAAAACAATATACCCCCATTTTCTTCGAAAGGGGGCATAATAATGACAGATGCAGGCGCCCAATTGCCCATAGTTAAAATAATTTGTAAACTCTTAGCTGTCTATCAAAGTTAGCTGCGTAATGACGTCTCGTCCTATTAGACACTGCACTTAGAAATGTTGGCCTAGGTATAGCCTTGGTAATACTCGTGGTAACACTCTGTATGGCGTTAATATTTACCGTTAACGTCAAAAACGCCGAATTTCCACCGGTATCATTTTAACATTATCGGTGCATAGCTCACTGTGATGCAATTTGAAATTGAAAAGGAATTGAGAGATTATTGTTAAACAATACCTTGTTAATACAATACCTTGTTTGTGTCTGACCAATCCAGTGTCTTTCGCCATGGACGGGGCATTTCTAGCGACATACGCGTACTCATCTCTGTGCTGCCTAGTGAATGAAGATGGAGCAAGTTGGATTACAGTTCGGTTTGGATATTTTAATAGGTGTTTTCAAAATCTACCTATGCAAACAACCAAAACATGGGTATTTGGTATTCCAACATTTACCCGGGACATTTGCATTTGTATTGACCACACTCTTTTCTTTAGGCGTCCAATTGACGAACTTTACCGACAAAAATAAAATTGTCCCGAGTTAGGCCTAATATTGGTGCGCTATACAGCTTGATTTTGAATAGCTGCTGTTTTCAATCATCACGTTTTCCTAAAGACTAATGGCTTAAATTATGAACCTTCCTCTTACTTACATCAACTAGAATTGGACGAGTTTATTACATTTACTCGTGCAACAAGCACGTTGTTTTTTATTAGATTTCGCTCTTGAGGACAGGTTGGTATTCAAAGACATAATAGTCCCTAAGCTAGGAACATGTTTCCTCCTCCCCAGGGGAAATTTTGTAGACATGTTTTTTTTCATACAGTACATTATCTAAGAAACATTTTGAGCGTTGTTTGCACTCTGGCCGTTGGGGTTTTTGGCTGTAAACCTTATCTAAAACCCTCAACCCTATCATTTTTTTTCATTCAAATTTACAAAACTTATTTGGTCACATTTTCATTGAATATTGTCCTACAGGTGTCGAAATGGTACCAAAATGAAAGCTTATGGTGTGTTCTTTTACTTGTAGTAATGTTATGCAAATTAGCTTGTTTGCAAAGTATTTACCAAACTTTCGTCAAAAATCGCAATTTAAGGAAAAATCATTAATATTCATGAAAATGCAAATGAGCTAATTTGCAGAACATATCTGAAAATGAAAGAGCAAGTCATAAACTTTCATTTCATACCATTCTGATATCTGTGTGTAAATGTTCAACCAAGATATGACCAAATTCATTTTCAAAACTAAAATGTACAAGTTGGTAGGGTTTAGGGTTTAGATAAGGGTAACGGCGAAATGTCCTAACGGTCACAGTGCAAACAAGGCTCAAAATGTTTCTAATAAAATGTTCTTACTGATTGACCATGTTTACAAAATTCTTCCTGGACTGAAACGCATTGTTTTGGAAATTATTAACCAAATTCTAATAAAAAAATGACAATTTTAAGGAAAATCATTAATATTCATGAATATGCAAATGAGTTAATTTGCATAAAAACTACTAATGAAAGAGCAAGTCATAAGCTTTCGTTTGATACCATATTGACATATGTTGCTTAAAATTCAATGAAGATATGACCAAATAATTGTTTTTTATCTTTGAATAAAAAAATCAAAAGGGTTAAGGGTTTTAGATAAGGCTTACAGCCAAAAGCCCCAACGGCCAGAATGCAAACAACGCTCATCTTGTAGCATTTGTCATTAGCTTTCAGAAAATCATACCCTTCAAAACTCCTCCCCGGGGGGGTGGGGAAGCAGGGGTCATTGGTGGCTCAAGGTCTATAAGGCGGGTTAGAAGCGACTGAATTAAGTGAGGATTTCTCGAGTCGAGAAGGTCGGACCTTGAGATAAACTCTTGCTCATGTTCTCCTACAAATTACAGATTTTTTTAACGAAAAATTGCAGGGAGATGTTTTTTAATCATATTCTTCCATAAGAAAGAAAATTCTTGTAATATAAAATAGGAATATACAGTTTTGAAACATGCAAAACCCATCTTCTTTTGTCACATTTTCATTTAAAATCTGTTTTAGATAAGTAATGCTATGGTCCCACATAGCAGGGTGACGAGCCGGTTTTAGTTCTCATAAACCGTACACGGTTTTGCTGCGGAATTCGGGGGTGATTTGCATACTCGACGGGTTGATACGGCAAGAAAAGGTTTTTCAATACTGATTTCAGAAAGCAAGGTACGGGTTGGTAAGGGTCGATACGGGTCGGCACGGATAGGACTGAATAATATAAATATATGCAGCTGCGGGTCAATAAGGTTCGGTACGGATTAGGTACACGGGTCGACACGGGTCGACACGGAATATGACACTTCCGTGCACGGATATTGAAATCAACGCACTGGCAAAATCATAAAAATCGCAGTCACACATGGCCGGTTTTCGACACGGGTCCACACGGTATTAAAAACCGTGTCGACCCATTTCAACCCTTATTGACCCGTTTCGTAACCCGTATCAATTCCGTTTGAATCTCGTGGCGATGATAGAGTTTCATTAAGTGTTTGGTCTTGTTAAAAAATCTAATCGGATTTCAAAACCGTACCGCGGCCCGTGTGGACCCGTGTCTCACCGTATTGACCCGCACGGACCCCTTTCAGCTAGAAACAAAAGCCGTATCTACCCTTTTCGTGTGTAGTATTGCCTTTGTTGTTATTATTATTATTATTATTATTATTATTATTATTATTATTATTATTATTATTATTATTATTATTATTATTATTATTATTATTATTATTATTCCTTTTTTTGTCTGCCATGAAGAGTAGACCACTGTCGATGTTATTTTGTCCGAGTGATAATTTTGTCAGGCGGCAAATAAAAGAGAAGCATTGATCCTGGCTATTTTTGTCGGTAATTTACAGCACTTAATACAATTTGATGTTAAGACGTTGCTATGCCAGTGACGCGACGGCGTGTTGTGGCAGATAGCTTGCCTGTCATGAAAACATCGATATAAGATTGTGCAACGAGCTTAAAATTGTCAAAATGTCGACGATTCCGCATTATCTCCACCGGAATATTTCAATTCAAATTGTTTGTCAATCAGTCACATAAAAATGATGCCTTTACAGAAGCGTAGGTTATTTCATTGTATCCGCGAGTAAGCAGGTGGTATGCACGTCGTCAAACGAGACCCGATAGGGCACATTATGCTGTATATCGAATTAGGCATTTTTAAATATCGTCGAAGTGTCTCGACCCATTCACCTTGTCAGAAATCATGCCGTTGACATCTCGAAGAGCCTAATTCGATATACTGCATAGTGTTCCCTGTCGGGTCTCGTTCGACGACGTGCACACCACTTGCTTACTCGCGGATACAATGAAATAACCTACGTTTCTGTAAATGCCTCATTTTTATGTGACTGTTTGACAAACCGTTTGATTTGACATATTCCGGTGGAGATGGAGTGAAACTGCAAATAACACTACATGCAGTCAAAATCGCTATATTCCTCCCGGTACAGTTCGAAACCGCTTACGCGACAATGGCCTAAGAGCCCGGCATCCCTATGTCGGTCGGCCGCTAACTCCTGTCATCGTGAAAAAGGGGTATTTTTCACAAAATTAGCATCGGAAGTCGATTGAAACTTCAACAGTTGGTTTCATACAGATGACATTTCGTACAAAAATGACTATTCTTTATTTTCAATATAAACGTTTGCCAAACGTAAAAATAGGCTGATCAAAAGTTAAAAATGCTGTTATTGCAAGTAGATCTTAAATGAGCTTCACATTTTTTTATGTTTTTTCTATGCGGAAAACAGTTTGTGAAATGACAAAATGCTTATGACAAGCAGTTTCATTTTTTCGAATAAATAAATAAAAAAGAACATGATCTTTTATTTTGCGGGCTGTCAAAAAGCTTCACAATGTGGGAAAGGATTAAATGTTTTTTTAATTCACAATATATAAAAATGCAATACATTGCAAAACATTAATTAAGCAATAAAGGTGTGGAACTCTTACTGTCGACAAACGGCAAAAATTTACACTGCTCTTAAGCTTTTCTAGACAGAAATTGGCGAGAATGGAAATTTATTTATAGGGTTACAAAACAAAACAAATGTTGAGGCAAGAGAATTTTCCGAAATTATCTTATAAATTTATATAAAAATCATAAAGAGTCTGCTCTCTTCTCTTCGTTTTTTTTTTTAAAAGATAAAACAAAATACATTTGTAAAACAAATTTAACAAAATATGTATACACTCATCGTTCTATGAGACTCGAACCCACATTTGCTAAAAGACATGGGACGAAGCGCCAGCGTTCTATCCACTGCGCTATAGAGTATGTCTATATTAATATGCGTAAAATATAAGATTTTAATTGAACACAACAAGTCTTTCTTACATGTATTGTCCAGCAAGATTAGCCCGGGACATCTGCATATGTAATGACCCTACTTCGGCAATGTTTTGTTAAGACGCTCAACTAAAGGACTTAGCGCACGAAAATTAAGTTGTCCCGGGTTAATTTGGGTGGACAATACGCCGAGTTCATTCTATTTTAGCTTTGTTTATAAACATCACATTATCCTGGGAATGATATAGCATCATAATTGATTCACTATTAAACGAGAATAATTGTAGTTGTTTTTGTTAAAGCAGTTCAACAGTAATTATTCTCGTTTAATAGTGAATCGATTATACAAATCGCTTGTAGTATAGGTGGTTGTACACTAAATTCATAGGAGAAACGTCATTAGGCAGTGAGGAGTGCTGGCAAGTATTGATTATTTCGCATCACAGTTACTCTTTCCATATTCAACAGGTTCAGATCAATATTTACGGAGTATACATACTCTAGTCTAGGAGCCAGGTCCTGGTATGTAACTTTTCTTGCAACCGGTGACCTATAAAAATTGGAGTGGAATTTTTCAATATATTAGGGTCCCATGCTTTGGTTAAGGGTGGATGACATGCTTAAAAGTGGTAGGACTTTTATAAAATCAAGGTCAAAGGTCATTCGGTGCACTTTTCATACATACCTCCTAAAATACCCCATAACTTACTCATTTATTAAGATAAAACAATTATTTTGGTATCAAAATAAAGCTGATAAATTGCACTTTGACTTACATGAATAATAAACAGCTTTTTGATTTTGTATTTTTGTGAATATTCATAAATATAGCAAAAATTGGCTAAAAATCACAAAAATAAATTTTTTCTACAAGTGAAATTTTTTTTTTAAAATACAAAATGTATGTTTGTGTGCTTGATGTCATACTTAAAAATTGCCCAGAAACCTGTTCTTGAGTTATATGTATTTCTTCACAGAATTAGTCTTTAGCTTAGGCTTGTAGTCATGGCTAAAAGTGGGTGGGGTAAATTTTCCCAAAAATGACAAAATATGAAAACATTGATGTAACAAACATCTTACACATAAATGTGATGTTTTAGCAGAAATTATGCTTTTGAAATCATATTTTCAGTGATTTGTAAAGCTTTTAATGCATATTTCTGGAAATTAATTAGAATTTTAAGAGCCAAAATAACAATTCAATAAAACAGCATGTGAGATGGATACAGATTATATGAACACCATAATGTCAAAGCAATGACTCTTAAAACGAATATTTATCAAGCATCAACACAAATGTTTTATATAAAGCAAGATTCATAATAGCATAATCGACAGCTGAACATATTCCTCTTTCTATCTTACGGGCATATGACATTAGACCCATGCCAGATTTTCAGAAATCAGAACGACATGGGGACAGTCAGAATTTGCTTTGTTGTGTAGTGCATTGCTTTCATAGAGCCAAAAGAAAAGCAATTTTAGCGCTGGAACTAAATTTTTCACTATCAAGGTTCAGTGACACATAAATTTTACTATAAATATAAAGTGCGGGTAAGTTAATTATTTACACTTGATTTAGAAGAACAGACTAAATGAACTAAATGAACTTCATTTGAAATTTCCTTGTGCAGAAATGATCTAGCTATCCAGGTCGACCATTCCATACAATATTTCGTGAACATATTTCATATATTATGTTTGTATGCCCGACAGCCTAGCATGGGTCTCTTTAACCCATTCCCACACATTGACGCCTTTTGACACCCTTTTAGATAATGACTTTGGAAAAAATTGTGGAAAATGAAGAAATTGCTTGTGACAAGCAATTTCTTCATTTCCCAGAATGTTTTCTATGTAAAAAGACCAAAAAATGTTAAATTGCTTTCACTTGACATTGTCGTCTGCAACATCTTTGAACTTGGACCAGCCTCAAATTTTGCCGTTTGGTAAAAGGTTAAAGATAATTACGAAACTGCCGTCATTACAATGCTTACACCTGGTAGCGAATATTCGAACATGTATACATAAAATGTAATTAGGAACAGAATATTGCATTCTGTGAATACATATCACTATCATCAGTCTGGAATCTGGTTGTTATGATGTGTGGTTATGAAGGTCTCCAAGAGTAACCATGAACATGTTAGTATTGTATATTCGTTTATGTACATGCCTTAAAAAGGGACAACAGAGTGTCTGGTCTTTTAATTAATTTTGTGACCCAATAAGCTTTAATTATACAAGAAATTGAACCCAATAGTCCCTTTATCTGTTATTATGCAAATTATTCAATGCATGTGACATTATGTTACAAGTGAATAGTAGAAAGTAAAGATACCGCAGTTGTTGATCCATCCTTCACAATCCCATCATGATAACATAACTTTGTTTATTGATTCACGACTAATACATATTTGAATAGACACAGAGAAACTTTTGGTATAAAATAGTGGAAATCTTCGGACCTACGGTTGATATAGCTCTAACACCACAAAAAATATACCTAACAAAAATCTGGACAATATGTTTACTTATTACATGGCTAAAACTATTCCTGGTAATAACTTTTGTTGTAATCAATTGTGCATCTATCATTTTGTAAGTATCTATGTAATCTTTATCAAAGAAATCATTAACCTCTCCCCAAACAAGACGTCCCCAGGAGAAAGGCTTGGGCATAATTCATGCAAAAGGAGAAAATTCTGATTATCAGCATGTTCTTTTGCCTCAATGTTTTCTAGGCTATATTGAACACAAATCAAATCTTTTAAATCACCCGTTTTGTCGTTTGCAGTAGCATGACTTTTTGACTTTCAAACCACCTGAGATGAAATTTTAAACACATATACTTTGAAGAATTATACAATTGATCCTGCAACAAAAACGCTGCTGTTTGCATAAGGGCGAATTCGACAGTTGCTATGGAAACATAGGGTCAAGTTGAGCGGGAAAACTTTGGATAATTTACAAAAATATGACTTATCAATCGCTTTTATTTTGTATTTTTCACTTCAACAGTTGTCAAAAATGCTTGTTACCTTTGAGCGGACATTATTCTCGGCAAACGTAACATCGTCAGCTGACATTTGGAGTCAATTTCCGTAAACAACCGTAGGTGAATACATCGCTTAGCTTATATAGCAAATAGGATGCTAGGGCAATGGTATTCAATAATGATTTGAGTGTAAATTGGAAAATTAAAATCAGAGACGAATTTTATGATTATGAACACGTACAGCAATACTTCTATGAGAAAAAACAAGCATTTATGAGTGGTATAATGCATTTATAAATGATTTTACCCATGATGCTTCTGACCTCAATAGATCTGGATGTCGGCGAAATCGTCAATGACTTGCCAATTATTTCCCAGAAACTATCTTTAGAATTTCCCAACTACAGTTCAGACGCTTCTTTGAGAAATAAATTCATACGTGGGAAATGTGGACATCGTGCAGTGGCAAATATATAGAAAAGATGTAAATATATGATGTGTTAGACAGACGTTCCTGACGTATCCATCTCAGACCTAAGTTGCGCCGCTCAATAATACCCTAACTTGCCATAACAACTGTAGAATGCACCTTAATGCAAAAAACTTAGATTTTGTTGCTGGATCAAAAGCATAATTTCCTAAATTTTAAGTTTTGAAAATATCCTAACAGTTAGTATATGAAAAAGTTATGACATAATTCCGGATACTTTATTAACAGCCCTCGTACAAACCAAATGAGCTTTTTATGTTGAATACTTTCGGAGAAAATGCCCATGTTAATGACAACAACAATTTAGTTCCTATAAGAATGCGTAAAGATCCTGCACCTTCAGCTTTGCTTGATATCACAAAATGCACGTGTTAAACTGACTACCACGCGCGAAGGTGTAAGTGTCAAAGAGAAGATCTTTTATGCACTGATGCATGTGTTTGTGAGTCAGAATTGTGTATAAATAGACGTATCTTGGTGCATTAGACAGTGATAATGATTAGTATATATGGCCTGAGTTAAGTGTACTGAAATGTTTGGTATAGGGTAGCTATGGATATTAAAAGTCTGGTTCTTGCTTCATGTGTCTTCTTGTTTTTGTTGTTGTTGATGATGATGGTGATGATGAGGATAATGTTGAATATAAAAACATTATCACCCATTCTCATTTTTTCGGCCGAAAACCACCAGCAAAATTCCAAAATTCCGACTTTACAGAATTGCAATATTTTTATTACAATATGATAGTATAACATCTATACGGTAAAAAATAAATAATGGCCATTCCTTTAAAGGTGTCTTTCTTTACCTGCATCAATGATTTGAAGAACCCCCAAAACTACCATTTAATTTTACGTGACACGACAGTATTATACCAAATCTGGTAAAAAACATTCAAGTAAGTTACAAAGGACGTAATGTTTTGGTAATTTAACAGGCGATATATAGCTCTATATTAGAAATTCAAGTGACTTGCATAAACTCGAGACATGTAAGAACAAGAAGCACCGCGAGTATGGGATTTATTAGAACTAATGTGTAAAAACAGTCAATATTTAAAACACTTGCTTCTAATTCCTCTCGTAACTTATGATGGCAACAAATTAGTTTATAAGACTAATTATTTCTTTAAGCAATATATGTTCTATCAAACTCAAAACAAATTAGCATGTATTAGGTAAAAATAAAAAAAATATGTCGACCTAACGAAATTTGATCCTTTGTCACGTAATATTCGGTGAAAGTAACTGCTTTAGAATCAAGTCCTGTTTTTTAATTGAGTAGTATTATTTGAAAGTAAAATTAGTTAGAAATTAAAAGACAAATATTTGTTTGATTTGAAATACATATAATTTACATGAAATGAAAATTACCCCTACATTGTGGGTTATTGATATTTACATAGAAGTTACGAAAGAAATCCAATTCAATCTTCTCCTAAAGCATTAAGCTATTTGGATTTCAGTGTCCGATATCGCCTCTTCCTACAATAATATTTCAAATTATCACTATGCAATAAAAACTTACATAATGGTACGGGTTCTCGTTTTTTAAATAGAAACAAAGGCATAGATACCAAGATATAAAGATAAAGATAAAGATATTTTGTCTGCTACCTGCGTTACTATCGTAATATTCAATGTCTATCACTATTCGAATTCTTAAGGTTTAGATCCCTCGGGAATCTTCTATCTGCATTTGGGTTAATGTATTTAAATTCTACATGTAGCGTGGACCGCTGGCTCTATCACAGGTCACTGCTAATAGAAATGTGGTTTTGTGACAAGCACATACGGTATGGAAGGGGGTATACTGCCCGTCTCTGGTGCTTCTTGTGTCTCATTTCTTTCTTTAAAGCTGTCCAAATTCTTACTTTCTATAGATATGTCAAGGAATTCATGGAAAGAATAGTGAAAATTGTTTCAATGTCTGAAAGGATGAGAAGCGGATGTGTAATTTAACTTGACGAAACAGTGAATATTACGTGACGATCCTGATTGCAGCTAAAGGCCTGTTTAACGGGATAAACATTCAGAACACGCAAGTGTATCAGAGAAATACTATTTTGAGTCTTAATGCAAACTTTAAATATCATACCTGTCAAGAGATTATGATATTGAACCAGTAATGTAAATGGCTGTAAATCCAGCAAAACCTTCCTTCGTATTCGGATTACTGTCGTTGAATTTCAAAATGAATGGAAAAAACCTTAAACTTGACGCCATAGTACAAGTACATGTCATGAATAATAATTAGGTTGTTGTCAAACGAAGTTATGGTCACTTTTGTTTTTCAGTGTCACGTTGTATTCAGTCACGTAAAATTAAAACTTACTTTTAAATCAGGATGACTTAACGTGGTTTCAAAATATATTGTCGCACTGTGTGTCAATAGTGTGTATATACTAAAGGCTTTGATATACTTAAATTGATTTAGACATGGTCTTTACCATAAACGAAAAATCGCTGTCACGTACATATTCAAGCGAAAAAGTCCGACACTTGGTGGAGGTATTTCAAATGGCGACCATGAAGTATATACTTCCATTATTTGGATACACATGTTCTGGGGCAATAGCTATATGGATAATTGATTTTAAAAAGCGGTAAGTGGTATGAATTTGCTTCTGTTGTTAATTTAGTGCGCATACAAAAAATATAGTCACGTAGAATTCGCCTGAGTTGTGACAGAGCAAGAAAAGATATTTTTTTCAAAACAGCAAATTTATTTTATGATTCAAGGTTATTTTATCATATTCTTATACACCACGTGTCGAATGAAACATATTCTGCGTATATCGCCTTCTGGACAGAGATTTACCAACCTTTTGAAATTCGGAAAATTGGGTTGTGACACTGATTTTTACGGGGGGTCGTGTTATATAATCGCTGGTTAAGATCAAACGGAAGTTTAGATCGCCCTTGTTTGATATGAATTTATCAGATATATGGTTAAGCAAAAATATGGCATGCGGAACAAGTATATTTTACACTAACAATGTCCCTTTCCAATGGTTAGACTGCTTGTGACACGTTTTCGGCCCAAAAAATGAGAATGGGTGTATATTTAGTAAAGTATACAAAATACATAAAATGAATAAAACAATGAGTGTATGCACGACTTCTGCGTTACGCAACTATCATGCAGAAGACATTTCGGTCATCATTTGACAAATTAAACTCTTTAAATTGGTCTTACTTTCTAAAATGCACATTACTGGCTATCTCTCAAGAATTCATATATAATTCAGCCAAATCTTGAAACAAGATGTGTTTGTGAAGCACGAATGCCTCTGAAAAGGCCAATGATAAGTTTTCATTTTAAGCTTTTAAGTAAATGGTTGATAAGGGTTAATCGATGAGCTTAAGGAAGGTCATATTGCATGGAACAGATAGATATTATTAAAAGAAGGTTACTTACCAAATTTTAGCTTTGTGTGTGAAATACTTTTGGAGAAAAGGCCAATGTTAAGTTTTCACGTTAATTAGTTTTAATGTTAAGATTTCATGTTAAGGGTTGATAAGGGTTAATGGACAACATTGAGGAAGTTCATATTGCATTTAACAGATAAATATCATTGATAGAAGGTTACATACCAAATTTGAGCTTTGCATGTGGAATACTTTTGGAGAAAAGGCCAATGTTAAGTTTTCATATTAAGTTTCAAACTGACGGCCGGACGGACAGATGGCTGGCTGGACAGACGGACAGACAGACCGACAACGGTAAAACATGATGCCATCGATCTATCGATAGGGGTATCAAAATGACTAATTTGTGGTCTTATTTTTATCTATATTAAATTTTCGACATATACACAATTATGGGGGTCAACTTGAATTTAGTTGGCCAATTTTGACAAAACAGAAAGATGATTTTGAAAAAAAGATATATCTGTATCCCTAATAAGTATGTAATACTAGAGATATTGTTTTATTCACTTAAACTGTAAACTGTGTTTCAAGTGATGTGTTATTCATCATATATAAAATTACATGATAGAACCGCAAAATTTTGTGTGTGGTCTATTTGGTTCCAGCGCTAAATTCCTTTCCCTTTGGCTCTATAAAAGCAATGCACTACCCAACAATGCAAACTCTGACCGTCCCATATTGTTCTGATTCCTAAAAAATCTGGCACGGGCCGAGGGAATATTTTCAGCTGTCGATTACTAGTACATAGGTACTTGATAAATATTCGTTTTAAGAGTCATAGTTTTGACATTGTGGTGTTGATATAATCTATATCTATCCCACATGCTGTTTTATTGAATTGTTATTTTGACTCATACAATTCTAATTAATTTCCAGGAATATGCATTAAAAGCTTTACAAATCCCTGCAAATATGATTTAAAACATAATTTCTAATAATACATCGCATTTATGTGTAAAACTTTTTGTTACATCAATGTTTGGATATTTTGTAATTTTTGGGAAAAATTACCCCACCCACTTTTAGCTATGACTACAAGCCTAAGCTAAAGACTAATTCTGTGAATAAATACATATAACTCAAGAACAGGTTTCTGGGCAATTTTTAAGTACAATTTCAACCACACAAACATACCTTTTGTATTTTTAAAACTTTTTTTTTTCACTTGTAGACAAAACTTATTTCGGTGATTTTTAGCCAATTTTTGCTATATTTATGAATATTCACAAATATACAAAATCAAAAAGTTGTAAATTATTCATGTAAGTTAAAGTGAAAATCATCAGCTTGATTTTGATACCAAAATAATTGTTTTAGCTTGATAAATGAGTAAGTTATGGGGTATTTTAGGAGGTATGTATGAAAAGTGCACCGAATGACCTTTGACCTTGATTTTATAAAAGTCCTACCACTTTTAAGCATGTCATCCACCCTTAACCAAAGCGTGGGACCCTAACGTATTGAAAAATACCACTCCAATTTTTATAGGTCACCGGTTGCAAGAACTTTTAATTTAACCCCCTTTGTAAAAGCTGGCTCCTAGACTACTCCCAATTTATCACTCAGTTGAACGTGATCATTCACTTCCGCTCCTTTACTGTGAACTTAGGCGTCCTTTGTTGAACTTGAATGGAGTAAAAGTCAAGGAAATATTCTAGAATTAAGCCATTAATCTTGTTAGCGTTAAAGGGACATAACACTCAAATTTGATTTTTTAAAAGTTTGTCGTGATTCAAAGATCGGTTATTCTAATGCGCACATGCTATCAGTTTTTTTAAAGTTGTTATTTGTAAGCGAAAAATACGTCTTTAAAGTTGAGACAGAAAAGACAAATTCCATATAAATCTGAACTGTTGTCCACAACAATTTGTTTAGGCCCCTAATTTTAGTGCAAAAATATAAGTTTCTCGTAAACGGTTTGATATTTTGTCTTGAAATTTTCAGAATTTTCGTAAGAATATTTGCTCTTTCAGAGAAAAAAAAAGCAAAAACTATGAAAAATAAATGTGAAGTGTCACTTAAAGATTTCAGGATCCTGATCAGGCAGTATGTATATGCAGGTTGATCTGATCCATGTCTCAAATGCTCAAATTTCTCCCCTTTCCATATAAAATAATTATGTACACGTAATAAAATAAAATCATGATAATATGTTACGACTTACCACTGCCTAAGTATGCCATACTGTAGATAACATTGTCACGTGATAAAATAGTTTGTGGTATCTACTTTCACTTTCGGTTTCCATATAGTCGCTTTTAAACAAAAACCTCGTAACTGCAGCTTGTTTTAATCTACAGTTACGAGTGTTTTGTCAAAAGTATCGATATACGTTTATAGAGGATAATCGTTTGTTTCAGTGTAAGATCGATTTATATTTCATTGAGTGAGCAACAAAAGCTTTATTTTCACGAGTGGCGAAGCCACGAGTGAAAATGCAGCTTTCGTTGTTCACGAAATGAAATATAAATCAATCTTACTCGAAAAACAAACGATTATTCTATTTCTTTAATGGAAAAATTAGACAGAATGCAAAAAAAATATGTCAGCTTTTCTTAAAGCGCGTCATTTTGCACGTGACTGCTATGCAACGTTTATAATGACGTCACTTATTTGGTCCGGCTTAGATAACGTCCGATAGGGTGATATGAACGAAAGCGGGGCACAAGTTTTTGATAATTTCACTGGATATGCGGTGAGTTTATCAAAATGATAATCTACCGTTATTTCCCAATAATCCACCGAAAAGCATTAAAGAAATATATATAAATACCGGTTTTTAATTGCCCTATTTAGGTCACCTGACCGAAGGTCATGGTGACCTATTGCGACCGTGTCTCGTCCGACGTCGGGCGCCGTGCGCCGTGTGTCGTGCGTTAACTTTCAACATTTTCGACTTCTTCTGGAGAACATTGGACAGATTTCAAAAAAACCTGGCAGAAAGCATCCCAATGGTAAGGCGCTTCAGATTTGTACAAATAATGGTTTTATCCTTCCTTGGGGCCCCAAAAGGCACCAAAAAAGGGGTCAAAATGGGTAAATTTGGTACTTCTTAAAAAATCTTCTTGTCATGAACTGGCCATGGGATTTGCTTCATAGTTGGTATTTATATACTTTGGGGCAAGGACTACAAAGTGTGTACAAAAAAAGATATGTTCAAACATGGTCGTGCTAGGGGTGGGGATCTTCGGTGCAGGTGTAATGCCTTATTTTTTCTGTTTCCGACATTTTCATGGAAACCATTGGACGGATTTCAGCCAAACTTGCCATGAAGCATCATCATAGTAAGGGGATTCAGATTCACACAAGTCATGGTGTTATCTCTCCTTGTTGCCCCGTATGGCACAAAAAAGTGAAAAAAGGGTAAATTTGGCACATCTCAAAAAGTTTTCTTGCTGTGTGATTGGATTCAAATTTAGTATTTACACTGGTGGTGAACTCGGCCAAAGCGATGGACGTTTTTTTCGCGATCAATGTATTCCGCCGGTGTTGTTAAAAAAATCGTAACTACGGCTTTATCGAAGCCGTAGTTACGAGATTTTATTTCAACACCGACAGTTTGACAATACAAAACGGTAAACCCGGTCTGTTTTTAGAACAAGTTCATTACCATTAGAAAAAAATCTATAAACTCACATTTAAACGCAAAATATCTACACCTTGATGTAGCTAAAATTGGTTTAGTTCACCACCAGTGATTTAGAGTCTTTAAGGCATGGACCCACAAAGTTTGTACAAAAATGAATTGGTCAAGAAATGGCTATGCTAGGGTGGGGGAGGGTCTAGGTGAGGCATAGGTTATGTGTTAACTTTACTTTTTCTACTTCTTCTTAAGAATTTATGGATGGATTTCAACCAAACTTGGCTGGAAGCATTCCCATGGGAAGGTTCTTTAAATGATACAATTCATTGAATTATCACCCCTTGGGCCCCATAAGGGTCAAAAAAGGGAAAACCTGATCTTTGGATTCAGGTGACCAATAAGGCCTTCTGGGCCTCTTGTTGTTTTTCTTTTTGAAATAAGGACACTGGCATTATGAGTTTTAAGAACACCATGGATCTAGATCAGTCTGAACATAAACGCAGTCTGATCATAACCCATTTTCGTCTTGTATGTACAGCTTCTTTATAAGATATGGCAACTACACGACCACTGGCGTAGGAAGAGTCGGGGACCAGGGCCCCAATTATTTAGAGGGGGCAGCATATTCTATGCCCACCAATAATACACCCATATTTTCCTTTAAGAAGGGGCCAGGTATAAAATGCTGTCTGAAAATGTCCAGTTTGCAGCAAATAGCTTCTTAGAATTCTAAATTTTATGGGGGCATGTATATTGCTCAAAATATCATCAACATTCATATTCAAGACCCCTGCTTAATTATTAATTGTACGTATTTGCTTAACCCCTTCCAAAACAACAAACATTTAGACTTTTCTAGTTGAAAGCTATACGGACGACAAATACAGTCGACACTCGTTGTGTCGAAGTCGGAGATCTTGTTTCAAAGAAAATCACCGATATACAGTTAGTACTCGTTATTATCTTGACATCAATCATAATACGTCAACACATCAGTTGTTTGACAAATGCGATTTTCAAATAAGGTGAGTTGGGGTCTTGGGGCCATGTATAAAATCAACATCATTCATCAAACATTTAATTGATTTTTGTTTAAATTGAGTAAGAAGTTAAAACAAAAGTGTTTGTGGAAATATGGCATGGGTCCTCTGTTACACAAGACTATGTTGTTTAGGCACAAGGTCCAGCATGTTTCACCAATACGAGTTGGTCAAACAGCCTACAGTTGATCAGGTCTAGCACACACTTGCTGGCTGTAAAAAATATTGAAATCATAATTAACCATTTCCCAAACGGCAAATTTTCAAAATTACCATTTCAAAAGCTGCTGCAAACAACAAATGGACCTTGTTTAAGATAGAATTTATGTACAATATATCACAGAAAATATTGAGACAAAAGGAGAAACTGTTGGTTATCAGCAGTTTCTTCTTTTGTCATAATGTTTCCCAAGCCTATTCCACCAGGGACGTCAAAACCAGGTCTTGTTTGGGAAAGGGTTAACTATTTTCTATACCACAAACAGGGTCCTGAAGTATCACACTCTATTTTACCACGTTGTTTAGGCAAAAGCTCCAGCATGTTAAAACAGTACAGAATATGTCAGTGGTGTCAAGGTTCAATTGTCAGTTTAAATATACATGTTTGTTCCTATTCTTTAAAGTCGGTTTTAGGTAACACTTTCAGATCTAATATTATTGTTCTTTAGTGAAACCTTACTTTGGAGAGTTTTGCGCATGAATTCTGTCTCACCTTTTGACGTTGATTTGACAAATTTTCATTAAGATATATGTAATTCAGCTTTCACGTGGACTAAATATAGTCGCTTTTCAACAAAAACCTCATAACTGCAGCTTATTTTAAGCTGCAGCTACGAGTTTGTTGAAAAACAACGATATGGTTGTTAGGTAGGTTTGATAATCAATTATTCGGAAAGGGACACCATCCTGCAATTCAACATCTTGAGGCAGAGTGACATTGTCTCCCTTGTACTGAAATATGCCTATTGAATTTACAGTCAATGACCAATGATCATTTTGCTCTGAATCATTTTACAATATGACAGCCGATATCAAAATGTTATCTTGTTGTTCTTTATTTTTAAAAGTCGAACGCGCATAATATCTGAACTTAGACTTATCAATATCTCTTTGAATCTTTAATCAGTTCCCAAAAAGTCATCAGGGGCCAGTTTCATCACAACATTTTTAAAGAGCTATGTAATGCGATTGTTGTTTTAAGCGTTTTTTAAGTCATCGGTTAGTCAAAAATACGTCTTAAATATTTTGATGAAACAGGCCCCAGGATCCAAATTTAGGCCCACTAACAACTTACGAACATTTGTTTTGCGAAAATTATAAAGAGACATTTGATTGAACGTGAAATGTGCTGTTAGCCATTGATAGCCAATCAGAATGCTTACGTTCAAATGTACGCCAAAAATTAAGGGTGTTTAGTAATGCGGGGCCCTAGTCTTGAAGTCTTTTAGCTTAGGAATTACAAGAAGAAATTGTTGATTGCAGTTTTAGTTCAAAAATACCTTTGTGATCTGCGAGTCTTTCGAATTTGGATCAATCCATGATATTATCAATTGAGAAAGAATGGTAAACCCTTTCCCAAACAAGACCTGGTTTTGAAGTCCCTCATAGAAAAGGCTTGAGAAAACATTAAGACAAAAGAAGAAAATGCTGATAACCAGCATTTTCTCCTTTTGCCTCAATATTTTCTTTGCTTTATTGTGCGTAAATCTTATACTTAATAATGCCTATTTTGTCGCCTGCAACAACTTTCAAATTTGACCACCATAAAAATTTGTCGTTTGGGAAAGGTTTAAATGAGCAAGATAAAGTGACGCCAAATACGTCAAATACGTACCGTACGTTCGTCCGTCTGTCCCACACACCGGATCATTAACTACACAGTTGTATATACAGTGTGCGTCTCTACGTTCGTCTGTGTCAGTGCTCAGACACTCTCCTGAGTGATACACGACCAGGTCTGGGTTCCATTCGCATCTTCTCTTCATTAGCTGACACACGTTTTCTGCGAAAAGTAGATTAAGGAGAAAACAATGTACGTTATATCGGCATTATTTATAAACAGACATTGAAGAGGTACTATTATAGCATTAGACACAAAATTCGATCCGATCAGCCTGTGTGCACACCCAATCTGATCAAGAATAAGCTTGCTCGTTGAAAGCCTGATCAACTTTAACCCATTACCAAACGACAAAACTTTGGGGTAGTCCAATTTAAAAGAAGTTGCAGACGACATTTCAATGTGATGAAATTTCGAAACTTTATAGTTTTTGGCGTAGAAAACATTGTGGGAAATGAAGAAATTACTTGTCACAAGCAATTTCTTCATTTTCAACAATGTTTTCAAAAGTCATTATATTGTTGGAGTCAAATTGAGTCACTGTGTGGTAATGGATTAAACGAGATGAGACCAACACGTATCATAATCAGACTGCACATACGTACATGCTGAACTTAAAATATATATGTTGGGATCAAATTCTAATGTAACAAAGTCAACAATTTAACAATTTTACTAACAACTTTATTCAAGCTGTAACACAAAGTACATAGCCCCAGGTTCGACAAAATATTGAGAGAGAATTCGTTCAATGTGTGTAGCTCACTCTCTCTACCCAGACTCTGACTGTGCTGCTCAGTGCCTGCATTATTAGTCTCTGAGCCAGAAACATGTTTGCTCCCCCCCAGGGGGAATTTTGTAGACATAGTTTTTCATAAAGTACAATATCTTAGAAACATTTTGAGCATTGTTTGCACTCTGGCCGTTGGGGCTTTTGGCTGTAACCCTTATCTAAAACCCTTAACCCTTTCATTTTTTTCATTCAAATTTACAATACTTATTTGGTCATATTTTTATTGAATATTGTCCTACAAATGTCTAAATGGTATCAAATGAAAGCTTATGACTTGCTCTTTCATTTTAAGTTATTTTATGCAAATTAGCTCATTTGCATATTCATGAATATTAATGATTTCCCTTAAAATTTCCATTTTTTGGCGAAAATTTGATAAATACTTTCTTAACCCTTTCCCAAACAAGACCTGGTTTTGACGTCCATAATAGAAATCCATTGGGAAAACATAGAGAGAAAAGAAGAAACTGCTGATAACCAGCAGTTTCTCCTTTTGCCTCAATATTTTCTATGTTATATTGTACACAAATTCAACCTTCATCAACATTCATTTTGGCGTCTTCAGTAGCTTTTGAATTGGAAACCCCTAAAATTTTGCCGTTTGGGAAAGGGTTAAAAAAGGCATTTTAGTCCAGGGGGAATTTTGTAAACATGGTTTATTAGTAAGAACATTCTATTAGAAACATTTTGAGCCTTGTTTGCACTCTGGCGGTTGGGGCTTTTCGGCCCGACCCTTATCTAAACCCTTAACCCTACCAAATTGTTCATTCAAATTTTGAAAATGAATTTGGTCATATATTGGTTGAATATTTACACACAGATGTCAGAATGGTATCAAATGAAAGCTTATGACTTGCTCTTTCCTTTTAAGATATGTTATGCAAATTAGCTCATTTGCATATTCATGAATATTAATTATTTTTCCTAATATTGCGATTTTCGACCAAAATCTGGTAAATACTTTCCAAAACAAGACATTTTTGTGCAGGGGAATTGTGTAAACATAACTAATCTTAAAGATAATCATATAACACACATTTTGAGCGATGTTTGCACTTTGGCTGTTGGGGCATTTGGCCAAAACCCTTATCTAAACCCTTAACCCTATAAAATTGTTCAGTCATTTCAAAACGTTTTTTATCATATCTTGGTTGAATATTGACCTACAGATGGAAGAATGGTATCAAATGAAATCTTATGACTGTCCCAATAATTTGCCATATTTTTTTTTTTTGCAAATTATCTCATTTGCATATTCATGAATATTAATGACATTACTTAAAACTGACCTTTTTAGCGGGTATTTGGTAAATACTTTCAAAAACATTGTGTTTCTACTCAAGGGGAATCATGTAATCATAGTTTATCTTAAAGCACATTTTATTAGAAACATTTTGAGCAATGTTTACAATCTGGCGGTTGGGGCTTTTGGCCGTGACCCTTATCTAAACCCTTAACCACATCAATTTTTCATCTGAATTTTAAAAACGTTTTTGGTCATAGCTTGATTGAATATTGACCTACAGATGTAAGAATGGTATCAAATGAAAGCTAATGACTTTTTCTTTAATTTGCACTTTTTTATGCAAATTGGCTCATTTGCATATGCATGTATATTAATGGTTTATCTACAATTTGTGATTGTTTTCAAGTTAAATACCTACCAAAAGGTGGGATTTTTTTCTTTTTCACGAGTTTTTAACCATCTGATATCCATATTCACTCTTTTAACAACATATAACCCTTATTTGAGATCTATTTGGTGTTATGTTTGGAAGTAACTGCGATTTTAAAGTGTGCAACCCATCATATTTTGTTCCTATAAATCTTATTATCAATGTATGTATTCAGTTTCCAATTGATTTTTTTAATCTTTTTTGTTTAAGAGCAAATAAGTTTGATTGATTCCATGTATTGTACTGGTGTTATTGCTTATATCTAGTTTAGTTGACAGAATGTTATCCTTTGATGAATCCAAAATTGCCTCAAAATAGGACTTTGAACATAAACATTTTATCAAATGCCATATAATGATACAAAAGGTGTCTAACCTGCGGGACTTTATCCTAATACATATATAAAATTAATTATTTCAATTATTTTTGTAATTTTTATGGCTGAATAGAGATCCTGGAATGCAGACAAATTGCATACATATAGCAGGATAACATTGTTAAGCAATTATAAAGTCCCATTTTTTGCCATTCACATGGAGAAAACAGCATGATTTTGTTCAATCTGGAGAGCCATTCCTTGTGTATTCCTCATAGCCAAGTCAATTTGTTGGCCGTAAGTGTATTTGATATGTGGCTGACAGATCAGGGACACTGGTATTACCATTCCTTTATGCTCTATTGAGGTATTTTAACTTCAGATGATTTAAGCTTGGGGTGCCATATGTAAAGCTTATGTATCAGAAGCATAAATCAAGAAATGTACTCGCTGTACGTATGTAGCTAGAGTACAGACAATAACCGATTGTGATTAAAAGATTATTGCAGTTATTTACAATGCATTTATTTGTCTATATCAGATCAGAACAGATGTGAACTGTGAACTAATCCATACTACCGACAGCCCATGCTGAATGTACATTCATATTCTTCCGAACATATACATATGTCTTATATGTGCTTTCAGCATAGTATAACCTCACAATGGAATGAAAATAGTTCCCTTGCGATACATATACAATATCTTTCAATATGGCATATGTTTTCAAGGATGGCATTAGATAGCCATAGATATTTTCAGTTCAATTCTTTCCTGATATTTAAATGCTACAACTAAAACCTGGTTTAGATCAGCATATGAAATCCCATATTAAGACACTTACTTTTTGCACTGTTTTAGGACAATTTGACCAAAAATGATTAACATCACACTTTGGGGCAATCTTGGAATTACTTACACTCTGGGTGTTTGGCTAGGTTATCATAATGGAAACCAACATAGATAAACACTAGAATGTCTATATAATGCAAAGAACCATCAGCATTTATTGTACTAAACACAACAGGGTTACTATGTACTTAACATTACAGGGTTACTATATAACACATACTTTAGCACTGTCAAATGGAATACATTTTATGGATTTTCCACAATAAATGTGGTTTTATCCCAAACATTTAAAGAATCAATAATATTCATGAATAAGCAAATGAGCAAATTGCCAATATACAAGCAATTCACTAGATTTCATTTGATACCATTATGACGTTTGTATGTCAATTTTTGATCAAGATATGACCAAAAACATATTGAGAATTTTAATGAACAATTTGATAGGGTTAAGGGTTTAGATAAGGGGTTTTACCAAAAGCTCCGACTACCACAGTGCAAAAATCGCTTATAATGTTATTTATATAATGTTCTTTAAGATAAATCATGTTTGCATAATTCCCCCTGAACAGCAACGCCTTGTTTCTGAAAGTATTTTCTGAAAGTATTTAACAGGTTTTCCCTGAAAAATCACAATTTTAAGGAAAATCATTAATTCTCATGAATATGCAAATGAACTAATTTGCATAGAAAATAATAGCACATGAAAGAGTCATTCATAAGCTTTCATTTGATACTGTAGTGACATCTGTAAGTCAATATTCAATCAAGCTGTGACCAAAAACGTTTTGAAAATTCAAATGAAAAAATTGATGGGGTTAAAGGTTTAGAAAAGGGTCACGGCCAAAAGTCCTAACCGCCAGATTGCAAACATTGCTCAAAATGTTTCCAATAAAATGTTCTAAAGATAAACTATGTTTACATGATTCCCCCTGAGTAGAAACACAATGTTTTTGAAAGTATTTACCAAATGCCACTAAAAAGGTCACAGTTTTCAGTAATGTCATTAATATTCATGAATATGCAAATGAGATAATTTGCATAAAATTTATACCAAATTATTGGGACAGTCATAAGCTTTCCTTTGACACCATTCTTATATCTGGAGGTCAATATTCAACCAAGATATGATGAAAAACGTTTTGAAATGACTGAACTATTTCATAGGGTTAAGGGTTTAGATAAGGGTTTTGGCCAAAAGCCCCAACAGCCAAAGTGCAAACATCACTCAAAATGTTTCTTACATGATTTTCTTTAAGATTAATTATGTTTACACAATTCCCCTGCACAAAAATGTCTTGTTTTGGAAAGTATTTACCAGATTTTAGTCGAAAATCACAATTTGAGGAAAAATAATTAATATTCATGAATATGCAAATGAGCTAATTTGCATAACATATCTTAAAATGAAAGAGAAAGTCATAAGCTTTCATTTGATACCATTCTGACATCTGTGTGTAAATATTCAACCAAGATATGACCAAATTCATTTTCAAAATTTGAATGAACAATTTGGTAGGGTTAAGGGTTTAGATAAGGGTCGGGCCGAAAAGCCCCAACCGCCAGAGTGCAAACAAGGCTCAAAATGTTTCTAATAGAATGTTCTTACTGATAAACCATGTTTACAAAATTACCCCTGGACAGAAACGCCTTGTTTTGGAAATTATTAACCAAATTTTAATCAAAAATTGACAATTTTAAGGAAAATCATTAATATTCATGAATATGCAAATGAGCTAATTTGCATAAAATAACTACAAATGAAAGAGCAAGTCATAAGCTTTCATTTGATACCATATTGACATATGTAGGTCAAAAGTCAATAAAGATATGACCAAATAAATGTTTGTATATTTGAATAAAAATTTTAAAAGGGTTAAGGGTTTTAGATAAGGGTTACAGCCAAAAGCCCCAACGGCCAGAGTGCAAACAACGCTCATCTTGTAGCATTTGGTATAAGCTTTCAGAAAATCATACCCTTCAAAATTCCCCCTGGGGGGGGGGGGGAGCAGGGGTTATTGGTGGCTCAAGGTTTATATATGATACCCAGGACCGACCACGAATGACCAAAAAAATGGACGCCAGGTCTATGAAAGCAATGGTCAGTTCTTGGAATCGGTCCGGAGATCAATACCACATGTAGTAACATGTACACACACATATATACGCGTACATGTCATACATGCTGTACAGGTATTACTTATAGCCAGTGTGAACACGGCACGTAAAAATGGGAAATGTATAATAACACAATACCCATTTTGTTACACTAAAAATCTGCTAATACAGATAATGCGATGATTTTTGTCGTAGTGCATAAGAATCCATACTTTAAAGGGACATAACATTCCAAATACATTATGAAAAGTATGTCTTGATGCAAAGATTGGTTATCTAATGCGTATAAATGCTATCAGCTATTTTGAGGTTATTGTTTACAAGAGAGAAATGCGCCTTTAGAGTTGAGACACGCATGACAAATTGCGTATAAATCGGAACTGTTGTCCACAATAATTTTTCTATTCAAAAGCACAAAAATATCTATTTCTCGTAAACAGTGCAATATTTTGGCTTGAAATGTTCTGAATGTTCAAAAGAAAAAAGGCTCTTTCAGAAAAAAAAAAAACAAAAAACAAAAGTAGCATTTATTTAAAAAATATGTGAAAGGTCACTTTAATTCCTTAACATTGATTTTAGCATCAAAATTGCATAGCTGCAGCATGAAGAATATAAAAAGAAAATAATATACAATGCATGTAAACCTTTTCATTATTCGACAAAATTAATGTCGATATATCGAGTGTCAACTCTATATTGTTTGAAGTTGAATTCTGTCACTAGGCTTGATTTTGAAAAAGAAGATACATGGTTAGACATTGGCTAATGATAGTACGTATTAAGGTTGTCCATCCCTAATGAGATTCGGGTAATATCGGAATTATTCGGGAGCGGTCGAAAACATTCGGCGGTGGACCATTCCACCGCCGAATGTTTACGATCGCGCCTGAATAAGTTCGGACACGTTACGACGACGCTCGAATAAATCCGATGTAAGTATGAATCTCAAAATGACCGCATTACGGGTATTCTACCTTAAAGCTACTTGTATTTTATGCAGCAAAGAGTCAGCAAATTTTCAAGGATACGGATGATAAAAAGTGCGTCTATTAAAACATTTTTAATGAAAGTTGTAAACTGTAGCAAAAATTAGCATACAAATGTGCGTTAACGATGTTTAACTACATGTGCTTCCCTCATATGAAACATAAATCATTTTTCTATTATGATATTTATTACTTTTTCTTGACACCTGAATTCCTGTCATAGCTTCAAATTGGTTTGAGTTGGGATCTGGGAAAATGTTGTTGTTGGATTTGAGACCAGCGTTGATCCAGATCAGCCTGTACGAACGCGCAGTGTGATCAAGATCCATATTGTTCTCTTAAAGTTTCTTTCTAACTTTTGGCAACTGTAAAGCAATAATATAGATTCTGGTCAGACTGCACTCTGGTTGACTTTGATCCAAGCTAATCTAAAGAGCCTTAAGGTATTCGCACACTAATGAACGTCAAAAATCATCGGCAAATGTCGACATATGTCGACATTTTCCGTATTTTCTTTCAAATATTTTTTCCAAAGGAAATTATTTGTGTTAGTATAATTAAATCCATTTGTTCCAATATTTTAGAGTTTTAAAGATAAAATGATGAAAAAAAATAACCTCTTACTGCATTTATCTTGAAACAAAAGTTACAGTTCAGGATTTGTTTTGATGACGTCATAACGTCGCCGCCAAAAAATACGACGTCGTTCCCGCGTTCTGTATAATTGACGTCGACGCGTGTATAGCTTGTTGTCATACAACTAAAACCAAATTGTAGGGAAATCGGTTAATAGATTTGTAAATGGGTGATTTGTAGGTGAATTATAATTCAATTTTCAGTTTAACCTCTTCACAAAATCATGCCCGAAAGGATAGATACTTAAAGCAAAATAAAATTTAACATGTTCTTTGTGTGTGTTAAAAAACGCACAAGGCATGTTTCCATGGCGATTTCTTTAATTTTGGACGGCGAAACTTCCCTATTCTTATTTATTTACTTCCTACATCTGTGTAGATATTTTTCAAGTTCTGATTAGAAAGGCCCCACTAATACTTAATGTAGAATGACTTTTTAATTATGACAACCCCAAAGAATTAAAACAGATTTTCAAGAGAATTTTGTTGCTATGCATTCCAACTTTTTCATTTTTTGCAATATTATTGTTGCCACAATATGTCAAGAGTAATTTTTTTTATAGTAGTATATTTAATAAGCTCTTGTTTGGTGCATAAATCATAGATGTTTCTGGAAAATGTCACTTTTTATTGACATTTGAGCGTCTGTTACTCAGTGCGTTAAAAGCCCATTTTCATATCGGTGTGATAAATCTTAAATTTGTCATAAAATTGTAAAATTGCGGTCAAATTCCTTTATTTTTTCAGAAAAGGTGTCTCTTTGTATGTAGATTAAAAAAATAAAGTTATCCACCCCGTAGAATTTTATGCCCATTAGTGTGTGAATACCTTAAGAGATAAGATTCATAGATAGATCTATATAGATCTTATATAAAATGATTTTATTTACAAAATATTACAATATTGCAAGAAAAAGCTGCTGATAAGCCTTTTGTATCTCAAATTTATTATTATTATACGCCCGAAGGGTCGTATTATGTTATGGCCCCGCTCGTCTGTCTGTCTGTCCGTCTGTCCGTCCGTCCGTCTGTCCGTCTGTCCGTCTGTCCGTCCGTCCGTCCGTCCGTTAGCAATTTCTTGTGTGCGCAACTCCTCCTACAGTTTTGATCGGAATTTGATCAAACTTGCCACAATGAATCTCCATGGTGTCTAGTTGTGCATCCCGCTTACGGAATTCAGATAACTGTTTTCGTTCTTGAATTATCTGCCCTTGAATTAAAAAAAATGCCCATTTTCTTGTGTGCGCAACTCCTCCTACAGTTTTGATCAGAATTTGATCAAACTTGCCACAATGAATCTCCATGGTATCTAGTTTTGCACACCGCTTACGGAATTTAGATAACTGTTTTCCTTCTTGAATTATCTGCCCTTGAATTTAAGAAAAAATGCCCATTTTCTCAAAAATGTCCATTTTCTCCTGTGTGCAACTCCTATAGTTTCAAGCAGAATTTAATCAAACTAGCCACAATTAATCTCTATAGTGTCTTGTTGTGCAAACAAAAACTTTTGATAACTTTTCATTTTTTGAATTAACTGCCTTTGAATCGAAAAAATGGCCAATTTTACTGACAAGCCCCTCTCGGGCGTATATGCGCCGCTTTGCGAAGCTCTTGTTTCCTGTATGTAGCGTAAAGTCCAGGCCTTATTTGGAAATTACTGATTCAGTACAAGATGGGTGGCCGTATCTGGACATTAAATCTAAATACCACAGCGTGATATGGGATGCTATACTAACAATGATACACTGGTCATTTTAATGAACTGTGGTTTAGAGTGGACACTACAAAACACATAGTTCAGAAAGTTCAACTCGAGAGGACACTTTGTAATTCTTTCCCAAACAATATCTACTTTTGACGTCCTTAGATGGGACAGTTTGGTAAAACTAGTGAGGTAAAAGAAGGAAGCGCTGGAAATCAGCATTTTCTACTTTTGCTTCATTATGTTATATGTGATTTGTTCTACAAAAATGCTATGCATGTAAACTAATGTCCACTTTGTCGCACGCAGCAGATTTTAAATTTGACCAGTCTATTTTATTGTTGTTTGTCAAAGTATGAATAACGATAACAGTGATTACTACAAAACTCTTATTTCTGTAAGGTCAACTCTACAGGATTCTTTTTAATCTTTGGATTTGCTGTAACAGTACTAATAAATACATCAATGGGTCACTGTCAAAATATTCTGGTTTTATTCATGACCAATGAAATGTCCGCTGTTTAAATTGATTTCAGTGAACTTGCATTTTGTATCTAACAAGTAAAACATACACTTACACAAAGACGCCGAAGGAGTAGATCCATCACTTATTTCGTAGAATGTATACACTTACTTTTCAATTTGGAGAAGTTCAATAGTATGTTACTAGTATTTTGTACAAGTATTTTGAAGAAGTATTTACTGTTACAAGTATCTTTGTATACAAGAATCATCTGACCATTTAATGTGTATAACAGAAAGTTCCAGCTCTATTTTTCGTTAAAGCTACTAATGTACGTTACCATATGTTACGCTGTCTGATCCACATATAGGTTGTTTGTCCAAACCACAATTTCCAAAATCACACGTCGAAGGATTAGCCCTGGTCCATGAGGCGGTTATGTAGATTGCTGAAGTAGAGATATATTAGGGCATTTCATCCATCATTACCTACCACGCTCTTCGTGCATCTAGGTCGTGATCCATTGCCACGTATGACGCCAGAAGTTGCCCGATGTGTTTGGTATCTTTTGATGGATTGTCTTAACCCATTCCCGCAAAGTGACACCTTTTAACGCCCTTCAAGATAATGGCTTTGGAAAACATTGTGGAAAATGAAGAAATTGCTTGTGACAAGCAAAGTCGTAATCAAATTATCTCTCTCTAAAAACCAGAATCCTCGTTACTACATGTCAGAAGAATCCCTACGGCAAATGAGTTTAGAATGTAGATGATTACAATATGTACGCATTGATGTCTGCTAGAAAAGACTGTTCATCTACTCATCAATAGGATTGTAAATATTTAACAATATCAGGACTGTGATATGCATGTTCCGTTTCTTCAAGTAACTTACAAAAGTCGCAAGCAAGTGTCAAAACAAATTGCTCTTTCACATCAGTTAAAATAAGTAGGCTATTGGCCAATGACAGATATGCAATCAAGATTTAAAGGGGGACCTGCTATGCTGTCGAAAATGCAAATGGCACAAAAATTACAATCCAGAAATAACGTATGAAATTACCAACCTGAAGGGGTAGATCATTTAGGTCCATTGTTAGCACTTTATTAAACTTGTATTAAAATCCAAGTCAATGAATAACGTGCGGATCCGTTTTTATTGTCCTTATTTTTGTTTTGTAACTGTTGTATATGCCCAACCTTCAAATAGCAATTACGTCAGAGGTACGTCATCTGTGCTCAGCGAGATTTAACACATCATACAACCGGCTGCATCTAAAGTAAGCGACAGATTCGGCATCCGATGTCAGGTGCATGGTAGGTCAAATTAATTTACTTTTACAAATAAACGAAAGGATCTTTGGTATTCTATAATTGATAAATACACGTATAAATGTTCAGTGCCTCTACAAAATAAACCTTTCCACGTATCCCTGGAAAATAAGGTCACAGTCATCGACGCAGCCGGTTGTACGGTGTGTTAATACCGCGGGGGGTGTCTCGTTGACCTTGACCTCGCCTCGTTTTGAAGTAAAAATAGAATCTGCAAACACGCTTGTTAAGGATTGATCTATAGCAAAGGAAAGATGGTTATTCGCAGTGATATGAGGTTTTTATGCATTGCAAATTGTAATGTACAAATATGAGTTCCCGAATAGTTCGGAAACATAAAAACCTAGCATGGGCCCCTTTAAGTTGAGTTTCGGACTCGAAGTAATTCGTACTCCGGGCCAATTACCCAATGTGGCTTGTAGTATTTCTATCAAGGCCAACTGAAAGGCTTTTTATTCGACTGTACTTGTAGTTACATGTAGGTAGTGTTAAAGCATGTGTATGTTTTATCACGTTACTAATTATAGCCTACATGTAAAAATGTTTGTTGAATAATGAATTCTTGAACAAGTTTACATTTATCTTTTTTAATGTGAATATTCGTCATATTTTTACTGGTTAATAGGGTAATTACAGGGCAATTATTAGTTCATTCAGGTCAAGTCTATGCTCTCGTGTAATTCATATTTATCAGAAGTCAGTTACTGGTTAACCTATTACAGCATAATGACGTCCCACAAGATAAAGACTTTGGACAGCATTTGCAATTTCTTTGTCACAATTGTTTCTACCCGGAAACGCCAAAACATGTAGAAATTCATTTTATGATATTTCCGTCTTCCGTGTCTTTGATTTTTGTAAGACATTTTTTCCGTCTTGAAGTGAGTGAATCAAGATCGAAATCGAACGAAAATATATTCACGATTCAACTGGATTTCAGTTACAATACCTTCTCTGAAGATGTGCCTTATCCATAAAAAGGTAACGGTTTGTCTATTGTAGTGTCACCCTATTTTAACCCATTACCAAACAACAAAATTTTAGGGTGGTCCAAATTGAAAGATCCTGCAGACGACGATTTCAAGTGAATGTATTTTTTTTAATTCTTAGGTCTTTTAGGGTGGAAAACATAGTGGGACATGAAGAAATTGCTTGTGACAAGCAATTTCTTCATTTTCCACAATGTTTTCCAAAGCCGTTATCGCTTGGGGAGTCCAAAAGAGTCAATATGTTGTAATGGGTTAAAGGACGTGCCAATTTGGCTTATGAGACACTCTCTTCTGAATACACAATACCTCCCACTCATGATGCCGGGCGTCTGGCAGAGATAGGTCTTCCACCGGTATTCCCTGCGTTCATTTCATCAGATCCAAGCGAATAAGGCTACTTGTTTATTCGTATATTTCAAAATATGGGTCTACATGTATGAATAAAGTCCACATTATAGTCTGTGATAATCGGTAATCCGTGTGCATTAGAGAATGCCAACAACGCAAATCAGAGAAACAATTCCTTGGTAATGATGAAACTGCTTGTTGGCATATCTGTAGACGCGTCGTATTCATGTGACGTCACGTCAAAAACAACATTAATAAACAACAAATATGAGATAAACAGTCGATTACAGGGATATTGTACATAAAGAGTACAAAAAATAACTGAAATCCTTTGATATAATTGTTTTAGAGAAAACACATCGTTTTGTAGAACCTGTTAAATGCGTTTTAGTATTCAGACGTCAAACTGACGTCAACTTACAAACACACGCGCTTATTGCTTATATGAATGGTTTTAGCAATTTTCTGTTCATGATCACACACAATAAAGGTAAAATCATTAAAATATTATATCAAGAGTCACAACTTATGATTACGTCAAAAGATAAATAACGTCGATGATAGGTCAATTTTATTTAATACATAAATTCACTGTATTACGTTTGCAAAGTGAAATGACCCTTAAACTTTTACTTTTTACTGTTCCATTATGTGATTTCCCTTCGATATTTTTGCCCTGACGCCTTAACGTCATCAACGTCATTGTAACGTCCTTACTAATAATCATAAAGTTACTTCCAAACATCCTTCTGATTAATATTTGTGAAACCAGTACATCAACGTTAAAACGTTTAAGCTCATAAGGCTTGTTATTCACTTTGCTTTTCAAAAAAAATATCCTAAAACTATATACATGTACTAGTCTAGTAGATTTTGATAAATGTCAATGTTGAAATTTCATTTAAAATTCTGGAATAAATTAATTGTGGCGTACACCTATGAATAAAAATAAAATACCCATCGAGTAAGAAAAGATAAGACAACGATTCTAAAAAGAAATTAAAGTATGATATACGGTGTACAAAATCGAAAAAATAGATCTCTACTTAAAAAGCTCACATCACAATTAGCTAAAGTACGATAGAAGACTGAAAACATTTATAAATCTACAAATTGTTCTGGATTCAAACAAGCATCTTTGTCCGCTCCTTTTTACCATAATTCAATACAGACCAGCCCGTTTGACATACATGTACGCCTTGATGTGCCACATGTTGTCTTTATGCAACCGCACATTACAAGTTCCCAGAGTGCATATCGGTCAAATGTGTAAGCAACCTCTTTGTAACCTTCAAATTTCGATTGTTTTACAGATACAGAGCACCAAGGTTGATCTCTGCCTGATTTAATAATACTAGTTTTTAAGGCACTGCAACAAATTTATTGCATCAAGAACTGCAATTTCTCGGTTTCGAGGTAAAAATACACCAGTACCATGCTTGATATTGCCTTTTCTCTGAGTATGGCCGTGAGTAGTGTTTCATTGCGTTTCTTTGCTCGTTCTTGCACAGTCTTTTTGTAGCACTACTGTATTACTGACTTTGTCAAGAATCTTTATTATTTTGACATAATTAGATGTCATCAAACATGCTGAAACGTTGAGCAATTTCAGGTTTTGTCCCCATACTGGTAGCCTACATGATATCTATACCATGAAGTAAAATTTCACAGGAATCTTTTGTTGGTTAACTTACTAGAGTTCTATCTACCATCTAGAATTTGACATGATACAAAGACTCGATTGAGTAAATATGCTCATCTTCTTTGACAGACAATCTGATCGCCGTTATGTTTACAAAACAAACACTAATGTACACACATATCAGTTTCACCCACAATAAGGTACGCAATGCATGTCTTTGCACAACCATTTCCTCGTAAATTATTTTGTACATGTATATACGAACTAAATACTTATGTAATTGAATACTAAACGCACACAAATATACACTAGATACACAATATTTGGGATCAAATACATAGGGCCCTACACTCGCATAAGGACATATTAGACTGATAAAATTACTACTAGTATATATATACTGGTCTTCTCAAAAAAATGATTAAAATATGCCCTCTTGATTCCCGACGACACAAAATTACACAATATGTTGAAAATTATTTTGATTGTGTTAACTCATTACGCTTAAATGAATGTGACAGTTGTCAATAAAAAGAAATCTGTTTGGAAAATTAAGATACCATAATTTACCCCACCCACCACTTTTCTCTTTTTGCTGTAGTCGTCAGCAATACAAACGTGTTATTCATTTTTTTTGATTTTCTTCATTGATTGGGTTCTGCTAAAAACACATGTAACTTAAAATCAGTATTAATGGAATATCTGGGGCTCTACGACAATTTAGAGCTTTTTTAAGCTTTACTCATATAACATCCTGACATTCAATGATATTTGACAACAGGTCGTAAAAATAATCTAATTGATAAGATTGATTCACATTATAACTTTTGTAAAGATATGATAATCATTTGAATAGTTATAAGTCATTTGTAATGTGGCGCTTTAGAACTTTCGATCAGTATAGCACACGCACGTGGGCCAAGTGCATATACGGCTCGTGAAATCTATGAAATCGATATTTATCTACCCGGTATATCGTCGAAGACGTCCGATCAATAAGGTTATAACCACTACAACACCCGCACGATTAAAATTAACTGTCAAAATAGATGTCAAGTAGTGCAAAAGTAAAGAACGTTGAATACGTCATTATTTGTCTCAATATTGTTAACGACGGCATATCTATGCATCATATGGGTTGTTCATTTCAAAGCATTTTATATCTATTTAAGATATCAGTCATAAGAAACACAAATAAACAGAAAACAACATCATTTTCATATGTATCGCTAAACTCAGTATGCAATGAAGCAAATTGACAACGTTACGTAATCGGTGGAATACGACGTACTGACGCGTTTCCAGATATGCCAACAAGTGGATCATGAAAGTTAAGATATTGGAGCACACAACTGCAGTTGTTGGCATGCTTAATACTCTGATGCACATGGGACGTGATTTCCGGACATACCATCACAGACTATTATAATATAAATAAAATAAAATCTAAAACAAAGACACAGAAGTGATTTCTGAAATACTTACCAGAAAAGATAAGACACCAGTTATTCCGTAACATTGTATAAGTGTTTGGATCCCTATCTTTATAAACCTAGATATGAGAACAAATTCTGTTGCCCATAAACCAATGGAAGGGTCAAATGTCACGACATCTTCAAAGGGGGCCATTGGAAGATTTTGTCATTGGGATTCATAAAAGATATTCATTTCTTTTATTGAACAAATGTGTTGACTTTGAAAAAGTTAATCGTAATGTAGAAACTGTAAATTACCAAGTACTAACAGAACTGTATACGAGAAAACATTCTATATGATAACACATCCCAACACATTGACTATTTTGACCCCCCCCCAAAAAAAAAAAAACAAAACAAAAAAAAACCCAAAAAGAACATTTAAAACCACTGAAGTTATATGAGAATATAACTTGTGACAACCAAAGGGGGAATAAGTTCCATTGCATTCACTCGATATTATCATCTATTTGGATCATTCTAAAATTTTGCCGTCTGTTAATGGGCTAACCTTACTCATTGAAGATACAGTGTCCGCACATGTGAGATGAACCCATAAGACAAGGTCTCCTCCAGACCATAATACCGTTACATATGAACACTTGTACTGAGTTCTGCAACACACTAATAAATGTGACTCATCACGCTAAAAGGGACCTTATCCGAACTCCAAAAATCCAAATTTTGACAAACTTGTCAGACTCAGCACAGGTCAACCAGATCCCGTATGCAAAAAAATGAACATATAGTAAGATAGGGAAACATTCTGGATTTAGAAAATTATATAAAAGTGAAAATTGCGGCCCTAATCTGGCTGCGCGGACTGCGCAGACTGACTAGGGTCGATATTTTTCACGCTTCCTATAAGGTCCCTTTTAGAGAGACGGGTCACAAATATACAGTCTCAGAACTGAACGAGAGGCTTCTATTTTCATCTTCAACACGCTGCTGGTACGAAAATGACTCCTTCCCAAACAACTTAATTTTAGACTGTTTAAAACTTGAAGCTGCAACAACCAACGAGGTAGGTGTAGATTAATATATACTGTGCACAAAAAGTTTAGCACACTTGGAAAATGTCCTTTCCTAGCCAAAAGCAATTCCAAAATCCATAAAAATAAAACTCTAATGTGTTTGAAAATTCAATATCTGGCGCTTCCTGAAAAGTTTGTTTCAAAATTCTTAAGCGTTAGTTAGGTATCTTACGTTAAAGTGCACAGGGGTCAGATATCGAAAGTCAAGCAATTTTCAATGACGCGAATGTCCAGCATAAGCAGCTAGGACCGCAATTCAATGTCTTCCCATGTTGCAGAGAAGCTTCCTGACCACACAGAAAGGAATTTTGCCCATTCATACTGCAGATGACGCTCATTGCCATTGACGTTACAGACGTCATTTCTTTCTCTAGCCTGACGTCCAACAATGTTCGTTGTGTGTTCTTTTGCTGGTGATTAAGCAGTTCAGGCGTAGATCAGTCTGTATGTTCCTTGGAGTAAGTGGGTGGTGATTATCTTATTGAAATATCACAACGTTGTGTCGTTGTAAGACGGTCCTGTGACAGGTTGGATAATTTCATTGCAGTGCCCTTGCACCATTTGGTTGCCATTAACTGAAATGAGGTCTTTAAACTGTTTTCATCTATTCCTGCCTAAAAATGACGCTGCACTCGACGTAACAGTCTCAATGATGACGTTATTGGTATCAAGCCTTACGCATCTTCGCCAACCACAAATCCTGCCGTCAGGTAATGGCACGTAAAATGAGATTCATTCGGACATCAGTCTAATGTCTTCTGAATCAATGTCGATGTGTCAATACCCACTGACGCCTTGCCTGTCGATGCTTAACGTCATTGGCGTAAGATCGGAGGACCCTGATGCAAGTTGTGTGGAGCCTGTTCCGGACAGTCTGGTCACTAACTGTATACCTTGTGACGTCCTTGAGGAGTAGCACTAAATTCTTACTAGACAGGAATTCAAAACGTCGTCAAGACGTCGCTGTGAAACGATCCTCCCTGAACGTCGTTTTACACGGTCTACAAGATTTAGGTCGGTCGTTGGTGGCTAAAGTTGCATAAACCAAGTGCCGTGGGCGCGTAATTGTCAATTGAAGACAATTGAAATGCAAAGCGACATCTCTAACAGACCTACCTGCTTGGAGCATGCAAAGAGCCCTCTGACGTCGAACTTACGTCATCATTTCTCGCCTTCCCATAATCAATTTCAAAGAATTTGTAACAGTTAAATTGATTCTGCTAACAGATCTGTGCAATCGTGTGTTTTTGGACAAGCTAGACATTATCGATGTCACTGCACACGTGCCGCATGTGACTTTTGCTTATCTGGACTTTGTTCAATACACTGAATGTTCACTCTACCCATGCACTGTATGCGTAATGGTTGTCGATCGGGACAACTGAACATCACAAAGCAATGTTCGTTTTATTATCATAAACTGAAAAAATAATGTGTTAAAAAACGTGCTAAACTTTTTTTGCTCAGTATATTATGTTTTCGGACAATATAGCATAGCAAAATTGAGCCAAAATGGACAATGTTTGTTATCAGTATTTGATTGTTCTGTATCTTTTTTGTCATATATACTTTTAAAAAAAGAATCAAAGCTAGTTTAGTTAAATTTTTTAACTATTTCTTAAACAAGACCTGGCTTTTTACGGTCCTTTTTGAAAAGGCACGGGAAAACATTGAGACCAAAGAGGAAAATGCTGATAATCAGCATTTTCTCCTTTTGTCTCAATATTTTCTATACTACATTTCACACAAAACGAATCCTTGTCAACATCCATTTTTTTGTCTGCAACACCCTTTTAATTACAATATCAAGAAAATTTTGAAGTTTTGAAAAGGCTTAAGTCTGCCAATGACCATGTATGCTGAAAGTTTGAAGAAGGGCCATGTGCATAGTGCTCGCATTCTGTTCAAGGTTCATGTTATTTGAAAACACAACCTGATCAAGATCCGATCGACTTAACCCTTTCCAAAACAAGACCGGGTTTTGACGTCCCTTTTAAAAAAGACTTGGGAAAACATTGAAACAAAAGAAGAAACTGCTGATAACCAGCAGTTTCTCCTTTTGTCTCAATATTTTCTGTGCCATATTTTACATAAACCCTATCTTTGATAACATTCATTTTGTCATTTGTGGCAGTTTTTGAAGTGGACCACCCTAAAATTTTGTCGTTTGGGAAAGGGTTAATTACCTTTGGAATAAGTGAGAGACAACCAACATCGGTCGTGATCAGACGTTATTTCATGCAGACTTGTTTATATATGGTTTCATGTTGTTTCCAAAGGTTGAAGATCCCCTTTTCATATCCAGCATTTTTGTACGTTTAATTGAAACACTGGCGCGACTTTGAAACAAATTAATAAGTAATAAGAATTAATTGTTATTTAAGATAACTCAAAAATAATAGAAAGGTCTGCACTTGGATTCACTTTAACAGGTAAATGCCACGACACGCAATTGTTTAAGGTCGTCTTGTTTTTGTTTTTGTTGTTGTTGTTGTTGTTGTTGTTGTTTTAATATAATATGTATTACATTTCTATTGACGACGAAATGACCTTCCTCATTTACACATACCAAAGGTATGCAATCCATAATTAGTACCAAAGAGCCAACGGCGCAATTTTCGAAAGTGCCAGTAATTCCTAAACTGTGTTACATTTCCATTCCAAATATAAACATAAGCATTTAGTACGGTTAAGAATTTTGAATAAATGCATACATTTGGAAATATTTGACGGAAATGTTCAAAATTACCTCCATTGCATGTGAATATAGAGTAAAATATTATTTGTAATAAGACTGATTGGCGAATAACAGCTCTGGTTTTCATATGCACAATTCAGACAGGAGTTGAAATATCTGTAATATATTTCATTTTAATTCACAAGGACGGTCCTTGGAGATAGGCTACAACTAATTACTTCTGTATGATAGTTTCCTTTTGAAGTAATTTTAATAGGATCCAATAAATATCCAAATGCGGAAATTTGTCAACTATTCACACAACGATAATGTATCTTCGTTGTATATTTTACGGTATATTCTTTAACTCATTCATCTTTCAAAATGTTTATTCTCGTCCAGTTTTTTTTTCTAACTTTTTTCGCACGATCCAGTGAGGATAGATTCCTGTCATATCAAAATGAACAAAAATCAAATATCTCCAATGCAAAAGCAAATTAACCAAGTCTAAATAAAACAGTTTCGTTGTTATTTTTATAACTAGAATTCCTGTAGTAAAACCAACGCTGCGTCCATGTAAATTATGATATTTGTCTCAACCGTCGTTAAACAGCATATTTATTCGTAGATTTTCTAAATTAAACACGGTTGGCCCCTTTTTGTCTGTCACGGGGTATCACCATTTTTCAGTTTCATTTTAAAACACTGTCGTCGCGTTATTGATAAGCCGTGAAGCGAAAAATAGACCGATCTACACCGTGATGGATGGATTGGCTTAGAGACGGTTACCGAACCGTGGGCACAAGAATTTCATTTTTTTCTTGATTTTTTTTTTCAACTCGTTTTTTAAGTTCATTAATCTTCATTTTCGAAAATGAAAGTGACATTTGATTGATATTGCAACTTTATAATTTTCTATTTTTGCACCAAGCGTATCAATGTTATCATATCAATATGTCTTGCTGAACCATTTCCCAAACAAAACAAGTTTATATTTTGCAAATTTGAAAGCAGTTGCCTACGACAAAACGGACATTATTTAAGAAATCGTTTGTAAATCATGTAGCTTCAGACTGTGAATTTCAAATTGGACCAGTGAGTTAAGTATTGACGTTTGGGGAACGCGTTGATGAATGTGACATAACAGATAAAATGAATTGGGCTAAAATCCGGAAAAAAACCCTCTGATATTCGAAAAAGCATCTGATCTTGATGACTTTGTGTTGTCTGCTCAAGATCAATCACGGCGGGGAGTCACGTAAGACAATATCTTAGTTTATCTTAAATATTTCTCTTTATACGTGACCGATTGGTAATTAAAACGTTTGGAGCTGAGAATGTGGGAAAACGATTGTGATCTGCTGAACCCAATAAAGGTTTTCAACAGCACGTGATAAAAAAATATTGACGACCAAAGAAACAGGTGTGAGATCGTCAATAACTTTTTAACTGTTGTTGTTTAAAAGACTCGCGACAACCAAAATTTCTATGGACTCTTTCCCTTTCTTTGCTTTAGACCAGTTTGCAATCGGTCGCGCAATTAAATAGAGTTATTGAAGATTTTCTACAACCTATGATTTTTGTGTGTCGCGTAATTCTTCGCCGTCATTGCTGCTGTCATTGTCAGAGTTGCTACAGAACACGAAAAAGGGCAAATGATTTAGAGAGCAGTCTGGATCTTAACCAGACTGTACCTGTGAACTGGCTGATCATTTACGACACTGGCCTTCAATAGCAGTGAATCTTGTACTAAAATAGACTGGGTTTAACGTTATGTTTTGACAACCCATCGGTGTTGTCATAAAAATCTCGTAACTACGGCTTGAGTCAAGCTTCGAAATGTTTCGAACTGCCATTGTTTGTCCGAAATAACGTCATGGTCAACTGGATAAAATCGTTCCAAATTTCATAAATGACCGTGCCTTGAGCCTTACTTAGTTATATCCTCATTACAATAGATGGTTCGGTGGGTCCAACAGGTGTCGAACACATGTATGCAATATTTTAAAAACTCTCGACATTAAACACCCATAACGTTGCAATAAAGTTTGAAATAAAACATGACATCGTTCTGCATACGTCCATAAATCAAGGTTAACAAGAAACGCAAACGGAAATTAAAAATGGTATTTACAATATAACCTTAGATATATATTTAGCCTTGGATTTATATTACTTGTGTTAATTAAGGACAATTTCCCTAGTAATTTGAAAAAAATTCCTTGCACAGAAATTTTTCATAGTTTGGTAATTAAGGTAAAATTTTATGGGGAATTCAAAAATGAAAAGAAAAAGACATGTCAACATGTTAGTTTTTTAGTAAAAAGGCAGTTTCCATGGTAACCACTCACAAAAATGAGGCAAAACCCCTTATATTTTCAATGTATGTGATAAGAATGAACCAGAAAGCCTATTTTACTAAACAAATGTGTTTTGAAACCTTGATGATTCATAATTACATAATTTGTGCAAAGAAAAAAATCTTGAACATATTTTCTGCTCAGAATCACTTTTTTACCTTTCTAATGGTCAAAGCCGGGGAAAAATATACTAAGTATTTTTTAATAAATTCAAAATTTTGAACAATTCCTTTCACAGAATTCCCTCATTATTTGATATGTTAGCTAAAATTATATGCTTAATCCAAAAAAAATGAAAAAAAAAATGTATGTCAACGACTTAGTTTTTTCAGAAAAAGTCCATTTCCATGGTAACCGTACGGAAGAAAACTGTCAAAATTACAAATCTCATTTTATAGTTTATTCAGATGTGCAAATAGCAGTTATAAACATAACAGACATACATAAAATCATATATTATATTGAAATTCTGTATTATCAAGAAATTTATGGTTTCCATGGTTACCATTTATGAAAACAAGAGGGCCAAGATGGCCCTTTATCGCTCACCTTAGAGATCATCAATATAGGGCAAATTTTCCTCATGCCAAAGTAATTTGAAGTACATGTATTTTGTAAAGGGTTTTGAGATGATGCAACGTATGAAATTTCAAGACTCTAGGCCTTATAGTGTGATAGGAGAATATTTTTTACTTATTGTGGATGGACAGACGGACGACAGACGGTGAGCGATCACAATGGCTCACCTTCAGCACTTTGTCCGAAGGCGAGCTATACACAGAAACCAGCAAAATGCAATAGAAGTAAATTTGTCACCAGATATATGAAGTTGTTATAATATAATAATATAAGACCTTCTACAAATCCACAATTTCAATGGTAATAATTCATGTTAACCCTTTCCAAAACGGCAACAATTTTGACTGTTCCAAATTTAAAGATGTTGCAGACAACAAATTCAAAGGAATGGATTTTCACCTCTTTTGGTCTTTTGGGTAGAAAACATTGTGGGAGTTATTGCTTGTCACAAGCAATGTCTGCAATTTCACAATGTATGATAAAGGCTTTATATAGTGAGGGAACAAAAGACGTCATGATGAGGGAATGGGTTAACCTATTACCAGACAGCAATAACTTAGACTTCAAAATCAAAGAGTTTACAGACTACAACCTCAGATGAATAAAGTTTTACTTTTTGGTCTTTCTGGGTAGAAAAATATGGGAAAAGTAGAAATTGCTTGTCACAAGCTCTTTCTTCATTTTCCACAATCTTTTTCAGGGCCTTTATATTGTTGGTTGTCAAAAAGCATAATTGTGTGGGAATGGGTTATTAGTAATTACTGAAAAAATCACTATACTTTAAGTTTCATAATGTGTAATGAGAATGTACTGAAAAGTCTATTTTTACTGAATAAATGGCTAAAATGTATAGCAATCCAAATTGAAAACATCGCGGCAAAAGAAGAAAATTTTGATTGTTTTTTTACTTGTCCAAATAGAAAATTGTAGCACTGATATAACAGAAAATAGAAAATATACATTAGATATCATATATGCATAGAAATAATCTAGATAAAAGAATGATGAACTACTTCTAGTGGTTATTAGCATTTTCTTGTTTTTTTTCCAATTTCCTATTTAGTATGACAAATAAATACTTGCAAGATAATTTGTTCCTTGACCCTTTGCCAAATTACAATATTTTTGGCTGGTCAAATGGAATGAAGTTGTAGATGACAAAATGTTTGTAACTCATGCAGAATCCTCCATACAATAACATAAAGTCCCATGAAGGAAAAGAAGAAAATGATGATAATCAGCATTTCTTCTACTTCTTGTTAGTTTTCTAAACCCAAGTCTAGTGAAGTCATCAAAGGGAGTTGCATTTTGGGAAAAGGTTAAAACAATTATAAGAGAGAAAAAACAAATATATCACACACTATAAATGGTGTAAGGTAAATTATACATTCAACATTTGACACACAATTAACCCTTTTCTGAACAACAATTTTATAAACTGCTCCAATTCCATAAATTAAAACACAGATATTAAAATGCATTGGGAACAAACTTGAAAGTCTGCATCCATAAGTGCAAAAATATTGAAGGAAATAGAGGAATACAATTTTTTATACAGGTCACACAGAAGCTGTAAGAGAACAACATGAACCCTGATCAGACTGTGTGTAGATGCAGGCTGGTCTGGATCTTTGTAGGTCTCAAATGTCATAAGTGCCTTTTTCCAAATAGAAGCTCAAATATTTTACCAATTTCATCATTGAAATGAAGCAGATTTCAGAATATTTTGGGTTTTGATTTTTTAAACAAAACATTTATTTCTGTCCTTAAAAATAATGTGGACAAATTTGCATAATACTTTCCCTAACACCAACTAAATCTTTAACACAGGGCAAGGAACTATGTTTGTAATTGTCAGGACTTTGAAGATATCCACACTAGCTATTGTCACAGTTATCATGGTCACCAAAAGTATGTGGAACTATCTGAAACAGTGCTTTGTCAAGCTGATCTGGTTTGTTTTTATTCTGCGCAACTGCATCCTAAACATTTTTAATGTATTGTATAAGCTTAACTGTAAGACACTTGTGTTTATTTTGCAGGGCATAAAAGCTATAACCAAGATGTTGCCTAGTGTGGTTTATGTTGCTCCACTTTACGAATGAATGGTTCAGGGTTTCTTTCGATTTGGAGACAATTGTTGCATCATCATCCATGATTAGTACACCCACCTGTATATTGTTATTTTGATCAATGTTTTTTATCACTTGAGCAGCCACATCTGGCTCCATTGACTTGGAAGAGTCATCCCAATTCTTGCTACATGAACATGTATGCTTAGGTGGCATCTGTCCTTTATTTATATAATGTGTACATGTTCTGCAATCTTTAGACCTAACAACAAACACACACATTTTTCCTGTCAAATATCAAATAACAGTGCCAACACCAGATTTACTGTCATAAGATCACCCCGCTCCACGCTTTTGCCATTCCATAATCCATATCATATTTTAGTTCAGCCATCACTGGAGTATCACTGGAGTAGCCATTTCACAATGTTCAGGGCTGTAAGTAAGACAAAGAGAACAGGTTTACTTTTTCCCAAATGACAATATATTAAGCTGGTAAAATGTCAATGCTACAGCACAGACAAAACCTTTACCATTTCCCAAACAATTAACACCCAAATTTTCTTCTTCTACCTCAATGTTTCCCCATGCTTTTTCTAATGGGGAAGTCAAACCCTGCTCTTGTTTGGGAAAGGGTTAAAGGAAAAAAGTTTCTTATCAGCATTAATCTTCTTTTCCCAAGATGTTTTTCTAGATTACCAATACTTTGAAGGGTTGTCAAAAGAAGTCAGTGTTTGGGAAAGTTAAAGAAAGGGTTCCTAACCATTTCCCTATTAGATATTAATTTTGAGAGTACCAACTTAAAGGGGTAAATTAAGGTTTACGAACTGAGAATAAAATGCAAAACCAGATGCGAAATTTTAAAAGTGCCAATAATTCCTAAACTGTGTTACATTTCCATTCCAAATACAAACATAAGCATTTTGTATGGTTTTATTTAGAATTTTGAATTAATGCATACTTATCGAATATTTGACAAAAGTGTTCAAAATTACCTCCCTTGCATAATTATGGAAATAGAGTAAAATAATATTTGTAAATACTTTTCTTCTTGAAGCATAATCTTGAAATCTGGCAGTTGATTCAACTTATTTGAAAAGTATTTACAAGTGTGTGTAATTTGATGCATTTCGTATTGCTAGAAAGTGGTGTTTTCATCCTCAGTTCGTAAACCTTAAAGTTAAAGTATGGATGACTGAACATTTTTTGGATAAATTTATATGGCTTAGAATCTTGTTTACCCTTTCCAAAACAGTTTACCCTTTCCAAAACAAAGAAGTTTGCAATGATCAAATATGAAAGCTACTGCATGTGACATATTGGCTCTTGATAATGATTAATTTAATGTACACTAGTGACTATAGATCTGAAAATATCATTGAAAAAGGAGAAAATGCTGTAAATCAGCCTCAATGTTTTCCCAAGTCTTTCTATAAGTGTGAAAAAGTGTCATTGTTTTAGAAAGGGTTATTAGTTTCACTACATGTGTAAAGTTTCAAAGAGATAGATTGAGAAATTTGCATACCACTAAGGTCTACAGCAAATTCTGTCTGAGTGTTAATTGTAGCCTCACTAGTGTAAGTTGATTGCGGATTTGATAAATGTTCCTGCTGCTTCACGAATCCACTGTCTTCACAACTTGTAGATGCATCACATAACCGTTGCGTTAAAGCCAGAATTGGATACAGCAACGTATATATACAGATACAGATACAGATAACTCCCAATCGTAATCCTCGTGTATTGTTTCATTTTCCAAAGCATATTCAAGCACACTTTCTTTTTTACAGTCATGACAGTGCGAACAGCTCACTTGTTTTTGTACATTCTTTAGATCGATTACGATCGTCTCGGTAGCGCACTCATCTGCAGGTGGTTTACATACAGTTTTAATTCTGTCTATCTTATTTACTTTGTACAATTTTGAAAATCATCCCCGTTTGCGATGGATACCTGGATTCCTGGCTCTAAAAAGAAACATCAAGAAACAAATAAAAATCTCTTACAATAACTATATAGAATATATTTTAGGTCTAGATGGAAACACTGAAGACAAGGAGAAAGCCACAAAATTCAACAATAAGAAACTTTTCAGCCTGATAAAAAATGCCAAGCAAGATGCAGCAGGAGTAGCCCCCCTTCTCGATAAAATTTCAGGTTCCATCAAATCGGACGACACAGAGAAGGCGGATATTCTAAATCAACAGTTCCAGTCAGTCTTTACCCCGATGACACCGATTTCTCTGGCTCAGTCCTGCCTTTCATCCATAAGACAAAATATGTTTTCTTCCTCTTTCAGCAAATACCCAGTCATGCCAAACATTACCATCTGCACTAGTGGAGTACAAAAACTAATTTCCAACTTAAAACCAGACAAAGCAGCAGGACCAGACAACATCAAACCTCTAGTACTAAAAAACTTATGTTATCAAATTTCCCCTATCTTACAAATTCTCTTTCAGAAATCTCTAGACACAGGCACCCTCCCCCAAGTATGGACAAAGGCAAACGTGACTCCACTCTTCAAGAAAGGAAACAAAGAAGATCCTGCAAATTACAGACCTATATCCTTAACATGTATACTATGTAAAGTTCTTGAACATATTGTAGCATCAAACCTAACTAAACATTTTGACAAAAATAATATTCTTTATGATTTACAGCATGGATTCAGAGAAAGGCGTTCATGTGAGACCCAGCTACTGCAACTGACCGACCATCTTACCAGAAACCTTACTGAAGGAAAACAAACTGATTTAGTTTTGTTAGACTTCAGCAAGGCTTTGGACAAAGTTAGCCACTTAAAACTTTTGTATAAATTGCAGGAACATGGAGTAAACAATGCTACCCTTTTGTGGATTAAATCTTTTCTTATAGGCAGAACACAAAAAGTAGTCTTAGAAGGTGGATGCTCATCCGAAGTTCCAGTCACGTCAGGAGTACCTCAGGGATCGGTGCTTGGTCCTCTCCTGTTTCTCTTATATATTAATGACCTTCCTAATACTATCACCTCCCAAGTTCGTTTGTTTGCAGATGACACTGCCGTTTACTTAGCTATAAACAACAAGCAAGACTGTATCACCCTGCAAGAAGATCTAGACAAGTTAATGCAGTGGGAGAAAAAGTGGGAAATGGAGTTTAACCCCAGCAAATTCATTGTCCTTAATATAACTAAAAAGAAGAAAAAGATTTCCTTTGATTACAGGCTACATGGACAAGTGCTAGAGACTGTGGAAAATGCCAAATATCTTGGAGTTACTATATCTGGAGATCTTTCATGGAACAAGCACATTGACAATATAACATCAAATGCAAATAAAACTTTAGGTTTCCTCCGCAGAAACATCCAGACCAAAAATAAGAAGATCAGAGAGACAGCGTATAAAACCCTTGTCAGACCTCAGGTTGAATACGCATCAACTGTTTGGAGCCCTTACACAAAAACCTATATCAACAAAGTGGAAAAAGTACAACGTAGAGCAGCAAGATGGGTTCAAAATAATTTTTCTTTCTATGACAGTGTCACCTGCATGCAGAAGGAGCTTGGCTGGCAAACTCTTCAATATAGACGAGACGTTTCCAGAGTTACTATGTTTTACAAGATCGTAAATAGTTTTGTTGCAGTGCCCGTACCAGCTTATCTTGAAAGACCAATTAGGACAACCAGACACATGCACACAGCATCCTTCAGACAGATCCACACAAATGCTTCCTTCTTTAAATATTCCTTCTTTCCATACACAGTGATACTTTGGAACAGCCTACCAGAATCAATAGTACAGCAACCCGACATTGCAGCGTTTAAAAAGAGTCTCGATTCTTTTCAGATAGTGAGCCGTCCCTGAAAAACCATAATGTTTTATCAGATCTTTTAATCTAACATTCACAATATTTTTAATTGACACCATCACCTATGACTAACAGTTTTTATTCCAGCACAGACGCGCACCTGCCAGTAATACCCGAAAGGGGAGTTAGGCAGTATATATCTAGATAGATAGATAGGATACCGCTCATTTTTGTGTAAATCTAAAACCCATCCGGTTACTATGTCAGTACCTCCTTTGTAGAGAGTAAAACTCATTTTCGGTGTTACATTAGAATTAAAATATCGTAGAATATACCAATCTGTGCACGATTACCTCCCTTGTATGCGCAAGGCATATGTGCAGAAATTACTGGGGAATATGTCCTTAATGCGAACGATACGTGTACTTAATTAATGCATATTGATATGAATGAATCTTGTTGAGTTCTATGTTGTTTTGTTATTTGCAGATTCTTCCACGGATGTAGCAACTACAAAGGATCAAGAAATTGATGAGGGCATCACTCGGTAATTTCCGTTGCCACGGACGACATCCGAGGATACATGAAGTGTTTTGAAATTAATGATGGATCATAATACCCAATTACCGAATCTAAGTACATGTATTAAAGTATTTTCAAAAACTAACCCCAATACTTGGTATTCAGTGCTAGTTAGAAATAAAGCGTAAGACGATATTAAGGGACTGAAGGAAAGACGGACACTAATAAACTGTAGTTCTTCTTTTTTTACAAATACTTTTTTGGCTATACTAACATAATAATGTTATGTTGCAAATAAAACATAATACTTGTCATCTTTAACGCCATTCAATTTGAAGTAATGTAACATTTTGTTTTCCGATTGATACAAACAACATTGTAAACAACAAACAAAACATGCCAGCTTCCTGCTTTTAAAGATAAATCAATGTAAACAAGTGTCATATAAAAACTTAATTAACCTAGGCAATATAGGCACGCAGTTTGAAATTTAATGGTGATGTGTTTCAATTTAAAACCAAAATAAAAACATTTCAAACTAAAATTTAATCGGTTTTTGACGGGCATTTTAAATGTACTCATTTCGCCACTCGACGTTTACGAGCGCAATTTTACATTCAAGTTTTATTTTGGTCACATCTATGCTACATGTATTTGAGAGGATGGGTAGTATGTCCTATTTTCTTTTCTTTCTTTTTAGATGCAGAAAAGGGCTGATAAATCATTTGAATCTAACGATAGTAGATAAGCCTAACTACTTGATCAGACGGTACGTATATCCAGGCTAATCTGGAACCCCGTTGGTTTAAAATGCCTTAACCCTTTCCCAAATGCCAAAATTTTAGGGTGATCCGCTTCAAAAACTGCCTCAAATGACAAGATTGATGGTATTAAAGATAAGATTTGTGTAAAATATGGCACAGAAAATATTGAGACAAAAGGAGAAACTGCTGGTTATCAGCAGTTTCTTCTTTTGTTTCAATGTTTTCCCAAGAAATTTCTATAGGGGACGTCAAAACCAGGCCTTGTTTGGGAAAGGGTTAACGCTCATTTGCTTTACTTCCGCAAACTAACCTTCCCCGCGCTCCTTCCGATTTCATCTTACAGAAGGGCTGTATTGCAGTTCCGGTCCTCTGTCCGTCTGTAGAATCGGGTTCTGCAAACTTCCGCTACAGAACTCTACTACCAGAAAACATTCACACTTGTCACAGTAAATATGTGCGCGGCCCGCTGTACAAAATGTCAATGTGTGGTCTATTCAATCGAATTGTAAATAACCCTGTCCCAAGGACAGAAATGCAAAATGTGCAAGTCAAAAATGATGCATACGTGAGATACATAAAAATATGTTCACCTTGATACTATTTAGAGAATAGAAAACAACATTCGTGGAAAATGTGAAATGCTAATCACCAGCATCCATGTCCACTAGTATGTTCCACGCAATGTTTTCGTAAACACTCTTTTTACAAAGATTTGAATTATGGGGGCTTTGTTGGGAAAGGGTAAGCGTATTGGCCGTCAATCATTGAACCTAATTGTAATTATACTGTTTATTGTGACAAGCTCTGTAGCCATTATAATCACGACAAGTCGAGCGTCACCCACCTCAATATTGTGATAAACGATGTGTTTGACACGTTTAGTATTTATCTACGCTACTTGCCTTACACGCGCTGCAAGAGAGACTTGTTGTCGGATGTAAATAAAATTTTCAAGAAATATGGTATGGAATGGTCACTAGATTCTTTTTTTTTGCTCAAGGAAATTTCAAATGAAGTTCATTCAATCCTTCTATATCAAGTCTGGGCATACTAAGCCGACCCGCAGATCTATATTTTAGTTAAATGTGTGTGAACAGCTATCTTGATAGTGACATAACTTGGTATCAGCGCTAAAATTACTTTCATTTGTCCATAGATAAAGCAATGCACCACAAAACAATGTAAACACACTCTGACTGTCTCAATGTTGTTCTGGTCCATGAAAAACCTAGCAAAACGCCCTTATCAGTCTGCGTCTATACGAAGTCTGATCTTAACCCAGGTTGTTCTCACATTAATCATTTGTAAATGAGCGACATCAACATATCAAAGAGCGAATTTCATCAGAGAAAACTCGGATTATTCTCACATGTATGCAATTAAGAACGCATTTCTTCAGATCGGCCCATTTGTTTTAAAATGCTCTTTTTGGTAACAGGAAGTTTGTAGGATGCATCGCATTTGAATTTTTGCAAGTCCGGAAGGGGTCAATATTTTCTGCATTATTTCCGTCTAAGTTTGGCCGCACAGTTATTCAATATCCCTGGCAAAAGTCTGCGGCATTCCTTTCTGAAATGTGAATTAAATTTCCAGTATATGGCTGGGTTTATCACACAATTCAACTTGAAACTCTGTTGAAAAAGCACAATTACAATTCTTTCCCCATGAGATATCTGTCTCAAAAAATCCTTCTCTGCATTCCGAATTATCATCGAAACAAAAGCTGGGAGATAACTGACAAGAATGGCTACCGAAACTATTATCATACATTTTGTTTCTTTTCTGGCTCTCGCGTTAAGGATGATTTCTTCTTTGGATCGTTCCATAACAATGGCGAAATAAGTACTATCTAGTTCTTCATCCTCGTAAATTCGCCCTGCTTCTCTACTCTGTTGGAATAACCGGATGGCAATCAAAAAGTTCATGACACAAATCGTGATCAAACCTCCGACGAATAGGGTCATCCCACAAACAACATACCAGAATTTTAAACTAGTCAGTGGGACATCAGATGCTTGATACACACATTGCGAAATTGTGACATTATATTGAGTCAGGTTTGTGGTAGATATACCTCGAATGTTGAGGATTGGAATACATAGACTACACACAAGGGACACCGCCGTAATGATGACACAGATAACTGCAGCACGTGTCAAGGTGATCTGCCAGCCTGTAGGTGTACACACCACCCTATACCGGTCCACGGCTACAGCCACTAGTCCAGTAGCCATACACAATGTCAGCCAGATCACTAACACGGTCCATACCTCACATAAACCTTCATTCGGAAAGTTGTACGGAAACTGTATAAACACTAAATCTGCAGGTACAGTGATTCCCGAAAACAGCAGGTCGTTAACACCAATAAAGAACACAAATAACTTGGCGGCAGTGGTGTCATAGGTTGGCCAATAGATATAACAAACATGTCCGTTTCCCAACACTCCTGTTATGACGATAATACAGAGAAATATGATGATTGGTATATATCTCTTAAGTTCAGTTTCTGTCATCCAATCTAATATTTCATCCTCAGTAAGAGACACGTATGAATTGTTTTTGTTCGTGAAAACCGATGTTGTATTTTCCATATTCTCGTCCATTATAATCAAAATCACTCGCGTTGTTATTTTTTGAAACCTTTAATCAACGGCAATGTTTATACTGGTCTGAATTGAATGGAGTTGTATGCGACAATATAATTACTATCAAACTCACGCATTGTGTTTGTTGTATCATAGTTCTAAGTTATAAATAGAAAAGGATACTTTACAAAAATCGTTTTCGTCAAAAAAGTCACACACACACGACTATACTAATACACAAAAGAGAGTTTGCCTTTGGTTACCGGGAAATAATAATGTCGTCATAATTTATATAATCTATAGATCAATACAATTGTTCTAGAACGCATAGATTTTTCACAAATTGCCACTAGACTACAATATGTACTTTTCATCCGTTTAATTTACACTTAGTGTTCGACCTACTTTTTGGACCAATGAAATAGCAGTATATTCTAAAATTTCACCGCTCTATTTCGCATCAACGGGCTGCCGGCTAGTTTATGCGACTTCTAAACATAGCCACGCCCAGCCTCCCATGAAACGCTAGCGAACACTAAGCCAGATAGAGTCTGTATCTGCGCGCATTCGAATGTTTATTTCGCGTAGAATCTACTATACAGCCTCTATCTAATACGTAAAATAAACTTTCGGACGATAGTCAAATTTCAGTCAAATGTAAAACATCCTACAGCTAATTCATGTTTGTATATCATTATGCTTAAGTCAACGATTTTTTTCTGTGACCAAATGCAAACTTTCATTTGTGAATCAGTTGATTTAGAATGGTTTTCTTGAAATACTTATAGACTGTTTTCAATGGGAAATAAATTGTTTGTTTATCCCTTTCCCAAATAGGACTTGGTTTTAACTTCACTGGTAGATGATTTTGAGAAAACTTTGAGACAAAGAAGACAATACGGACAATCAGTTCATTTTCCTTTCGTGTAAATATTTGTTGTGCAATATTGTATAAGAAACGTATACCTATCGACATACTTTTAGTTGTTGACAATAGTTTTCAAATTGGATAAGTATAAATTTTGCTGTTTGTGAATGGTATAGAGTTGGAGTGCTTATATCCTGAGATGTGTGTACAAAACATTTTATTTCCGTATATTTCTGATTTCCTACCAAAAGCCTCGTAACTACAGCTTTAAAAAGACGGGGCTACGAGAATGGTGGCGATTTGCGACATATTTTATTATATCATTATTCGTTACTTCATAGCATTCGGTGTTAATGCAAAGTCTTGTAACTCTAGCTTTAATTAAGCTGGAGTTACGAGATTTTGAAATAACACCGACGATATATTCTATGTTGAAATGAAAGTCTGACTCTGTCGTTCCTTTTTTTCTTATGTTTTATGAATCTTTTATACATATACACACATATCCATTTTAAAGTCCATTTTCCTCTTCCGAGGGTTGGACTTGTGTGACAGGTCTGCTTCGCAGTCGTCCTCTCCATTCGGACCGGTTCTGAGGTTCGGTGGAAACAATCCCTAGTTTTCTTCTGTCGTCCAGCACAACTTCTTCCCACATTTTCTTAGGTCTGCCTGAGCTTTTCTGTGCAGCTACATTCAAGGTCCGCAGCCGTGAAACCCAGCCTGGACTGCGTTCCACATGACCGAACCATCTTAGTCTGTTGGTACGTAGGACTGTATCAAGATCCTGGATACCTAGCTTTGTAAGCAGGAACTTTGAACTGGTGTCATCTGTAGATTCTTCTTTTGTCTCAATGTTTTCCCAGGCAAAGGGAAGTAATATTTAGCAATATTGTTGCTAAAAATAGAATATCGCTGTTAAAAATAGATACGGAAACTGTCGACATGTGTCGAAAATGTACGACAATAGTAAATATGCATTAGAATTATTCTACCTTAACTTACGAACTGAGAATGAAAGGCAGAGCCAGAGGCGAAATTTGAAAAGTGCCAGTAATTCCTAAATTGTGTTACTTTTCCATTTTAAAGTGACATTTCACGATTATTTTTACAAAAAAAATACTTTTATTCTATCTGAAAGAGCATGTTTCCTAACGAAAATTCTGAAAATTTCAAGCCAAAATATTGAACCGTTGACGAGTAATATATATTTTTGTGCTAAATTTAAATAAATTGTTGTGGACAACAGTTCAGATTTATAAAGAAATTGTCATTTCTGTCTCAACTTTAAAGGCATATTTTTCGCATATAAATAACAACTTAAAAAACTGATAGCATTTCTACCCATTAGAAAAACAATCTTTGCACCAAGACATACTTTATAAAAATGAAATAAATGTGAAATGCCACTTTAAATACAAACATAAGCATTTTGTATGGTTTAGAATTTTGAATTCATGCATACTTATGGAAATATTTGACAAAAATGTTCAAAATTACCTCCCTTGCATATGAATATAGAGTAAAATAATATTTGTAAATTTTGTTCTTCCTGAAGCATAATCTTGAAATCCGGCATGGTGAATCAACTTATGTGAAGTGTATTTACAAGTGTGTAATTTGATGCATTTCGTATGGCTAGAAATTGGTGTTTTCATTCTCAGTTCGTAAACCTTAAGGGCCTTCAAAACAAGGTCTTGTTTTGGAAAAGGGTTAAACTGTTAAACTGTTAACATCTACAAACAACACCAACAATTGCAGACAATATTCAATAGTTTCTATCGAAAATGGTTAAATATCCCTTTTATCGCAGATTCGTATAGCACTTGTTTCTTTCCCCTTCACGGTTTGATCGTTGTATCAATACCAATAGACTCTATAGTTCAATTTACATATTTGTAACATGTTCTGTACTCTATAACCTGAATAAATATGTCAATAATTTGTCCATGTTATTGCAAAACCTCGTAACTCCTCTTAACTTTAATCAAGCTGAATATGGAAGACTTGAAGATGAAGAAATCAAAACACTTTTTACGTTTGTATGAATTTTGTATATTACATCAGAGGCAATGAATGTAAGAAAATGCTTATATACTCCTCACAAAAAGTTAAGCAACAAAGATGATTTTCTTTCTCAAATGTGTTTTATCACATCTAATGATCTATGTTTTATACAATACAAAGTTGGGGTCTTATTACACAAATTACGTTAAATGATTGAGAAAATCATCAAACAATAACAAAGTTACAGATCCTCGAAAACCGTCCCGACGAAACAATGGTGCAAAACGTCACTCGCCAGCAGTTCAGAATGTGTAAAAAGTTGTTTGCCGGCCACTTCAGGCCATGATCGAGCATCAAGTAACTGGTATGGCCCCTATGATGTTCAACACACGCCCGAACACACCTTGGCATCAAGCAGATTTGTCTGTCTAATGTTCGTTGTGGATTGATCCTCCATTCTTCCTGCAAGACCTGTTGCAGTTCATCCAGAGTCTGTGGGCGAACATGCTGACCATAGACACGCCCTCAAAGAATGTCCTATGTATGTTCTATCGAATAAAAGGTCTAGAGACGTAGCAGGCCGGTCTAAATGTCTGATGTTGTTGGTCCACAGAACTTCAGTCACTATTCCAGAACGATAGGGACGGGCATTACCATCCATTAACATAACAGTTGGATCTGTTTACTGTGCCAGAAGGATGATAACACGCGTGATGATCTCGTAAATGCACCTTAACCAGTCATTGAACCTCGTCTGATGACAAACAGCTCTGTTCTGTGGCAAACACTGATACCTCTCCAGACCATCAAACTCCCACGTCCATATTGGTCGTGTTTAGCGATGTTACAGTCGGCAAACCGTTCATTACCGTTTCTCCACACACGTCTCATGCCATCATTAGAATCAAGGCAGAATTTTGACGAGTCAGTTAAGAGTTTGTGACGCCAACGAGTGACCCTCAGTTTTGATGTTGATGTTCCAATATTAATCTTTGCCGTCGATGTTTTGGGGGAAGTTGGATCCGTTGAAGTGGTATCCTGGACCTTAGACCTTCTGTGTGAAACATGTTCCTCATGGTTTGGATGGAAAATCTGTTTCTTGACATCCTCTGAAGGTCATTTTCCAGCGATCTGGCCGTTGTAAGCCAATTCCTACGGACTAAGGTTGCAACATAACGGTCTTCACAAGGTGTTGTTACTCTTAGACGACCTTAACGTGGTCTCTCTGACATCTGTTCAGTTTGATTGTATCGGGTTATTGCTCTTCAGTCAATACTGCGATGAAATGTAGAGTGAATGGCAGCAGCAGTCTTGGTTGCCCCACCCTGTAGCATTCCAACAATTTGAGCCACTTTAATTGGAGTCAAGTGACGTATTGGTATGATTCAAATGTTGATGACATCAAAGTGTGTCAAATTGACGCGTTTTAAGCACATACGGAGCTAATGCCAAGTTTGAAATCCGTATATGCGACACATTTTGCATGCATGTTTTGGGGGTGAGTGTGTTCTAATCACGTGATAGCTGTTATTGGAGACGATAACATTCAGTATTCTTTAAAGTGTGTTTAAGCATAGATATGGCTGTCCGAATAACAAATCTGTGCAAAAATTTCCGCGTGTATAAAAAGAATATTGAGAGAATTACTTTTGTTGCTTAACTTTTTGTGAGGAGTATAGTAAGAATTCTCATATTTTCTCTTTTTGTTTTTTTTTAAAGCTTTGTCTCTCAGAGACGTCAAAATCATGTTTGGTTAAGGGCTTCGATAGTAGTTTACGAGGCATAATATCTTTCAACTTATGACATGTATGCCAATATATTTCCGATTTATGCATGTCTGAAGTTGTGAATCATTCGTTTTTTATTAAAATGATATGAAGGTTCAAAAGGTTAAGCTTTAACATCAAAACAATAACAATTTGCAATCGATCATACATGATTGTAAAAAATGTATTTGAAGTCGGTTGATGTATGAACATTTTCATACTCAAAATCATTAAAATGTCTGACAACTATGTCGTAATGGCGTAATACATTTATACTGAGGTTTGGAAAAGGGGACCAATCACTTGTGGTATAGTCTGATCAAGGTCCGTCACGTTCTCTTTTAACTTCTTCATAACCTGTAGCAATTGTGGGACAGCGACATAGACGCTTATCACACCACGCATAGGCACATGCAAATTTCGACCGATCATCACCTAAAATGCCCGTCTTAGCTCTTAAGGACCCTGGTTAAGGTACAATACCCGTATTGTGGCAATTTTGATATTCATATAATACCGGACGGGCGTCATCGTTATGTATCCGAACTTATTCGGGCGCGGTCGTAAACATTCGGCGGTGGAAAGTTCCACCGCCGAATGTTTACGACGTCGCCCGAATATTGACGACGTAGCGCAAATCTCATAAGGGGTAGACTACCTTAATTTACAGTGGATTTAAATCAATTATATACATATATCTGTCTGCTACTAACGTTCGTTATTTCGACTATTAGAACTTGTAAGTGTGAAACCTGTTCTAGGTTAAATGAACTAATTACATGCAATATTAAACTGCCAATTCTCAGACGACAACATCAAAAACTGATTAAGTTTGAAGTTGTTGTGAAGACTAAATATCAGTCACATTTGTAATTGAAACATTTCCAAAGTTAATCTTTTTCTTGCTACACGGTAGGCCTTCCTCCTGTAATTGGGAACCGGTCAACCTGCATGGACCGTTCAGAAAAACAAATAGCATACTCTTAGCACTTTTTAAAAACATTTTCTTCATGCCGAATGATGATTACCCCACGAGCCTAATTCTGTCGTGGCTACATTATTTATGTGTCACATATACATGCGTTTAATATGTATTTGAATCGGGCTGTGAAAAAGGGATCTTATATCATTTGAGATCAACATGGATCCAGATCAGACTATGTATACACATAGACGGACACATGCACGAACAGACACACGCACGCACGACGGACACAACGCCATGAAAATAGCTCGTTGGCCTTCGGCCAGTGGAGCTTAGAATCATATAATAACCAATCTGATTGACCGATACATACATGTACCACACAGAGGGCTTTTAGTATAATTTGTGTTCGGAAATCAATTTAGAATTCTTGGCAAATACGACCCTAGGTCTTGTTCGGGATAGAGTTAAACAGTATCGTATTTCAAGTATATGTTTAATGTATTCAAAAACAGTAAATATATTGATAACAAATAATCTCTTAAATATGTAAAATTGCATTATTTGAACACGATAAATACAATCACTACATCACAATAAAAATGTCAACGAAATGAATGTTTTTTAGAGGAAGCCTTTATGATAATAATGGCTCAAGTATGACATTATTTGTCTAGGTTCAAAAAGTGTTTTAGAAGCCCCTACCAGATTTGTAGATACTATGGTACCATGCGTAGCGGCGTAAGTATATTATTGGAGTATTATAGCCTGCATTTGATGCCACATCTTTATTGCGATTTAGATATATATTATGTATTTTCTGGCCGATCTGAAAAAAAGGTATAAAGCACGGATAACGCCAAGGATTTGAGCAATGCGATGGATCTTATAAAATACACATGATAAAATTGTTATTGACGACCAACCAAAATTTTAGATTATGGTCAATAACATTTTTAGGTGTTGTTTAAAAGACCCACAAAATCCAGATGATTTCTTGCTTTTTCAAACCTTCTGTGCTTCTCTGTTTCAATTTGAAAAAAAAATGGTCAAAAGTAACAAAATTATTGAAATGAAAGATGATATTGATTATATTGCGAAATGTAATACCCTATCGTGTGTTAAGTGTATTATTTCATGAGAATTACCATTTAGAATAATGCGTGTTAAAACAAGCATTTTATTCAAGATGACTAGTTATTCAACATGATTTTTTGGAAAATGTACAAAGGTAAAAAATGCTCGCTTCAATGTTTTTTTTCTAATTTCTCCGCTTAAAGTCAACGGACGAAGTGCACCGTAAGCTAATTTGAGGCACCACTAGCGATTATTTATCACTTTCAACCGAGCACCATGGTTTCTTCAAACATTCGAACGTAATACTTTGTCAGTTTCCGACTGACGCCTTGGGGGTTTTATCGTTATTTTGCAATAATAACAAAATAGAGTCGGGTCCCTTAAGGGGAAGCGAAAACAATCCCGTTGTCCATTATGACTTTCAGTCACAACCGATGTTTTTCCTTGTACATTTATTTTTTATGGCATTTGACATTCCCTTCGCAATCTAGGGCCCACTTCAAACTTTAAACAGAAAAATAAAAAAATAAATATTTATAGCTGATTGACGAAATATCGGGTATACCAGTCACCCAGACCGTAAACCATAATAACGATCCCTTACGCGATAATATAGGATCGAGCTGTCATCACCTAATCTGCACAGCTATTTTTTTTCGAAAACGGCAAATTGTAACCCAAATTGTAACCCATTACCAGACGGTGAAATTTGTGTCTACTAAAGAAAATGTAACTTGATAACAATGCCGGTTATCAGTATTTTCTCAATTATTTCAAGAACCCTAACTACGAGAAATGCCAGAGCCAGTCACTTATTTGGTAAAGGGATAGGCACTAATACATTCAATCAAATTTGCACAATAGAGAACGATTTTAAAAGTAGTCTACCTAAATTATAGAAAAAGGGCTCTAGAAAACACTTTTGTAGGAACTTTTTGTTAATGCTCGACATCCATGCCTAAATGAAACTTTGATATGTAAGGAAGATAACTAGGGGGGATGTCACCCTATAGAGGTCATTTTAAGGTCACCACGAGGTCAAAGGTCAACTAGGTGCAAAAATCCACGGTAAAGCATGAAAATCCGCTATAACTCACTTAGTTCTGGGTGTAGACTAACAATATTGGTATCAAAATGAAGCTCAGACATTTATATTCATTTTGCAGTATAGATATGCAAATCAGCTAATTTGCATATGCATAATTGTGAAGAATTAATTGGACATTTTGATGAATTTTTGGGTCATTTTTAAGGAATATAGTTAGAAAATGAGCTGTAGCTTGCATAGTTGGTGCTGTACATTCACGCATTGGTACCAAAATAAAGCCTAGACATGTATCCTCAAGTTGTGGTATGAAAATTAGCTGAATTGCATATGTACAATTTTTAATTAATTTTCTAATTAATTAATGTAGCCCACCTAAATCTGACCCAAAATATGACTTGTGTAGGAACCTTTTATTAATGCCCCACTTATATGTTTGATATGCTATTTAGGGTATAAGCAATCAACCTAGGGTGGATGTATCATTTTGAAAGGCCTTTTAAGGTCGTAACTAGGTCAAATGTCATAACGAGGTCAAAGGTCAAATGAGTGCAATTTCAGGTATATGCCTTTTACAAAGCTACTTTTATTGCATTTCGAATATAATGTTTAAGCTCAAACCACTTGTAGTTGTATTATATATGTCTGAGTTTGAAATAATGCTGATTTAGACTAATTTCTGTACTTTTTGTGGTGTTTGTGTTAATAATAAACACAAAATTCGTCCTGTTTTAGTGCATTTTTTTGTAAAAGTATATTTTTGAAACGTAAAGAAAAGTCATTGAACCTCTCAAATTGATGTTTTATGTTGAAACAATCACCAAAAATTTAACTGGCAAATATAAAATGCAGATTTAGCACATCACATATAATCTGGTAATTTTATAGTGTCTTAAGAAATTTATATAAACATTTGTGCTACTGTATTTGTGTACAACGAGTAATTTGTAATTGAGAGTACTCGCGAAAAAATGAAGGCATCGCCAAAACACAGATGTACAAAATGATTCAGCAACAATCCTGTGTTTCTTGTTTTCTATAATTATATCCAAACATAATTTGGTGTGACATTCAATCCATGAAATGTCACACAATGTTATGTTTTGCGACGATTATATAAGGCAGCGGAACATGTGTCTTTGTGTGTCTAAGATCTTAAACCGTGATAAAAATCTGGACAAACCACAAACCTTTTCCTTACAGATCTATTTTAATGTCATTACAACTAATATTGAAAGTCCAAGCGTATTTATAATTGTTGTTAGAACCTGCTACTGATGTAATTACATGTCTGTTGACGTATAGGTACATGCTCACTTATTTTCTGGGTAATTTCCTGTAAGAAATAACTGTATGTAATCAAAATATTGCCTTTTATATTTCTTTGTTCAACATTTCAGCTTTGTCTGACCTGTAATGGCTTCGATTACGACAGATATAAAACCCCATATCACATAATTTTGTAAATGCTATCACATCAATGAACATATTTTACATACTTTTATGCCGCTGCATGATTATCGATTTATGTCATTCACTTTATGAATCTTGTTTTCTGTTATAACAAGTCTGTAAACGGTTAGACCATATGCTAAAATTCAACTTCTGTGGATCATTAGAAATTTATGTTTGGGAATACTAATGGCCTTTTAAATGAACTGGTATTTTACCAATTCGTAAACATCGTCATAGTTTTAACATCGCTGGTAAAATGCTTTAGAAATCGAAACAAAAGAAGAAAATGCTGATGTCAAAAATTTCTTCTTTTGCCTCAATATTTTCTCTATATGTATTTTGTACATGAATTCTGTCTTTGTAAATACCAACTGTGTCGTTTTTAGCAGCTTTCAAATTGGCCCACCTTTCAATAGCTATGATTTTTGTGCTAAAAATAGACTGAGTTCACTGTTATTTATTTGATAATCTATCAGTGTTGTTATAAAATCTCGTAACTACGGCTGGATTCAAGCTGTAGGTACGAGATTTCATAACAACACCCACGCAATACCATTGTTTGTCCGAAATTACGTCAAGATTAACAGCATAAAATCGTTCCCTATTGCTCCGTTTTGCAAAGGATAAAACCATATCGTCTAGGTCAAAGTCCTGTACACTGACCTTTTATCCAACGGAATGGGTACAGTATGTGGCTTCATAAACACATTCAAAAATAAAAAAAACTTGTCCTGAACGGTTTCATCTGCAACGAGATGAGATATACTTTGTTTTGCATCCACATGACATGAGCTGTGTACAAGTTGAAGAACGGCTGCTTCAAACCTTCGCCATTGTCTTTCCAGCCTCCACACCTTTCAGTATCCTCTGCAGTAAAACTTGGGTTATCTGCTGATATCCCTATCGCTGCCTGTTCGTTACATCTCGCTATGTGTAATTGCAAAGTATAGATCTGTCGTCGGAGGTAGATCTAGTAGTTCAAGTGCTTTCTTGGCTTTCATAAAGAGTCGATATCTGCAGACAAGAACATGAAGTATGCAAAGATACAGTTCTATATTCTTAGGATTCCCATCACGGCCTGCAGCTTCTTAGAGTTCTGGACATTCAACATACACTTTACAACAGGACTTCCTAACTTATTCCACTCAAAGACGTTGTATTACAACCTGTCAGCGAAAGGAACCCAACCAGGTTGTGGATGATGTCAGTTCCTAGTTTGCTAGCAAAACTGTGTACAGGGAATTAATTCCTTGACTTCTAAAGACGTTCCCGACACCATTCATGTTTCAACATCCAGTGAACAAACATGGTATATAAAAAGCAATAGTACATCCATGTTTCTACATATCACAAAAATCCTACCATACCCTGAATTTGTTTGCACGCTTTGCATGCATAAGGATACGAGTGTCTACATCCTCATGGTCAACACACAAGAGTTTTGTGTTAAAATTGTTAGCATTGCATTTTCAGGGTCCTGAAATCCACAAACAGCAACCAAATTAGAGTCATCAAGAAAACATGCAAATCTCGATACAATTTCATGCCAAGTTTGCCTTGTTCTCATCTAGGGCCATGAACTGTTCCCAGGATTATGATAGTGGGACATCAGGACTGTCAATAGCCTTGTGTATAGGACGTCGGTTCCCTGTTTTGTTTTATCTTGTGGAAGCCTCTATAGATTTGCTCCAAACGTAATGACAGAAAACAACATCTCATGAATCGGTTGCAAGAAACCAAACTGCACAATACTTTGGTATGTTACATGTGCTAACTGCAATACCAGGCGAATTTATGTTTTCGCACCAAGTTGACCTTTGACCTTGCGGTTACTGTTATACATTGTAATTCAATCTGATTTTTGAGAAATACATGTACAACATAATGCTTAATTCTGTTTCTGACAGGATGTATTACATGTATAACGTCATTAAATTCTTCCTTGAAGCTTCAAAGCACTGTGGGTACCACATATTCACAAAATTGGTGCTAACAGTAAATTATTAAAAATAATGAATAAAGTTGTGTATATGCAATGTTACGCTTATTAGCAAAACTAAACTTATGGATAGATGTCTAGGCTCTACTTTGGTACCCATTTGGTAAATGTACACCACCAACCCATTGAGCTTAAGCTTATGTTCCACCGATATTTGAAACTCTGTACAGACAGTCAGTGTTCTGAAACATGAAATGCCACCTGTGTCCGTGTCATCGGCAGATTGGACAAGAAGAATGTGAACTGCTAAATCCCAAATACTGCATGTTTTGACAGCCGATCTGCAAAAACTTACAATTTTGACAAAAACGACTTGTGTGTTGACCATGAGGAGGCAGACACCCGTATCGTTATACACGCGTAGAGTGCGAACATGGTACGGTAGGGTTTTTGTGTAATCCGAGTCTTCTCTGATGTAAATACGCTCTTTGATATTTTGATTTTTCGCTATTTACTACTTGTAACGTTACTGAACTTTCCGCTGTTTTCAAAGAGCAACGCTCTCTGATGTAAATAGCGAAACATCAAAATATCAAAGAGCGTATTTACATCAGAGAAGACTCGGATTAGGTTTTTGTGATGTGTAAAGACACAGATATACTATTGCTCTTTATATACCATGTTGGTTCACTGGATGTTGAAACATGGATGGTGTCAGGAACGTCTAATTCTTGGAAATACTTGTATGTACACAGTTTTTTTTAGGAAACTTGGAAATGCCGTCATTCACAACCTGCGTGGGTTCCATTCGCTGACAGGTTGTGATACAACGTCGTCATTGGGTGGAATAAGTTGAGAAATCCTGCTGGAAATTGTATGGTGAATGTCCGGATCTTTTAAAAGCTGTTGGTCGGGAAACCTGGGAATATAGAACAGTTTCTTTGCAGACTTTGTGAGTGTTCCGAGGAAGCTCATGATTCAGACATTGCTGTCTGCAGGTATCAACTCTTTATTAAAGCCAAGATAGCACTTGATCTACCAGCTCCGACTACACATAGCGAGATGTAACAAACATGCAATGATATAGATATCAGCAGATAACCCAACTTTCACTGCAGAGGATACAGAAGTGTGTGTCACTGTGGAGGATGGAAAGACGATGGCGAATGTTTGAAGCCTGTATGGATGAGATTGGCCGCTGCCCCCCCCCCCCACACACACACACTGTATGCGCTCTTGTACACAGCTCATATCACGCGGATGCAAAGCAAAGTGCAGCTCATCTCGTTGCAAATGCTACCATTCAGGACAAGTTTGCATGTTTGAATATGTTTTTGAAGCCACAGACTGTACTAATCCCGCTGGATTAAAGGTCATTGTACTGGACATTGACCAAGAAGATAATTATGGTTTAATCCTTTGCCAAACGGAGATATTGAAAGGTTGGCCAATTTGAGTTTGAGTTTATTGGGGTTTTACGCCGTTTTCAACTACCAGGGTCATATCGCGGCGGCTGGAGCACCTAACCGTGGGCTCCTGGTATTTCTCGCACCAGTACAACCACAATATCCAAACCGAGCCTCCAGCTGCTCTCTCACATAGATGATTCACACCCATTGGTGAGAGACAAATGACTTTTGTCAAATGTCAGAATGGATACTGGCCGAGCCAGGGTTCGAACTCGAGACCCCTGGATTGACAGACTACGACGTAACCGACTGAGCTATCCAGGCTCGGCTGGCCAATTTGAAAGCTGCTACAGACAAAACAGTTGGTGTTAACAAAGATAGGAATCGTGTATGATATAGAAGAAAAATATTGAGGCAAAAGAGGAAAATGCTGACATGAGCATTTACTTTTTTGGTTTCGATGATTTCTAAAATCATTTTACCCGCAATGTCAAAATCATATCTTGTTTTCGAATGGGCTAAATACCAGTCTACTTAAGCCAATAATTGCATCAGCTGCAGGTTTAATTATGACCGTTGTATGCTTGAACTGTAAATAATAGTTGTAATGACATTGGACTAGATCTGTTAGGAAATGGAAAATCTAAGCATCTGATTTGTCCAGATTTTATCACAGTTTAAGATCTTAGACACACAAAGATACATGTTCCGCTGCCTTAAATAATCGTTGCAAAACATATCATTGTGTGAAATTTCATGGATTGAATGTCACACCAGATTATGTTTGGATATAATTATAGTACAAACAAGGAACGCAGGATTGTTGTTGAATCGTTTTGTACATCAGTGTTTTGGTGATATCTTCATTTTTTCACGAGTTCTCTGAATTACAAATTACATTGTACTCGTTGCATACACATAAAGTAGCACAAATGTTTATATTTCTTAAGACACTATAAAATTACTAAATTATATGTGATGTGCTAAATCTGCATTTTATATTTGCCAGTAATTTTGGTTGATTGTTTCAACACAAAACAAAACATTTTGAGCGGTTCAATGACTTTTCTTCACATTTCAAAAATATAGTTTTACAAAAAAATGCACTAAAACAAGACGAATTTGGTGTTTATTATTAACACAAACACCACAAAAAGTACAGAAATTAGTCTAAATCAGCATTATTTCAAACTCAGACATATATTATACAGCTACAAGTGGTTTGAGCTTAAACATTATATTCGAAATGCAATAAAAGTAGCTTTGTAAAAGGCATATACCTGAAATTGCGCTCATTTGACCTTTGACCTCGTTATGACCTTTGACCTCGTTACAACCTTAAAGGCCTTTCAAAATGATACATCCACCCTAGGTTGATTGCTTATACCATAAATAGCATATCAAACATATAAGTGGAGCATTAATAAAAGGTTCCTACACAAGTCATATTTTGGGTCAGATTTAGGTGGGTTATATTAATTAATTAGAAAATTAATTAAAAATTGTACATATGCAATTCAGCTAATTTTCATACTGCAACTTGAGGATACATGTCTAGGCTTTATTTTGGTACCAATACGTGAATGTACAGCACCAACTACGCGAGCTACGGCTCATTTTCTAACTATATTCTTTAAAAATGACCCAAAAATTCTTCAAAATGTCCAATTAATTCTTAAAAATTATGCATATGCAAATTAGCTAATTTGCATATCTATATTGTAAAATGAAGATAAATGTCTCAGCTTCATTTTGATACCACTATTGTTAGTCTACACCTAGAACTAAGTGAGTTATAGCGGATTTTCATGCTTTACCATGGATGTTTTTACCTAGTTGACCTTTGACCTCGTGGTGACCTTAAAATGACCTCTATAGGGTGACATCCCCCCTAGTTATTTTCCTTACATATCAAAGTTTCATTTAGGCATGGATGTCAAGCATTAACAAAAAGTTCCTACACAAGTCACATTTTGGGTAAGATTTAGGTAGACTAAAGTAAACGGTGACGTAATTTCGGACCAAATACTGGTTATAAGCATTTTCTTCTGTCTTCCAAGGCTTTCCCAATTCTTTTTATCCAAGGACGTTAAACTATGTTTTTTATAGAAATTGTTACACATGCTACACCCACCTCTCAGATTACATTGTATGTAAGTCTGAGTTCCGCTGGAGGCTCGGATTTGATATCGTCGTAGTAATGGTCAAAGAAAACCCAAGGATCAATCGTTAGGTGGTTATGTGCTCCAGCCGCCGTGACCTAAACAAATATATTTAAATGTGACGTTAGACCACATTCAGTAAACCAATCTTAGGCTCCAAAACTCTGACATTCAGAGTTCTTGGTAGGATGACGATGTTGGTTTATAGGAGTTTAAGACTATACCTTCATATCAAAACATATCCCCATACATTGTAAGAATCACCGCCAAACTAAAAAGAAACGTCGAAATTTTGTTTGTTTGACATTTTGTATTTATTTAAGAGTATGACAAGCATTAAGTCCCCCCTCCCATGAGATTCAGGCGGCGTTGGATAATATCTGACATATGTCCTTATCATTAAGTGACAGAAAGTGCCGATTTTTTTAACTCGTAACGTGTCCATATAGATCGGATACGAATGTTTCTGACATCGCACGAGAAATTCCGCGTGAATGACAGCAGGGATAGAGTACCTTCGGCTTCATTTCTTAACCCATTTCTGCTCCTTCGCAAGAAATGCCTGGAAAACCATTGTAAAAATGAAGAAATTGCTTGTCACAAGCAATTTCCTCATTTTCCTGAATGTTTTCTAGCCTGAATTCGAAAGATTTATAAAATTTCATAAACCTAAAATTGTCATCTGCAACATCTTTAGAACTGGAACAGTCCAAAAGTTTGTCGTCTGGTAATGGGTTAAATACGACAGTCACGTGAGAACGTAAGACAAATCATGGGAAATGCGACAAATTCTAGTGTTCATGCGAAATAGAAAGGGTTATTTGAATAAATAATACATTTATGTGCACTTTTAAAAACTCATTTTGTGCTTAACCATTACGAATTTGTTTCTGAGGTATCATCACTACAAATAAGTCGCGTCAGAAGAAAATGTGTGTATTTGACAAATTAAAAGCAATCTATCAGCACAACCAAGTGATGCCAAGTGATGCCACCCATTAGAACGGGAAGTTGTTAGACTGGTCTAATTAAGAGGCTGTTGTAGATGAAAATTTCAGGTGAATGTTATTGAACATGAATTTGGTCTTCATGTATGGAAAACATTGTAGAATATGAAGAAATTGCTAATCACAAGCAATTTCTTCATTTTCTTCAATGTTTTTCAGAACATTTATCTTTTGTGGCGTTATGGTAGTAATGGGATATTTAATCACGAGTATCTCCGACAATATCCGATACTGACTTTAGTAGTTTATTTTTGTACTACTGGAGACTTCCCGATTCACTTCTTGCGCAGGTAGATCAGACGAGAGGCCATTGAACAAAGAAGAGGACAAAAATGTCCCACGACGCTCATCTTGCGTACATGTATCCATTGGAAGCAAGGTTTAGTAGAAACTAAATATTACGCAAATAATCACAATTTGATATTCGAGAGATGCAACTATATTCTTTTCTAGTACAGTCTATCCTCCCTATGAATCTGTTCCATATTTCATGGCCATGAACAACCTTTCATTCGTTGGTCAATGTTTCTCAAACCTAAAATATTAGCAAAGTTTTAAAATAACATTGCACTTTAGCCAAATAGATGAATCGTGTTGATTGTCTCGAAATATATGCCTTCATTGAAGAGTTTAAGGTACCGTAGTCGGACAAAATCAAACCTAGTCGTCCTGCATATTACATACAGTCTGTCCATTATCAATTCATTTCTCGTTTACAACAAACCAATTTTGTCATGACAACAAACAATAATCACAGTCCGTGATGAACTTGAGTTTTATAGCAATTTTATAGACTTTTTGATAATCAAATGGTTTTTATATGGAGACAATTTAACCCAATTATATTCATAAGTTGTTGTAATTAGTTTATGTTTGAACTGAAAACCTAAAATGGGACTTTGACATCGAAGACAACAAAATGATCTGATGTGTCTAGTATACGTGTACATGTAAGTGCGTTGTGATGAGGACTGTTGCTGTACATGTATATGCCAGATTGTCGGAGAAAATGAAATGAAGTAAATGCTTTGCGAGACTCACTTCATCGGTATTTCCTCCTGTTCGTCTAACAAGAAATAAATGGATCATGAACAAGATCAATGTTCAAACGACCCATTGTTGATTGGAATAATTTTTGACGAATCGTCGTTGTAAATGAAAATGTCAAATGAGAACTGAAATGTTTTATCCGGTAAAGTGCATGATCTCCAGCAATCTTTGAAGCTTCTTAAATTATATGTCTCAGCAAAATATTAAGATATATATGTTAGAGAATGTTCTTCTTTTGTATATGGTAATGATAAAGTAAGACTTACAGATAGGATCTTTTAGGAATAATACTACCTTCGAAATTCAATCATGCTGTCATTCCTAATTTTTTCATACGTATTTCGTAAAAATGTGCTGATGAGGGCCAGAGGCCCGCCCCCTCCTCTCCCTCGAATTTGTAAAAAAATTATCAAAGCCATATCTTAAGTAATTTTTTATGTGTCAATGCAGTCCCCCCCCCCCGCATCTTCGCAAGCCAAGGGTGACATCTACGACGTAACGTCGTTTCTGTATTCACCCTTTGCGAATCTAGTCCGATTTTCTTGGTCTCCTGGAAAGCATTTTCATTGGTTCCAGCGAGGTCTCGCTAGAACCAATCAGATTGTCGACTGATACATTTGTTATGAGTAACCAAATCATGACAACGGGCGGGAAAAAGCATTGCATTTGCAACTAAAAAAGGCGAAAATTGGCGATTTTTCCTAAGAATTTCACTGCAATAGACAGGAATTCCCTAACTTTAATCGACGAATTATTATACTTTCGACAAATCGACCAAAAAAGCAGCTAACTTTACATAATCCGCATGACGTATGACGCGAAAGACAACGCGCGTTAATGACGTCATCAATAATGGATGTAAACAACCAACAAAACAACCGCTAGGCGGCACTTCGCGATTTCAAGAAAATCGGACTAAATCCGCCAAGGGTGAATACAAACGTAGGTGGGTTCAACCTTGGCTAGCGAAGATGCCCCCTCCCCCCCCCCCCCGAAAAAGACGGACCCCTTTTTGAAAAAAAAATGTCCAATTCTCGAATGGCCACTAACAAACTGGTGATAGTCCGGTTGGCTTGCAAAGATTAAAATAATCAGCAAACTTCACTGCAAAGAAGGTCTGAGATGTTATTAGAAATCGCAAAAAGAGGTTAAAACAACATTTCCACGTGACTGACGCTTCCTGTTTACTTAAGGACACTGTCGCTTTGAAAATGTCTATTTATAGACAGTTATTACTAAATTTATTATTTTTACAGCCTGAATAAAAACCATATGTGACAAAAATATGTTTCAAATCAAAACAGATGTATTCATTCATTTTTAAAGACGACTTTAAGAGTGCAATATTATCGCATGCTTCGTTAAGATGCTAAATTTGTCATTGTAATGCGTGAAATGTTTTATTGAAGTAGATATACTGAAGACATTTTAAAACGTAGAATACATCTTTCTTTCATAAGACATAATTGAGTATTGATCTAGAAATAGCCTTCATAGCGTTTTAGATGAAGATTTGCCAAACAATGACTCTAGATAGTATCTGTTTGTATATAGATGTAGATCTTGTAGAAATGTGATACAAAAATACATGTATGTGCCCAAAACCTAATTTTTGAAAATCCTTTTCATATTCAATTTAGAAAAAAAAAGCGTTGTTTCGAATGTTAACATTTTTCCAACAGTATTGCATAGGATAACATAAAACATGCATTTGGAACACCACGGACAGTTCTGTCGAATCATACCTTGGATGCAAGTCGTAGAACTACTTTCAGACTATGAATATTATAGAATAGAACAACAATTCAAAACGTTCGTCTGTGACTAATGTCAACGATGAAGCGACAATGATACTGAAATGCATTGTTTGTAGTTCAAGTGTCCTCTCCTTTTAGAATGATTACAACCTGCAAGTCCCGCAAGTTGCCATGGTTGTTCATTAATTTTGGATGATATCGAAAACTACTTTATGAAGCGTAGCTACTTCCGGCTAAGAAATGTGATTTTTTTAACATTTCTTCATACACACACTTCCGAGTCGATGATTCGATCTTTGATCGATATTATCCGAGGATATCCGAACGATAAAACATGATGTGTACGCGGTTATCCGGATACCCTTGTCAATTTCCGTCATAATTGGAAACGCCGAATGTGAAGCTCAAATACCACGAAGTATTTAGTATCTATCTTATGCTGGATTATAGAATTGTATGAGTGACATCTTTTCTTGTGGTACCAAACCAATTGACACAACATACGGAACGAAAATACTGAAAACTGTTTTCTGAAAGCAAAGAAAACACGCCAAGTTTAGTGGTAAGAATAAAGTCCCATGACAATGACGGATGGACAACGGAGATCCTTTAAATACGAAGCCTACATCTCTCCACCGGATCACGACTCCCTAGGTCACGGTGGGAAATCACGTGACATATTTTTAATATTTTCCCAAATATTATGTTAATATCTGAACGATCTGAATAAGAGAAGGTGGAATAAAGGGCCGATTGAGCAGAACTGATGCTAGTACAAGAGTTATTGATGATCGTCTGAAATTTCGTTGGTTGTCAATAACTTTTTACGTGTTTTAATCTTGTAGGTGGGTCGCCATAGACTCTACCCACGACATTTACAAGCCCAGACACTCTTATTAAGGTATACGACCCATCATTAGCACCAAAGAGCAATAGGCGAAATTTGAAAAAGTGCCAGGAATTCCTAAACTGTATTACATTTCCATTCAAAATACAAATATAATCATTTTAAGGGCTTAGCATTTTGAATTAATGCATACTCATAAAAATAGTTGACAAAAATATTCAAGATAACCTCTCTTGCATATGAATAAAGAGAAAATAATATTTTGTATTTTTTCCTTCTTGAAGCAAAATATTAAAATCCGGCACGGTGGATCCACTTATGTGAAGTGTATTTACAAGTGTGTGTTATTTGAACGATCTGAATAAGAGAAGGTGGAATAAAGGGCCGATTGAGCAGAACTGATGCTAGTACAAGAGTTATTGATGATCGTCTGAAATTTCGTTGGTTGTCAATAACTTTTTACGTGTTTTAATCTTGTAGGTGGGTCGCCATAGACTCTACCCACGACATTTACAAGCCCAGACACTCTTATTAAGGTATACGACCCATCATTAGCACCAAAGAGCAATAGGCGAAATTTGAAAAAGTGCCAGGAATTCCTAAACTGTATTACATTTCCATTCAAAATACAAATATAATCATTTTAAGGGCTTAGCATTTTGAATTAATGCATACTCATAAAAATAGTTGACAAAAATATTCAAGATAACCTCTCTTGCATATGAATAAAGAGAAAATAATATTTTGTATTTTTTCCTTCTTGAAGCAAAATATTAAAATCCGGCACGGTGGATCCACTTATGTGAAGTGTATTTACAAGTGTGTGTTATTTGATGCATTTCGTATGGCTAGAAAGTGGTGTTTTAAATGATGGGCTGCTATTGGGTCTTATAAAATATTGAGAAAAAAACATGAAAATTCTGATAAACCGTATTTTATTTTTCTCTTCGTGTGATCTATCCTACATAATTGGAAATTTGCGCATAACTCAACAAAATCATATTGGTATGATAATTACAGCTTCTATCAATTTCGAGGTCTAAAAATTGGTATCATTTGCAAAAAAGATCTAGCTCGTGAAAGCTAGTTTGTATGTTTTTTATTGGTTACAGAACATTAGCTTGATACTGATCGAAATCTTCAGGTTTATGAATAGATGGGGATATGTAAAAAATGATATTTACTCTTGATTATGTAGTTGAATCCATGTTAAAAACCAATTTAACACTTTACGAAGCGAGACAATTTTCGATTGTCGAAATATCGTAGAGGTTAAATGGACGTGAAAATACTCGGAAATGTTCTTTAAAATATACAGTAAACGATCGGTAGCCATACCGTAGAAATCCTTTGGGGGCAGTAAGGAAATGCTGATGACCATTTGCTTTATTTCCCCAAAGGTTTTCTAGCATAGCACATAGAAGAATTGTCAAAAACTTGTTTGGAAAAGGGTTAAATCTTTCTAAACCAATATTGCCCATATCAAGTGATAGATATTATCAAAGTAAGAGAGGTCATATTTCACTTTTTATGTTGAGGGTCGTCATAAATCATTTATGAGATTTTCTTAATGGAAACAGGTTCTTAATTTCATTGATATTACCTAACCCTTTCTCAAGCAAGTCGCAGCTTAGACATTCTGTGAAAGGAAAGAATCAAATGTTGATAGCCAGAATATTCTCTTTATCACATTTTTGATATTCTATGAAATGCAAACCTAATGCTTTAAAATGCCATAGATTAAATTTGTCGACTGAAGCTATTTTGAAATTCGGAAATTCAAAATTCATAGAATCTTGTCTTTTTGTAAAAGGTTATCTTCATTGATATTACCTAAATACGACCATGACTATCTCGTAATAGATTGATAAATGTAGGTTAATACTTTCCAAGACGACAGAAATTGGACGCCAAATTAAAAAGTGTTGCAATCGATTAATTTGTGATCATCATTACTTCCCCTTCTTCAATATTTTCTCATGCTTAATTACTTAGAAGCGTCATTAGAGTGTTTAACAACCTGTTAAAACTTTTTAAGATAATACATAACAGTCTTGTTTTCAGAAAACAGCATCAACAAAGGCTAAATATGTCTAAAATACATATAGAAAAAGATGAATAACTATCTTTGTAACAAAAATTCAACTCCATGTTTTTCCGTCCTGGTGGTAAAAATGGACGAATTAAGTATTATCAACCTTGTTCACATAGCTGCAGTTACGACGTTTTCGTTGACAAGCGAAGATATATCAAAGACTTTCACTGTCCCAGTTTGAAATATACTTCCGCCCAGAAACATACGTGAAACAGTTGATGAAGATAGAACTTGTTTATAATAAGCCATAGTACAGGATGGAAAAAAGTGGAAACGCTGGCTATCAGCATTTTTTAATTTACCTTATTGTGGTTCCGAGTTCTTTGTATAAGGTGCTTTTGTATAAGGTAAAAGGCCTTGATAAAAAAAGGTTAGATTGGACCAAGACGTTGGATAAAAAAGAGTTCAGTGATTCAAACATTCGCGATGTAAATTGTGCCCTTTGTAGTGTGTTTGAAACTGGGCCCACATAATTTTTTTCGTTTAGAAATGGGTTAAGCTAGATCCATCGCCACTTTAAGAAACAAGGTTTCTAAACCTAGGTCTCCGATTACTTTTGAAGGAAGGAAGACTATAATATTACCAATTACTATGTTCTTTTAAGGATCCGCTAAACAGTTTGACAGTGAATTTGCGCCATTGCTGGCTCCAAGTTAGACAAGTTTTTCAGTAAAAATTTGTTTTATGTTCTGTTACACCATGATTAAAACATGCCATAGGCATAGTTCATTTGACAGAAAGAACAAAGTTGAGCACCAAATTCAACAAGACAAGTCGAAAATTTGGCGTTTCTCCCAAAACAAGCAACTTTTTCTAGACAACAAATTTTCTTCTTTGAGATATGCCAATATAATGTGCACATTCTAGTCCAGGTAGTACTACCTTGATATGTCAATATATCACAGCAGTTTTCATGATATTCCCCAAAGACCATTCCCGCCCATGCTTTTTCATCGGACGCCATTTGCAAAATCCATCGACTCCTATTCAGTAGTGTTTTGGGGGCATAAAAAGATAGGCAGCGAAAAAAAATAAAAAGTACCTTTAAATTTGGTTCATTGTTCATCTTCAAGTACGATGCATTACATCGATCGCGTCTTCACCTTCATATAATTGTCGATTTAAATGTCACTCAATCGTTTCCGGCCGACGAAGGGTCCATCTTGTTAACAGTGGCTTCATACGCGCATGTTCGTATCTTTGACTATTATCAAGATTTTCAGTTGTAATTATCCTATTTATTATATTTACAAATATCTATAAAAATTCGATCGGTAAATCAACAAAAAAGTTTCGCAAAATTCGGAACTATTTTCAGCGTTATTTGGTTGTGCCGGGAACCAGCATCCTCGAATTTGTAAACAAAAAGGCAAACATCGAACAGATCTGCGTAAAAAACATATTTAATGAATGGTGAGTTGTCAGACACATTAGAATTGATATTTGAAAGGTGGTGTACGTATTACTATTCTTCGATTTTCAAAGAATTTGGACTATGCCATGCATAAATATGAAATAATTTGCACCGGAAGCGGACTCTGTGCATGCTTTGAAATTTTTTCGAAAACTATTTTATTTCGCAAAGACAAAACGTGCATGCATACTAAATACAATATGCATTCCGTCTCTACACAAAAAAATATTTTAAACGATATATCAAACGAAATTATATTGTAGCATAATTTAAGAAATGTATGGTGTAAAGCTACGACCATTACAAATTAGTAGCGTCCAGATAGGCCCTATGTATCATGCTTTTTTTTGATAATTTTCCTTGCAATTACCGAGCAATACATCATTACAACAAAGGGAATGTTATGCTAACTTAAAACACAATTCTGATAACAAGATACCTTGAAAATATGTTTACACTTTTGGAATCAATATGAAAAATGTAAGTGGTGTGTCAATAGAAAAATGGGGAAAGGTAATTATTATCATGTGACATATGTCTTCACTGTAGGAACCATCACTGATTTGTTTCAGTTCATCAAATAAAGAAAAATAACAATTTTATTAGAAAACTTACTTTGACTGCTTGAGAATATGGCCAAATATTTTAACCATACATAGTGTTTCAAAAAAATAGTTCCACCTTGAATTTTATATGAAAAATGAAGAAATGTCAAAAGTTTATTTCGTAAATGCACGTTTTTTGTAGAAAGTAACTTCATGTAAGTAGTAGTACTACCAAGTTTAGACCATGGTGTATGTTTGTGTGAAAAACTAGCCAACTTCATTCAAGGATAACTATGTTCTCGGTTTTCCTGGAAGTCGTCCTTTTTCCCAATGTTTTGATTATGCTTTACAAGGTAGACCAGAATTAAGTTGCTTAATATCTTCTACTCATGCAGAGCTTTAATTTGATATATAATGTGGCATATACATGTTAAGAATAAATGCAAAAAATAACTTTGAATTTTGTGTAGATACCGAATTTACCTGAACCTTAAACTTCATTCATCCCTAAAATTGTTTTCATTATTAAAGGGACATAATTGGTTTGTAAGTCGACCTAAATCGAGGTCATATTTTAATACTATGGGTATGCCATTTTTTTTAAACTCTCAAACGTCTACGGACTGTCGCAAAGGGGAATCGCGTGACACAACAGATATAGGTAATTTTCAAGAATTCTTCAAATATGTCACCGATTGGATTTGAAAATGGTTTGAAGCAAAGAAGTTAGAAAACGTCCCTGATTGGCTGGATGTGATATATATCTAAAATTAGACACTTAAAGACACTTCTAACGCAACACTTACCCTTTTGGAAAAAACTTCAATAAACCATTTTTCATCAGAGGGGGTGTTTCAAAATTGCCCACGCACGAATTTCCTTTAAACCGTGCATAGGACCATATACAAGCTATGGAACTGCAATTAGTATCTTAGATAATCAAAACTAGAAACAGAAAAGCCACTTTGACTTATTCCCATTTTGACATGAAACATGCCCCCATTTTCATGTGTCCCTAAACTTTAGTTTTATGTATTTTCTAAATCTTTCAAGTGGATTTGCTCCGGGACACCCTATGCATTACATTCGTACCAGAAAAGTAATCGAGGAAATTATTGTGTTCGTTTTTTATTGAAAAAAAATCGTTAAAAAATGCATATTTTTCTGTGAAATTAGCGATCAGAGCAAAATTGAATTCAAAAGTTCAGTATGTTGGAGATTTTGTCAAGATACCAAATAACCAAAAAAACATGCTACACATTTCTTCTTACTTTGACCTAAATTACATGGAAATTCAAAACCAATATCAGTGTCATTTGGTACATATTATTGATGGAGGTGATATTTTGGTCCAAAACTTGTATTCGGTCAAAATTTGATTTTGCTCCTAAAAACATTTCTGTGTTTAGTAAAATCAACTGTAGCATGCAGTGTAACCATAAGGAAATATTCATGTTTGAAACAGCCATTGAAAAAAAATATTGATTAAATATCATTTTTATTGCACCAATTAGTGGCACTACGACATGCAAAAGTGTTCAAGTCTTATGTTATAAAATGAAAAAGGCTTCTAGAACGTGTACGGTATAGCCTCCAATGTTGTCTTTTCAAGTTTTAAGTAAAGTAATGTTTTAGCTCTAAGAGCCACTAATGCACATATGAGATATAGAAGGATGCATATAATGCAATTACAGCATTGTTTTCTTTTCAATTGAAAATCACAGTTGAAATTGTCCATGTTAATTTCAAAACGTTTCCCTATTAAGGTACAACAGGGTGCAATTATTTCTGAAAATTATTTTTCTGTGCATAGCTTAAGCTGTGTTGTTTTACAATTTATACACATTTCTATGGTGCCTTATGGTTAAAAAGGGGTTTAGCCACCAATAGTCCTGTGATGCTTGATTATCTATTTCTGGTGCATGGCACCAATAATTTCACTTTTGCATGATAAACAGATACAATCAGAGAATTTGGTACTTTTTCTGATTTGCTTTTTCACGTTTTCAAAGATCCGTACAGAACCCTTGTTATTAACTTTCATGAATCATAGCTGACTAGAGTGTTCGAAGAGGATTTTTAATATAGAATTCCCTCTTTTTTGTTAAAAAGGGTACGCTTGGGACAAGACTAAATGTGACTCTAGTCAAAAATATTTTAACCAAATTTTTAGTACTCCCCATAGCAAACTTATAAACTAAATTTGAAATCTCGTGGCCTTTTAATCTTTTCTTTATGATATAACATATTGCCCCTTTTATGCCGCCACAACAACCACAGTTTTTGACAGAAAGAAATTCTAAGAAGCCTTTACCCAAGGATAATTTCTACCAAGTGTCATAAAGATATACATATAAGATTGGGAGAAAATACCTATTTTAAGAAAATGTCAAGAGACAGACAGACACACGGACAGACGACTTGAAAAGGCCGAAAACATATTTTACATCTTAATTTGCCCTTGGGTAAACTAAAATTACGAACAAAAGTAAACAAAACATTCGAAAAAGACATTTTTGAAAACAATCTTGACTTTGTCCATTCTTGGAAATGCATACCCTTCAGATGGCAATTCCAAAAACAACATGTTACCGGCTTCATTTTATCTTGATATTTCACGATAATTATTAGTATACTTGTGGACAACTTCTACATGATTTTCTTATCTTGACAAAACTGGAACTGGGTATTTTTTAAACTAAATTTGCTCAAATTATTCACAAACTATGAATTTTTGAATTGGCCCCTAACATCATCTGAGAATAATAGAATAATTCTATGTATAGAATTATATGTATTTTGTATCATACATGATCAGAGACTACTGGACAACATTTTAGAATGAATTAGGCCATGAATTTAAAAACCAGAACGCGTGCACACTCTTTTTCTGAGGATACCCTATTTTTTCCTGGTAAAAACTTAAAATTCTTAGAAAATGGAATTCTGGAATGTTTGATTCCAAACATTTCATGAATATGAACCGTTGTCTAGTGTACTAACTTCACGCCAAATGTCATTGAATTCCAAGCGTGGGCAGACTCCCATGTTAATTTTCCTATCCGTGAAACACCCCTTTTCAACAAATCTAATTCATTCATATTGGCAAAATATCTGTAATTTTCATTAAGTAATATTCAGTAGATTTTTTTTTAAATATGCAGTTCATATAATATTTCTAGTAAACAAAAGTTCGCAATAAAGCCGTGCGATCTGATAAAGTTAATTCATGTTATTCAAATAACAGCAGTAAAGTTTATTTAGCTAACACTCTGTGTGTCGGCCATGGGCCTATATGACATGAAGACATCCCCTTCTCATTGACAAAGCATCATTTATCACGAATCTTTATGGGATACGCGTCCTTCAGTTGTTGAGAATTTCCCGCAGCAAAAAAGCGAAAAACTAATATCTGGTAACTTTTGATGATTTCGTGCATTAGTGACACGTACATGTTGTGCCTTTTTTTTAGTTTTTTGCTTATTTTTGAAACTGGGCATTCCTATTTTCGAAACTGGGCACGGAACTTTGCCTCTTTTCGAAACAGGGCATCCATTTTCGGAATTATGATTAGAAATGTTCCGTGTATCATGCAGAACTATTCCTGTCGATTGTTTTTCGCCGATTTATTGATAATTGAATCAAACAACGCCCGAAATGTTAATATTATTTACGGTTTACTGCGAAAGTGTCATGCAGAACTATTTCTTTTGATTTATTCTCGTTTTTTCCTCAGTGATTATTGATAATGAATCAAACAACGCCTGAAATGATTATTTTTATGGTTTACTTCAATTTTCGATACTTCCTACGTACTCGTTGCTGCCCCGGATTCAGGATTTTTGTGAGGGGTTCGAATTTACAAATAGAGAGGTTCGTTTTCCAAGTATTACACAATTTTTACTCAATTTCTGCATGAAAATGAAATAATCAGGCTGCAGAGACAGTGGCAAATCCAGAGGGTGTGCGGGGGTCAAACCAACCTCTTCTGAAGCATAATTATTTCAATTTCATGTAAAAAAATCAGTCAGAATTTTGTAATAATAAGAGAACGAACCGCCTACCGGTATTTGTAATTTCGAACCCCCTTAAAAAGTCTGGATCCGCCACTGAGAGAGGTTTCCTTTGAACCTCGAAAACTCCCCCACCCCTTGATCCGCCACTATATTGTAAACGTGTACACCAGAATGTCAAAACTTCATCTGTGGGTCCCAGTCAATATCAAAATCCAGTCTATTTTAAAACGAAGGTACAGTGCCATTCATGGATAAACGAAACCTGTCTCCTGGTGTATTGGTATTTATCCATTTTAAAGTCCGTAAATAAGCGATGCGAGAAAGAAATACGGCAACATTTTATCTGAATATTTCAATAGAATTAGGTCACAGGATAAATGATGTCATCATGACGTTGCGAGGTCGTACTGTAAGCGGAATCATGCGTACTTATTAGAATGATTGTAATAGTAGAAGATCCATTTCTCGCTCTGATTTTATTATCATTATTGTTCCAATGCATTTAAGCCCGACATTAAATCTACAACTTACCAATTAACCTATCATTAATCATATACAATTTTAAATATAATATACACTTTTTGTGTATTTTTTTATCATTTTAAAAAGTGGGCCTTTTTGAACTTGGCCTATTTGGTCATTTCCAGACTCTAGTTCTGGCCAGCATGGTGGGAAGGATCGGTTTGTTCGGCTGGGTCGGTAGTTTGGCTTACCTGCCCCTAATACCGCGTTATTGGGTCAGGCACACTTCAACCATGGCGGCGCCCACTGGGGTGATATTTTAGAACAAAGTTCTTTAATTTTGTGAGCAGGGAATGGTCATTAGAAGAGTAATTAGGTTTCGGTATATTCTTAACACTAGCAATAAAAGTTTTACATGACCTCAACGCTAACCCGAAATAAAACGGTTTTAAATTATGTACATGTACATGAAAACTCAAGGCAATTTGGATTCGACACTAACCAGTGGTCCGATTAGCCCAGTGGTTAGAGCGTCTGCCCTGTGTTCTAGAGGTCCCTGGTTTGAATCCCAAGAGTAATACATATTTTAGCCACACCCATTGTTTTTACATTTATCATACCAAATGGTTCTAGAGATTGCAAAGACTAATAAAAATACAATTACCAATTATGTTTTAATTGTATCTTAGTGATTACTAGAATAGTTTGGTTTGAGAAAATGTATTAAAACAAAACGTAGAAGAAACACATTTACCCAACGTGGGTTTCGATCCCTGGACCTCTGGAGCCCAAATCAGACGCCCTACCACAGAGCTAATGATTCTACTGGCATCGGGGAAACAAATTGCAATAATATAGCTTTTCAGTACATAATTTAAAACCGCTTTATTTCGGGTTAGCGTGATGATCATTAAAAACTGTTACTGCTAGTGTTGAAAATATACCGAAAACTATCTAATTCATAAATGTCATATCTTTGCTCTCAAAATTCATTGACTTTGCTATTTATCTTTGTAAGTAAATCACCCCACTGGAGGCGGCCATTTTTAGTGAATGCCTGACGTACTAAATTACATAGTACGAAAGAGAACCAGACTACTGTGTCGGTCGCTAGTTCTGGCCAGTATGATGGGAAGGATCGGTTTGATTGTCTGGGTCGGTCGCTAGTTCTGGCCAGCATGGTGGGAAGGATCGGTTTGTTTGGCTGGACCGGTCGCTAGTTCTGGCAAGCATGGTGGGAAGGATCGGTTTGATCGGCTGGTTCGGTCGCTAGTTCGGGCCAGCATGGTTTGACGGATCGGTTGAAAATTTCATAAAAAAATACTATATTGTTTATTTGATTGCGATGAAACATGTAAGTTTTGCGTTAGAAGTGTCTTTAAGTGTAGAATCCTTATGTGCAAATAATTGACGACCAGTTACCTAATATGATATTGCAATTTAAAAGAGGGTGGGAATCAGTGAATTCTCTTTAAAATTCTACAAATTTATGAAACCTCTTCAACTGTTCGCAGGCAAAGCTGATCCGTGCAGTTTGACAGATAAGGTAACGCTGTTTCTGTCCTAAATATATACCGAGCATAATCCAGCACGTCAATTTCTGAATAAAATGTATACAATATCACATATTCTTATTTATAGGTTTTGTACGGGTTTATGTTACCTTCAAAGACGGACGTCTCTATCATGGGGAGATATACATGGATTATCCAGGCCAACACTCAACGCTAGAAAAGAAAAAAAAACATTTGACTACGGGACATGCGGGACAGCATTTTCTGCCCTTCAAAGTTTGCAAAGCATTAACGCAGAATGTTGCCGTATGTACTGCGTATAGCCCCCAGGTTATTGTCTGTAAATTCGTAAAGTTTGAACCAGTCTAACGATTGGACTTTTGAGAAATGGTTAAGTTATTATAGAAATTTATATTAAATTTTATTATGTACGTGTAATTCTTATACCAGTTTTCTAAATAGTGGTATATTAGATTGGTATACATTTGTATCCCTTTTTTATGTTTGAGTTCAAGGAACTAGATCACACAAGCGTGGGAAAAAAGGTCAGAAAAATATATTTATCAATGACAAGTAATAATTCATTCATACATTATATATAATCGTTTTATATTGTAATAATCTTACAATATATCGGGGTATTAAGTTGATCAAAGAAAGTCGCCATAAAAGAAGTTTTATTAATGTTTAACCCATTTTTCGAGTTTTGACCATGACAATGTTTTTTTTTTACTGTGGCGAATTATGAAAATGAGAAATAAAAGTACCAGTTTCTGACTTTGTGTCAAATCGGGATGTTCAAGAGTTAAAGTGACATTTCACATTTATTTCAGTTTTTAAAAGTATGTCTTGATGCAAAGATTGTTTATTCTAATGTGTAGAAACGCTATCAGTTTTTTGAAGTTGTTATCTACAAGCGAAAAATATGCCTTCAAAGTTGAGACAGAAACGACAAATTCCATATAAATCTGAACTGTTGTCCACAACAATTTGTTTAATTTTAGCACACAAATATATATTTCTCGTAAATGGTTCAATATTTTGGCTTGACATTTTCAGAAGTTTCATAAGAGAACATGCATTTTCAGATAGAATAAAAGTAAAAGTTATGTAAAAATAATCGTGAAATGTCACTTTAAAGGGATTTCACAATTATTTTTCACGCATGTACTGGTATTCGATAAATTTTGATACGAGGGAGAGGGAGTCAAACAGTTTTGAGCATTTGGGGGGTTTTTCCTTTCGACAGATACTAAAATATTTTACACCAAATACATATTGTATAGACCTATATGATCATACATCTAGCTGTTTAGTCACAAGACATTGTTGAAGCCAGGGATATACTACCCTTAAGTATTGCCAAAATGGACAATACTGAAAGCAGAGTTGTGACAAGGTTTCTAGTCATGCAGGCTCCGTCTGTCAAATAGGGTTCGGAACGATTACATGCAGGTCAGATGAAGTATATCGAACGTTGGATTCCAGCCATCTTCGCAAGTCAAGTGTTCTACCTCCACTTTGTTCCTTACGTTCGTAAGGAACAAAGTGGAGGTAGAACTCTTGGCTTGCAAAGATGGATTCCAGGAACACAGAGAAGAGTAAGAATTTTATAATGTCATGATGAGTTGAATGATGCCGAGGAGCGCTGGATAGGATACCAAGACATTGCGTTAATATGGTATAAGTAATTGGCAAACTAAATGGAACAATTATGAGCAGTTGAAAGGGACTATGTTGGAAAATAAAGCATATTTAATATAAAATTAATATCTGTTTTTGTCAATTTGAGACTGAAAGCTTTTTGTTATTTACTTGTATACATGTCACAGTGTTCGGAATTACCGTTTTCAATATTTTGTTTTGTCTATTCAGCAATGTTACTTAAAATTTTCGACCCTCTTTTTCGGTTGAAGTGATCATCTATTTAAAATTTATATGAGGATATTATGTAGCCATATCCCATAACCCTGGATTTGGACAAGTCTCATCTTCTCTTGTTTCCTGTTGAAACCTATGAATTATGGAAATTTCTTTGATGTCTGAGTTACTCATATGTGTTAAAATAGCTCTTCGGCTATCATCGTTTTGTAACTTTATTTCTCATAAAACTGAGAAAAGATCTTTGATGGCGAAATATTTAAAGGAGATAGGATAGTAATTATATTTGACGGGCTTGTTAAAATGTCAAAAGTATACGGTTACTTAGTGTATTATTTCGGGTTATTCGTACATACTAAAGTTATTACTAAGCACTTACTCAAAATAGTCCATCGGTTGTTAGGCAAAATACGTTGTATGTGCTTGTCAGGTACGAGAAAGCGTAGACTGGCATACTTTGGGGCATCACTTTGACCAGATTAGAAAAAAAATACTACGAACTTCATAGGTGCTGGTATTATCGAAGGTAGTCTGAAGTAATTCTATCTGTAATGCCCTGATCAGATAGCTCGGAGTTTAACAACCAGCTGTTGTAAGATAACGATAAAACAATTCTCATTCTAAGATCTTTTTTTAATCTGACAGTGCTCGCACCGACCTTTTTGACTGTAATAACGTGCAATGATAAATGGCGAATTTCATATTAGACAAAAGAGCACAGGAGCAAAAGAGCACAAGAAAATGTTTAAGCCATTTTTAGAATTATGTGTCTTAGAGGTCCATATAAAATAATGTTTATGACAAACATTGAGATACAAAAGGTAAAATCTGAGTTTCGCCATTTCATGCTTCTATGTCAATACAATGTTTGGTACAGGGCTAACTTTTGGTTCCATTACCGGTCTTTCAAGATATAATTCGTATCAACTATCGTAATAGTACTAATGGACGCAACCCGATACTCGGTGGACCATTAGTCCTTATCAAACATCTCTACCTACACTAACAACTTCACTGGTGGTGAACTCGGCCAAAGCGTGGGACGTTTTTTCGCGATCAAAGTATTCCGTCGGCGTTGTTATAAAATATCGTAACTACGGCTTCGATAAAGCCGTAGTTACGAGATTTTATAGTAACACAGACGGTTTGTCAATACATATCTGTAAACCCGGTGTATTTTTAGAACAAATACATTGTTAATAGAAAAACTATCCAATCTGATCTTTAAACTCACATTTAAGCGTAAAATATCTGTACCCTTTTGTAGCGAAAAACGTCTCTCGCTTTGGCCGAGTTCACCACCAGTGAACTTGTTCTAGTGAATTATTTATGAAAAGATTATCATTGTATCTCGAACTTACTAATTTACGGTCGAAATGGTGTCAACCATTACTAAACACTAATCTATAGGTAATGAATCTAATTTCGCGTATTTCCTTATTCAGGACGATGGCCTCTTGATTTTGTTAAAAAAATAGATTGTTCAGTAGCTTGTCCGTTTATTGCCAAAACGTTTTATCTAAATTCCCGTAGCTGTTGGTTCGGTCTTCTGAGTGACCAAGTTGTACGTCTCGACCAATCGGATAGGTGTAACTTTAAAGGTAAACTTGGAATAGGTTGTTGAACATGACCCACTTCACATGGGCACCAATTGGTACGTATGAGAATTTTATGACTACAGATGGCTGCTTTTCAATAAAGTATTAACGATAACCTATGACTCCACTGTATAATCAGCTGGCTAAATGGTCCTAGGTGCTAAAGCAAGACGTTTTGACGGCTATTAATCAGAAAGAAAGCTTTGTAAATAGACTATTGGGACAAAATATAAAAAAATGCTATACTGTAGAACTATCTTGGACAACATTATATGTCACGGACATCAGCTTTTAATAAGTAATGCATTAAATATCCATCTAAAACGGTTTGTATCAAATCAACGAATTAACCACATGGTCACATTGCCCGAACATACCCAATAAAATGCATTACCGCTAGTAACCGTTATCTTCGTCAAACGGAAGTTGTTCCCACCCGTGAAAGCAACACCGTACACGCTCGGCCACCTTTTATGTTTATTTAGCGGAACCGCTTGCAGTTCCAAAGGTTTTGACCTACCAAAACATACCAACAGGCGGGTATGGGACATGTTTCGCCACAACAGTATTCATCCTCCGCTAAACACACTGGTGGTGAACTCGGACAAAGCGAGGGACGTTTGTTCGCGATCAATGTATTCCGTCGGTGTCGTTATAAAATATCGTAACTATCGAAGCCGTAGTAACGAGATTTTATAACAACACCGATAGTTTGTCAATACAAAACGGTAAACCCGGTCTGTTTTCAGAACAAGTTCATTGTCATTAGATAAAAATCTATAAACTCAAATTTAAACGCAAACTATCTATACCTTGTTGTAGCGAAAATTGTTTTAGTTCACCACCAGTGAAACAGAAGCTTTAAATCGAAGCCCTCTTCTTGTGCCAATTGACCAAACGCCAATCGATTGATCAATCCGCCCAACAAAGAATCTAAGACAAACAATGGGGGCATTGGCATGTCGATTGTTTTGATTAGATCAGTACAATATCATGTGCAACGAAGAATTTAAGAAAAATAATGGGGGTGTGGCATTTTTGGTCGTCCATTGGCTTATCGATGGTTTTGATTGACAGCCGGCGTGTGGTCAGATTAGTACGTTGACGGGCGTTGAAGAAGGGAATCATGGTCTTGATACATATTGGTTTGGCGTTGGTATAGTGACCATCCCATTTTGAAACCGTATGAAAGCCTTTGGAGTTTGCCAATCTAAAATTCTCCTTACTAACAAAAGGGTTATTCCAATTGAAGAAAATTCAATATTTTATAAATATGTGTTTTGTCATCTGTGGCTTTGACCGTGGCCCACCGTTAGCTGTACCACCAGAAACTCCTTTGATTGAAGCAGGTCGTTGATTACCCCTTTCCCAAACAAGACCTGGTTCTGACGTCCCTAGTAGAAATGACTTAAGGAAAAGATTGGGACAAAAGAAGAATATGCCGATGATCAGCGTTGTCTCCTTTTGCTGCAATGTTTTCGCCATAATCTTTCACACAACTCATCTCTTAATCAACATCGCAATTGTCGTCTGGATAGCTTTCACTTGGAGCACCTTGCAATTTTGCCGTTTGGGAAAGGGTTAACGGAACATAAAAAGAGAAAGTAGATTATTGTGGTTAGCTAGTGGATACATAGAATGTCATTATATGAAATATCAGTATGCGTAAAGGGGTTATTTACGTGAATCGAGCCATAATTATTGTCCATTTAAATGGTCAGATTGTAATTATGATCTTCTTATTTAACACATAAACAACTCCAGGATATGGGATATAACACTTCAAGGTACCATAATCACCATCTCGAAATATTCAACCCTTTTCCACATGGCAAATATCTGGACTTTTTCCATTTAAAAGCTCCTGTAGATGACGAAATGACTTGTTTTTCTGGTAGAATTTATGTTTAATAGATCTATATCTAATAAAATATTGAGGCAAAATCAGCATTTTCTTCTTTTGATTCGATGTTTTCCAAAGTCTTTTTAACTAAGTAGGCCTACGTCAAGACCAGTTCTTGTTTGGGAAAGGGTTAAAACCAACTTTCGGTAGTAATTTGACCTGTCACGCTGAAACAAACCTTATTGAACCTTTTTAGGTCAAATTGAAGGGGATACCCCGTCAGTTCTTTAGGAAATTGATAAATTGATCGCAGTTAGCATACCAAATAGCATTGTGCATTTTATTACGAACAATATTTTTAAAGTGACATTTCACAGATTTTTTATTTCATAAAATTTAGCTTTATTTCTATCTGAAAGAACATAATTAATATCTTATGAAAATTATGAAAATTTCAAGCCACAATATTGCGCCTTTTTCGAGAAATATACTTGTACGCTGATAGCAGATATAATTTATACGCATTAGAATAACTAATCTTGGCGTACTTCAAAAAATGAAATGGGAATGCGACGTCTCTTTAAACGATTGGGATACTTCAGTAGCGTGTAAACATGTTTTTGATACATGACGGTTTCAAGATCGAATGACAAGTCATTATTATACTAACCATTATTGAAGATATGCACATAACAGTATCGTATGCTTTTTATCAAGGCTTGTGTTTATATATTGCGAAACATTCTTTTTTATTATAAGAGACTCTTGTTTTTGAACAGTTATATTAAATGTTATTAAAGTAAATTACCAACGGGTGTGTTGTAAATCAAACGACAAGTAATGTGCCTTCTGATTGAATCAAAAGACCTATAGTATCTACACAATGAATCAAACTACAACACGACTTTGTCAAGTCCATAGTTACGACACTGAAACATAAGCTTGCTTTTAAAAACAAAGTTTCAAAACAGTTTCAAAATGGCCCACTTCTGATTTGTAATCTTAAACTTGATATACAAACAAAGGCTTTGGTAAGATTTTTCGGTGAGTACGAATAAGTTTCAAAAGAAACGAATCGATTGAAATGAAAATAAGTAAAAATTTGGATATTACGTGGAATTAATGGTCGCCGAAAAGAATGTGGAGAATATGCATTGGGGAAAGAGACAATAGCAATGCAAAAAACTGGATTTACTGTATTGATACGAGATATATTTTTTATAACAAGGCCTACGGAATACAATTGTTCGTCAGGAATTACGTCACTGTTTTAAAACTGGACGAAATCGTTCCCTTTTTACTTATTTTCAATCAGCAATAGATGAGGGATCAATTACAAGTATAATGTTGGATATCTTCCAAAATTACATTATCAATTATCAGAAAAGAAAGGTATGTTGTAAAGTACGATAAACTCAGGACCTGGGTATTGTTCAGTTCCCGCGTTTTATTTTTAAGGCTAATGTCCGCTTACCTGTGGCTGTAACTTGCAAAAACCACGGTGGATAATCACGTGATACAAAACTTTCAGAAAATCTTCAATACTTTTGTTAATATGGGACCGATTTGAATTCGGTTTGAAGCAGAGAATGTGGACAGACGTCGCGCATTAGATGGACGTGGCCGATTTTTGATAAATCAGCTGATAAAAAAGTTATTGAATATAAACCAAAATTTTGTTTTATCTTCAATATTTTTTTAATCAGTTGATTTGTTCAAAAATCGACCACGTCTAGGTTATTCCTGACATTTTTCCACCTTCTCTGCTTCAAACCGAATTCAAATTGGTCAAGTATTGACAAAGTTATTAAAAATTATCGGAATTTCTATGTCACGCGATTATAAACCGTAAAATCACAACAAGCCTTACTGCATAAATGTGCAGAAAAATACAAATAATTCATTCTTTTCATATTTATGTCAAAGGACAGCTTTAATTAATAATTTCACTGATAAAGTATATCAAAATTATCAAATATTGTCCGCACTAAAATGCATAATTAATAAATCGATGTTAGCATAATCATATCTATCAAGTTACACTATCAAGTTACATATTACTTGTTTTCAAGTAGTACCTTCACAATGTGTCAAAGGAATCTAAATGCAAATCGTTCAAGGTTAATAAAGTATAAGGACTTCAAACTCGTGATATTCTGCAGTAAATAGATCTGTGCAAATAAAAAAGATATATCTAACTTAACCTTTCGCCAGTTCGGCGTTTGCCTGATGCAAGAAAATATTTCATACACTATTCCTTCATCATTTGAATTATAAATTGCTCTGAAAGCTCCGATTTCCATTACACTTCATTGTTTATGTCCTATTATTGTTATGCTTTTGTCAGCAATCATATGCATTTCTGCTTGCTTATTAAATCAATCTTTGCGTCGATGACATATGCATGTATTATGATTGGCACAATCGGTTTACGGAGTATCTGACTTTTGCATTGATCATACAATTACAATTCAATAAGCAAACTACAAAATTGATAAAAAATATTGTTCAATTACCTCAATTTAGGAATTTTAGATATATTTCATGTCCTAGGAATGTGTTTGTGTTTTTACGTGGCTTCATTTATTGCGTTGTATATTTAGACTGATTTTCTGTAAATGAGCAATAATAAAGTATTTATAAAGACATAAAAGTCTTCAAGCTAACTCTCTTTCAGACTTCACTTTACTTTATTACAAGACTACAAATGGTAGTGTTAAGCTTAACGAACTCCATATCAATTAATTTTAACGCGGGGGCTATTTATACGCCCAGTTAAATGTAGTTTATAAGTTAAGTGGATTCCTTTCAATACATCGCATGTCAATGTTAAAGCATTTTTACGCCAAATTTCCGTGCGTTCGGTGCATTTGCGAATTACCTCTTATTAATTTGTAAAGAATCCTGCTCGCGAGTAAACTTATCAATTTAATTTTGCTCATAAATCTTGATGCCATGCGCGGATACTGTTGCCATTTAAGGAGTTCCTTTGCATGATAGAAGTTCATTCACTTTCGTATTTAACATTGCGCTTTGAGATATAATAATAAACGGCTTTTCCTTTGATAAATAGTGATTTACATTTTACGGGTAAATAAGAATTTTGTTGGCCGGATCCGTTTTTATTCGGACAACAATGCTAAATTGTGACAAACAAAATACGTTTTGACAATGGTTTCAACGAAAACCTCACAACTTCACCTTAACAAGCTTAAGTTTTTTATAAGAAAACTGACAATACATAATCTGTGCTTTAACACGCTTTAATTAAATGCCCATATTAATGATACAAAAAGAAGGAGCGACAGATACCTACCCTCATGTACTCAACAGATAATCAACGGAACAAAATAAAGAAGATGCCATTTCCATACTGTAAAAGTCTTTATTTTCACAAGCTCAATATTTCGCAATTTTGTTGTCTAGAATTTATTCGCAAGTTTGTAATTTCGCGAGTGGTTGATATACTTAACAAGAAGGCCAATTGCCATTTACAGTATCAAAATAATTTCTCCGTAGATTTTGTTGTCTATCGTCGATCATGGTAGGAAATGTCGTAACTCCATGTTGGATAACGTTTAGTTACGGCTTTCTTTTAACTTGACCGACTCCATGAAGTTGTAAGAGGCACTATTTTGTTGAACATGGAGGGTCTCTCACTCAGTTTTGTCCATGCCACACCATGCATAATTTCTTCTTGAGTCAACATTGATTATTCTGTCTTCTGAAACACCTATGAAAATGAACCAGCCCTATTCGTAATTTCAGAAAGTGTTCAGCATAAAAAGTAATAATGGAAACACATAAAATACCCTGGGCGGACAGTCATTTCAGTAGGATGTTTCGAAAATTACACCACCTTTATTACGGAACCTGATATGTGCTATCATTCATTTTACGATGACGTCCAATTAAAATGACGAGATGGATTTTTTACAAGGTGATGTCTTAAAATTGCATACGGTTCATTTGTACGAAGATAATGCTCTCCAACACGATCCTTACATTTGAGATACGTATTATCTGGTCACTATTTAACAGCACGTGTTAACAAAACTAACCTATATATATGAACATTACAATTACCTACCCCTAAATATTGTAATTTTGCATGATTACTGGAATATTATAGGACTTACACATGCAAGATTTAAACCATTTCTTGCAAAATTGTATTGAAAATTAAGAACAATTATTGCTTTGTTTACACGAGTAAAATATGTAAGCATGGTTATAATATCGTGACTGCACTGAACTTATCGGTATTTGTGTTCATTCTCCATGCTTCCATGCTTCCATGCTATAATGTTTTTTGCAGAGTGCAACAACAACGTGAACCAGCGTAATTTTGTTGGCTTGGTAATGATAAAATGACGTGTTGCTAGGCAGAAACACTGTGTAAGTGATTTGTACTCTCGCATTGAAGGGTCTCGGTCATCAGCCAGACTATACTGGAACTGAAGGTATCGAACTTGTAATAGGACTCTGTGGATAGGAAGTCTGTCGCGTTACCACTGCTTCATAACCGACCATAATTAATCCTTTCCCAAACAATATCTGGTTTTGATGTGCTGAATGGAAAATGCATATGAATACATTGAGGCAAAGGGAAAACATGCTGATATAATCATTTTCACATTTTGCCTCAAACTTTTCTGCGCTATATTTCAGACAAATCCTATCTTTAACAATTGTTCTGTTCAGATACTTCAAATAACCAACATAGTGCATATTGGTAAAAACAGGCATTTTCGGGGGAATCGATACAATGGCAATTAGTAGCATATTTGTCCATTTCTTTTGGGTCTCAAAAATTGTTCAAAAGGTATAAATCAATCCTTATCAAAACAACTGGTTGTTGTTGTTGTTGTTGTTGTTGTTGTTTTTACTTGTCCGCAGTTGAAGATGTTTTAGTGGTGGATAAATATCTTCATCGTATTAAAGTTCACCAACATTAACTCGGGACAACTTAAATCCCTTGTGCAAATCCGTTAGTTGCGCGTCATAACAAACCATTTGCCGAAGTGGGGTCATTATTATGCTGATGTCGCGGGTTAATGTCGCTGGGCTATATGAAACTATAACTATGAAAGCACAATATTGCCTACAAAGGACTCAACCGATCCTACAAAACGTTCGTTTAGAAACTTTCAGTGAAAAGACGACAATGTTCACGACTGGGAATCACGTGACAAAACAACTACAATACCAGAACATCTTCAATAAACGAGCAATTTGAAATCATTTAAGGTGAATCCGACGACATTGTTTTCCTGATGGTTTTCCATGTATGTTATGTCTTGTATATTTACTTATTACCATAGTTCATGTCTTGTTATCTGCAATCGTCTCCAATTAAGACAAGTATTTAAGGTAGAATACATGTAATGTTGCCATTTTGAGATTCATAAAACATCGGCTTTTTTCGCGCGACGTCGTTATGTATCCGAACCTATTCGGGCGCGGTCGTAAACATTCGGCGGTGGAGAGTTCCACCGCCGAATGTTTTCGATCGCGCCCGAATAATTCCGACGTCGTGCGAATCTCATTAGGTACCTTAAAGGCAGAATAACACTTAACATCTTGCAAATTTTCCGAGAACTTCGTACAAGAAAATAAATATATATTATTAAAATATGGTCTTTAAATTGCATATATGCCAAATCTTAGCTTTCTACCTTGTGTATTGGCTTAGATGTCGACGGATTTAAAACCCCATGATTTTTTGTCCCGGTGATCATATTTACAATAATGGAATATATGGGGTTTTAAATCCGTCGACATCCTAGCCAATACACAAGATAGAAAGCTAAGATTTGGCATAGATGCAATTTAAAGGCCATATTTTCATAATACATATTTATTTTGTACGAAGTTCTCAGAAAATTTGCATGATTTTACGTGCCATTCCCCCTTTAAACAAGTTGTTTGAGAAAATTTTAAACTTTAAAACTAAAATTGATAAACACAATATCCTGTGGTTTATACTTGGTGACATTTTCTAATTTATATTCAGTCTCACAGCTTTAAGTTATTAAATTAATCTATTAAGTGTAAAAATGATATATTAACTCATAATTTATAATGAGTAATCCTTTTTGAAATAAAGCGGTTTTGTTTTTTCACAAATTGTCAAAAATTGAAACATAAGAAATCTGTCAAACTTGTCGACCTCAGTTAGGCTGCACCTGTGATGCATCACAAGGAAAAATATTTAACCAATTCCAACATATAGACTTTTTTGGACTCGCAAAAATAAAACTGCTTTGGAGAAAGCAATGTGAAAAATGAAGAAATTGCTTGTGATAAAGATGATCCCAATTAAATCATGTCGCTGATTACAAATTTTACGTAGAAAATGTCCATTGAAAAAAAAAGATAAAGTGTTAGTCTTGAGCATTTTCTTTTTCTTATTTCTTCTTCTTTTTTTTCCCTGCGAGGCTTTCGTAATCCATATTAAATACGGTCGTTAAGAGTTGTCATTGTCGGGAAAGAAGTTGCGCCCAGATGCAAAAGGTGTGATACATACAAAACTCTATTGGTACCTGGCTACCTGGTTAGAAATTTAAGGACAGATTGGGACTCGGGAAATGATGCGCTAAGAAAAAAATGTAAACAAAAAGGCAATTTTTGCTAGTCTCTCTTGAAAAGTTTGACGCAAATTCATCTCAAAGTGTTATTACTGAAAGACATTGAATCTCGGCTAGTCGTTTTTTTTAAGGTTAAACATGTAGTCTTTCATTAACTATATTTTCTGCATGACTTGGGTGAATCGACTTTCCTTTGATTGAAATAATCAGATTAAAATCAATGAAATATGAATAAGTTGTTCATTTAGAATACCCAATCTCGAATAAATGATCAATTGCATATTTTCAATGTGTTTGACTACCTGACGATCATCAAAATTGAACAGACTTTACACTTTAAATCCACGATCACTGAGTTTCAAGTCGGCTGTTAACAGTCGGCGCCTTCGGTAGCTACAGCTCTTTGGCTTTCAACTCTCCCGTAAACCCATTTATACACATGGGTGAAGAGGAGCAACGTGGTGTAACTTTTTGGTCAGAAAAAATCCCGTGGCACTGGCGGGACTTGAACCCGGGGTCCTTCGAAAGCCCGCGTCTTACCATTAGACCACAGTCCCCTACGCGATCCTTGTCCAATATATGTCACAGAGCAATGACTATATAAATATACGATTTTTGATGAAACTGGTCCCTTGTGCTGTTCTGAAAAGATAAACGCAGTAATAGACATCATACAGAGTCATTATATCGATGGGTAATCATGTGAATTAGAATTTCAATAAATCGTCAATATTTTTGTCAATACTTCACCGATTTGAATTCGGTTTGAAGCAGAGAAATTGGGAAAAATGTCAGAAATAAACTGTTCGTGGTATATTTTTGAAAAACCAACTGATGAAAAAGTCAGAGGATAAACCAAAATTTATGTTTATCTTCAATAACTTTTTTATCAGTTGATTTTTCAAACATTCAACACGTTCATCTAATACGTGACGCCTGTCCTGTTCTCTGCTTCAAACCGAATTAAAATCGGTCCCGTATTGACAAAATTATTTTCTGAAATTGTTGCATCACTTTATTATCCACCGTTATTATGACGATGTCCGATGCTCGCAGCCTTTGTCAAACGTGCAATATCATTGGTACTGTGATTTATAACATAGTTCTGCTGTAATAATATTCTGGAGAAAAAACGTCTGCCAAGTTAAACAATGTCGCAACTGCAGCTTGAACAATATGTAATGACAGTTTTCTTTTGAGCGTAGAGAGCACGGCAACGAAATATAAACACTGTTTGAGAACTCAGCAACAGCTAAACGGAAATACAAGGATGGACGTGTTACAAAATTTATTAATTTTGGGTTGTAAACTGATGTGACTTTATAAATTAAAATGCAGCCAACCAGTTGCAATTATGACATTAAGATTTATCTATATAAATATTTGGGACACGATCATTCATTTATTAGCGTGCCTTCTATGCACTTTCTTGTTTGTGATTGTGCATACGTGGAAAACATTATAAATACAGAATGTTGTATATAGAATATCATTCTAGACGTTAGGACAGGTATTTATATCCTGGATGAAAATGCTATCGCTGCATTTCAACTAAAACCTCGTAACTGCAGCTTCTTTTAAGCTGCAGTTACGAGGTGTTGCGTTAAAAGGCGACGATATCTTAGAAAGTGTTTCTTAGACCACAAAAAGAAACTTTGGTATAACCGGTATAATCCTTTCACACACTGCAAAGATTCGGACAGTTTAATTTGAGCTTTGTTGAGAACAACAAAATCAGCGACGACAAGATTTATTAACAATAGAGCCAAATATTTTTCCTTTTGCCTCAATATCTTTATACGCCGCCGGAGGCGGACGTATGTTGGCGTCATCTTCTCCGTCTGTCCGTCCGTCCGTCCATCTGTACATCCGTACGTCCGTCCACTTTTCTTGTTAACGCAACTCCTCCTAAGTTTCTGGCTGGATCTTCTTGAAACTTGGTTAATGTTATCACCTCAATTGGTAGATGTGCATGAAGGAAGGAGTTTATGGTTCATTGATTTTTGCCTGAGTTATGCCCCCTTAAAACTTAGTCTCTGGGGCGGCGTATCTTGTGACCATGGCACTCTTGTTTTTCTTTAGAGACATCAAAACCAGGCCTTGTTATGTAAATGGATATACCCTGTGTGAATCCATTTATGTTGGCTGATGTCCAAATGTAACCATGTTGGAGACGGGCGATTTCACGTCCGTGTAACATTGAAAGGATTACCAGACGAACTGCTCAATGACCGTATGATGGCGGTATTTAGTAAAACTATTTCATCGTGTCTTAATTGAGTGGAAGTGATTTAAAATAACTGATCTGTCAAGCATAAAGGGACATTCTGGTGAGGTCTGTCTGGAAAATAAACTAAATTCTAATCGGATCCTATTGTCAGTATTTGAAACAGTTCTTTCACATAGTACAATGAATGGACCTGAACAAATGAAAATGTATTACAAACGAAAAAATTATCATTGATAACGTTTTTTTCTTTTCATTTTTTTGTAATATATAGGCATTTTCTTCTTGTGTATATTTTGTATTAAATGAACGTGAATACTAGGTCTTGTTACAGAAAATGTTAGAAGGATTCTTGATTATTTATCTAAATGTACAGTGCTGCATATGCATTCCGAAATGGTTCGACCAAAATATCACATCAAATTGAGTTTAAGCTTTATTTTGTAATAGGGTTTGTTGCTGTTTTCAACTGCTTCTAATCTTGTTGCTTAGGGTTCCTGACATTTTCTTCTACATTCTTAAACACAACTTTTAATCCGTTCTATAATTTAGTCTGTTCTAAGTAAACGATTTTAACGAGTCCTCAAGTATTAAGAGAAGAATTACTTTGTCCGACATCTGGCCAAACTCAAGAGTCGAACCCTAGCTGACCAAATCCCTGAAAGACGCAAACATACTGACTCGGCTATTCTATTTCGGCTCGTCGGTTTATCAGTATCTATTCAGAAGATTCGTTTTCACAGGACAGATAACAGATATGTAGAGCATAACAAAATATGTCATTCATCTCATATCGGTCAACCGAAAAACTAAGCATCTCCTTATGTATTAAACTGTCATTAGGTACTATCTTTATTATCTATCGAATGGGAGAGGACATACTTGACGTGATTAACTAAATATTACACAATAACGTGTTTTAATACCACCATTCCCTTTGATTAGCCCATTAACTAAGGATGGTAAATATTGGGTTAGGTAATGGTATTAGCTGATGTATCGTGTGCATATCTTATTTGTTTAACCCAGTACCAAACAGCAAAAAATATACTGGTCCAATATCAAAGATACAATGTTGGATACAATAATATCAAGTGAATGAAATTTGGCACTTTCGGCCATTCTATGCAGAAAACATTGTTGGAAATGAAGAAATTGCTTGTCACAAGCAATTTCTTCATTTTCCACAATGTTTGCCTAAGCTGCTATCTTGAAGGGAGTCACAAAGACTCATTGTGTGGTCGTGGGTTAACTCTGTCCCAAGTCGTTGTTTTGTATTGTATAACCATTCTTACCAGGAGAACTCACCTGAGAGATATCTTAAGATTGTATTTGATAAAACTTTGAGCTAAACATTCTTTAAAAATCATCTTGGCCAGGCCCGTAGGAACAGGGGGTGGGGGGACTAGGAGGGCTAAGCCCCCCCCCGCCCATGTTGGCCAAAAATGCTGAATTTTCTTAATCTTACACTGAAAATTTTGGGAAAATCCACATTAGACCCCCAATAATCTGGACGAGGGCTAAACTCCCCCCATATGAAATTGCTTCCTACGGGCCTGTTGGCTACTAGGTCGAGGAAGAATTAACCTACTTATCTAAGGTTTGTCAAGTCTAGTAGAATGGCCATCGCTACATGTGACCGACTTCAATACATTACACGGAAACCCCTCTCAGACTATACAGTAATGGATTGATCCGAATCAAAAGCTCTTTGATAAAGAAAACTAATAATTATGTTACTAAATGCAGAAAATATAACATTTACAGCATACGTTTTTCGTACCGTGACTTTGCATTTATCTCAAACATATATTCTCTGCTTTTCAGCAAAAATCTCGTAACTGCAGCTTAAACTAAGCTGCAGTTACGAGTATTTTGTTGCAAGCGACGTATTATAAGATTTACGTAACGAATATACATTTCACTTACAGTGAAACTATAGAAGATTATAAAATACGTTCATTTGCAACGGAGAAGAAGATTGTACAGATCTGGCACCGGTTTCTCGAAAAAAAAAATTAAGTACGTTCTCAGACTCAAATCAGAGCACCGTACTAACATCACACGAAATCCTCGTGATCTTCAGTCGAATATCCTTCAACGTTGGAGAGTATTCCATTGAAGTTGAGCATGTACTCATGAGTATGTACTTAAGTTTTTTTTTCAAGAAACCGGGACCTGGTGTTACTCATCTTCAACCCTATATAATTCTATATTAATCCCATCTTCCACACGCACTTTCACACGTTCCACAATTTCCATGAATTTTGATCATAATTCGTTCAACAAATACTTGGTATTTACATGCTGAATTGATAATGGCGATGAAAAAAAAAAACAATTAGTTTGATTATCTATGTGCTTCCTTTACTGTTCACAACAACCAGTTTGTCGGTTTACAGTTAGGGTCCTCCAATTTCAAAGCTCTTGCACAAGACAAAATAGATATTACTATAGGTATTTTTTTTATTAATATAGCACATAAAACATTGAGACAAAAGGAGAAAATGCTGATCATCAGCATTTTCTTCTTTTGCCTCCATGTATTCTCAATCAAATTCTATTAGGGACATCAAAACCATGTCTTGTTTGGGAAAGGGTTAAAAGATGCATTTCGTTTAAAAAGGGACGAGGAACAGTTTAAAAAGGGTTATAATACTCAGATAAATGTGCGAAGTGGCGCATGAAATAAGAGTACTGTTTTTGATTTAAGGACGTATGTCGCCACGATATTCTACACGATGTTTTGGGCGATCGTATTACAATCTTCCCATTTATATGAAAATTACCCGACTGCACATTGTTGGGTCCTCTACTAGTATATGATAGCACATTGTATCTAACTTGAGACGCTTCCTGTACTGTAGCTAACAGAAATAATATGAGCCGGGATCTGGAAAAAGGTACTTTAAGGCATTTGAGCCCAACATGGTTCAAGATCAGCCTGCGTATACACGCAGTCTAATCATGAACCATATTGGTCTCGAATAGCTTATTTGCGACCCGTAGCCACTTTTAGACAGTAGTATGGATCCATGTCTGACTGTACTTAGGCGCAGGTTGATCGTGAAACGCGGCTGTCTCAAATACTTTCAGAGACGTTTTTCCAGATCCGCGCTCATATATGTTTGTTAAAACATGAGGGTTGAAACCCTTATCTGTAGTAAACAGGCTTTACCATTAGACACATCGTCTCTGTACAACAAAAACCTCGTAACTGAAGCTTAAAAGATCTCAAATGGGACATATGAGTTGAAGCACGGGAAAAAGTTGCTAGATCTACAAAGGGGGACATTGCTTCAATTCCCTAATAAAAATAGGATTTTATTTGATATACAGGATGCGCAATTCAAGATATTTAATGCATAAGCTAACAATTTTTAGCAATATAAACGATCTCTCGTACGTAAAATATGTGGGTGCAAATAAGATAAAGCACGGCTTTTAAAGGGCTCCGATATACAATTAGAGTTTTCGGTTATTCTACCATCAATCAAAACTGACAAATATGCGTCCATTCAAAAACTTAGATATCAACCAGTGTATGAAAGAGACTATTGTATTGATGCAATAGAATTCATGATATAATGCATATTTATAACACATCCTCGCAGTGTAATGGAATTTCACCCGCGTCGCTGAACAATTTTAGTATAACGCCGGTTTCGTTCGAAAATTTCATAACTACAACTTGAATAAGCTGTAGTTACGACATTTTCGGAAGTTACCGGTACCGACGATAGATCTATGAAATATTATCACATTTTATACAGCGTCGGTCAATTTGAACGATTGCTGGTGTCGATCAAAATGCAAATTGACCAATCAGGGGACGCTATGTGCATGTCCAGCTTCTCAACCAAAGAAATATTTGAGCCATGGGAAATGCTCTTATGGCATTTCATACATGTATCTCCTCCTGTATATCAAAGCCGGGTTATTCTCTTTTCGCTCCCTAATGACTAATCCGAGTTTTCTCTGATGAAATTCACTCTTTGATATGTTGATGTCGCTCAAATGAGCGATATCAACGTATCAAAGAGCGAATTTCATCAGTGAAAACTCGGATTACTTTTAAAAACAATGACCAGATACAACTGTAAGAGAGCATCACGGGTCCTTATCAGCCTGTCCTTACCTAGGACAGCTGGTGTCGTCTGTCAGCGATTTTATTGTGGAGATGTTGCCAGAATTGATTGGAGCTCTAACACTGTGAACTTCATATGACCTACAATATGTACTCAATTTAAAAAGGAGGACGTTTCGTTTTAAAATATTTTGTCCGACAAAATGCTACTACTAATCCTGAAGCTTCTATTCGCATATTAATTGATTTACAACTGGACACAATTTAGGGATTGTGTGCACTAGAAATGGACTAATGGCTGAAGAAAATGGTTTCGATACGCCATGTAAAAATAAGCAACATTAAGTCTGAGATGTCAATATAAGGTCAAAACCAGCATGGGCGGATCTAGAGGGGGGTCAGGGGGTCCGGACCCCCCCTTTGGAATTGGCCGAAAATTAACTTTTGACTATATGAATTTAGTGTAACGTTACATATTTATTACATTTAAGCCATAATTTGAGCTTGGACTCCCCCTGGAAAAAATCTTGGGCTTGGACCCCTGGAAAAAATCCTGGATCCGCTCTTGGCCAGTAATGTTGATAAGATGATGAAAATGTACTAAGTAAGGCCATCGTCATTTTAATACGTGATGCAATTAAGGCCGATTTGAATACATTTTGAAACAGCAAAGGCGGAAAATCGCAGGCATTTTCGGGACGTGGAGGTTTGTTAAAAAGCACCAGATAAAAAAATGCCAAACAAACAAAATTTTGTTTGATAGTCAATACTATTTGTATCGAAAGTTATTTTCAGATTAATTACATCCAGACAATCCCATACATTTTTACACTATCTCTCCTTCGGACTAAATTTAAATCGGTCAAGTATCAATGGGTGTATTGAGGGTTTTCTACAGTTTTGTATCACGTGATCCCCCGATCGTGTTTTTCTCGTGCCACGATACATGTATAATCCAGTGTGAAACATAAATCTGCTTTTTCTAATCCTCTTTGACAGCAGGATTCCTTGTTAGGTATCTCATTGATAGACTCGCAACCTTTTTATACCCTACCCATAATCCCGTCATGGTGATTAGCCCTTTCAACGACAGGACCTGATTCTGGCATCCCTAATAGAAAATGCTTTGGAAATTTTGAGAAAAAAGGAGAAAATGCTGGTTACCAGCATTTTCTCCTTTTGCCTCAATATTTTCTCTGTTTAATTGTACCTAAATCATACCCAAATCAACGCACATGTTGTCGTTTCCAACTATCAAATTGGACCACCGTAGAAGTGTGTTGTATGGGAAAGGATTGCCATATTCAGGTTACTCCTAAATTCCTACAAATGTAAACATTCAGTTATGAATGATAAAAAATAAACATCCCAACAATACAAATATGTGCACAGATTGATAAAATATATTGAAATCAACCCTTAAAGAGACATTTCAGAATTTTTTGTCATAAATTTTACTTTTATTTTTATCTGAAAGAGCATATTTCCTTATGAAAATTCTGAAAATTTCAAGCCAAAATATTGCGCCGTTTACGAGAAATTTATATTTTTGTGTTAAATTTGAACAAATTGTTGTGGACAACAGTTCGGATTTATATGCAATTTATCGATTATGTCTCAACTTTAAATGCGTGTTTCTCGCTTATTGACAACAACTTTATAAAAACCAATAGTATTTATACTCATTAGAATAACCAATCTTGGCATCTAGACATACTTTAAGAAATTGAAATTGGAATGAAATGTCCCTTTAAACGGTAAAAGTATTCATTAATCGAAATTTAGAGCTGCTGCAGATGGCTAAATTGGGGTAGTCAACACGTGTATGTACAAAATAGTACAGGAAATATTTCGAAGAGAAACCAAAAAAGTCATCAGCACTTTTCCTTTACTCAAAAAATTTCTGACAATCAGTCCACCATAGACATATATCTGAAATCCTGAAATCCTAAAAAAATCGATCTGATTAAAATCCGGTGTTACCTGACAGTAACAACTGACAGGCAACAGTAATGTAGCATCTTGGTTGAAGCATAATTATAGGCTACTCATTTTTTGAAGCATCAATCATGGGTCCATGAATGACCTTTTTGTCTTTTGGTTAGAGTGAATTTCCTTATACGAAAGTGATGATACATTGTACATGTTATATATTTTACAATCATTTATAACCGAAACACGTACCCCTCCCCCCCCCCCCCCGAGTTCGCTGTTCACTTTAATACAAGATAATTTGAGACAATCATAACTTCAGTAACTTTGTTTGTTCATTCGATAATTTGATGGCCAGTACAAATATGTATATTTAGAAAAAACATTCGTGGTGTGCAGAAAGACCGACCAGAAAGTCATGGGAATTTGAAACAACATTTTTCTGCAACGTTTCAAACATGATCTTTACTTATCCTTATTATAACACTGCTCTGGGATTGCCAGTGTGGGTACAAGAAAAGCAATAAGGGTTACAATGTCAGCGGGGAAGGTTTTTGGTTTTCCCACGCAAATGATGACAGCAAATCTTTCACAAATATGAGATAAAAATACTGCACAATTTTTAAGCATACGAAGATGACATTTATGTGCATCTGGTCAAACTCATAAAACAGAAACTTGTCCAGAACTTGTTATTTTTCCCAACATCCCTTTCATCCACATACTAAGAATTGTGTAAAATTAAAGGCGGAAGAAAATACTGGTCATTGGCATTATCGTCCTTTTTCAACAAATATCTCGTAACTGCAGCTTGTTTTGAGCTGCAGGTACGAGGTTTTAATTGAAAAGAAGCGTTATATTCATTTCTCCGATGTGTTGTATCGTTTCAATCTGAACAGGTCTATGTACCCTTGTTGCAAGAAAATTGGAAATACACCATCCAGCTCAAATGTCAATTACTTTTAGGGGGAAGTGTTGCGAAACCATTTTCTATCAATATCAAATATGAGTCGAAATTAGTGTATCCTATGTTGTCATTTCATACTGCGTTGTATTTAATTCTTTTTGTAAACAACGTCTTGCAATTCTCATGTAAAAAACGTCTTGCGATTCTCATGTAAACAACGTCTTGCGATTCCGAGGACTGAAGAAAAATCAAGCTTTACACTAAGTTTTGACCACGACTACATATTTTTCGCAGTACAATACGAAGTTATGTTCTGTAGATATGATATCATATAAGTTCTAAGATAAGTGATATTTTCCTGATTGTTAGTGCATGTTGTTATCTGATGTATCTACATTCATGTTAGATACTATTTATTGTCCCCATGTAAACCCGGATTTGAAATCCAGGATTCTCTGCAGGTCATTTTCTGTCGGTCCATGACAAAACAAAGAAGGGCATTTCATATAACAGAATGGGTAACAATACAATGGCAATGTTTTTTATTATAATTATTATTATTTTCAAATTGAAATCAAATGCAGACAACATAAATGATGAAACGGAAGATATACAACCTAAGAGTTGTACATCTAGCATATAATTATCCACCAGTTGTCTTCCTTTTCATCTCTTCTTTTACGGGATTTATTCATGTATCGAATATTTTATGAAAAGTGTTAAAAGAAAAAAATATTGGACAAGTCTAAAATGTTGCTGTCCTAAGAAAGCTTTTTGCATTGTTATTCATGAGGTGGTTTTTAGTGATCACTATCTGTATGATTCGATTTAGATTATATCCCGATATTAATTGTTTATGGGATGAAGAACACTTAATGCGGCTTAAATGACCAGATGAATGACTAGATAGCACTATCAATGGACGGTCAGTAAAAATGAGAAGATAAAAAGTAGGATAACAAGCAGGGGTCCATTTACACCTACAGTTTTGCGTCCCAATGTATCGAAGTTTCATTTTCAGCAGAATCCTCGTAATAGCAGCTTGTTTAAGCTGCAGTTACGAGATTTTTGTTGATAATCGACGACATAGTTGAAGATAGAATATTATCTAAGGGTGCTCGAGAAAAGGAAAACTTGTAGAATTGAGATTTACATTGGTCCAGATCATCCTGCGCTTCAACACCCAAATGTTCTCTTTAACATTCGTCATCACGGTTCACATGATGGGACTGTAGAAGGCCCGTAGGAACAGGTGGCTAGGGCGGGCTAAGCCCCGCCCCTCAATGTTGGCCAAAAATGCTGAAAGTTCTTTATTTCACACTGAAATTTTAGGAAAATCCAACTTAGCCCCCCCCCCCCCCCAATATTCAGAGACATGGACTTTAGCCCACCCAATATGAAATTGCTTCCTACGGGCATGTGTAGGACATCAACATTAAATTTGATCAGATCCATGCAGCATTTACCCATCACGCTAAATGGGACCTTATGGGAAGTGTGAAAAATATCGACCCTAGTCAGTCTGCGCAGTCCGCGCAGCCAGACTATGGTCGATATTTTTTCTTTTATGTACTTTTCTGAATCTTGAATGTTTTTTTTTCTATCTTACTATTTTTCACATATGGGATCTGGTTGACCTGTGCTGAGTCTGATCAGTTTGTCAAACTTTAGTTTTTTGGACTTCAGTTAAGGTCCCTTTTAACGTGACGTGTCACATATTCTGATCTGGATTCGGGGTGTTTTCTATCCCAATCCTAAATGCATTTTTATTCCGTTGTAGCTCACTAGTTTTTCTTAATTAATTTGTGTATACTATCATGTCAAAGCACGAATTTACAAAGACAAACCCCAATCACTAAATCGCTTTAACGTAATGTATTCCCGTATTTTAATATGTATGAATATCTTCGCTTTACGGTGCATTAATTGAAAGCAGGATCGTGTGTGGGCGACCAAATCAAGATCTGATGTATTTCGACACGCGGTGGTCGCTCAAATACCTCGCAATAAATGGTAGGATGTGTTTTTTTTTTCTTTCAAGCAAAGGCATTTTCTATGTAGACACCCAATTAAAATATGTAACTCATGCAAGAGAAATTCACATGTGCGAAATTCTTGTCCCACTCTGCATGATGTAAGATATTCCATTAATCATTTGATACCAAACGCTTCGTGCCACTTTGGGCGTCATCATTGAAACGGAAAATGACGACGTGATACCCTCGTCAATTTCCGGGTGTCACCCATTGCAACAGATGAGGTCAGAATTTGTGGGAAGTGTTTGATATCTAATGATGGATAGAATGCATTAGTGCACATATACGTTTCCACGTCAACATCGCGTCAAGTGTAAACATATACAGCATAGGTCATTTTAGAAGTGGCCAAGTATTCAATTGAAGTTGAGCATATTCTAATAAGTATGTACTTAAATTTTCTCGAGAAACCGGGGCCTGGTATTGTATGTATTCTGATATCAAATCACTCCCAAAAAGCTAATGTCGGCTAAGTCTTAGAGTAACTTATTAAGTTCGTATTATGGATTTTAAAGTGACATTTCACGATTATTTTTACGTAAATATTACTTTAATTCTATCTAAAAGAACATGTTTTCTTATGGAAATTCTGAAAATTTCAAGCCAAAATATTGAACAGTTTACGAGAAATATATATTTTTGTACTAGAATTAAACAAATTGTTGTGGACAACAGTTCAGATTTATATAGAATTTGTCATTTCTGTCTCAACTTTAAAGGCGTAGTTTTCGCTTATGAATAACAACTTAAAAAAACTTATAGCATTTCTACGCATTAGAATAAACAATCTTTGCATCAAGACATACTTTTAAAAAATGAAATAAATGTGAAATGTCACTTTAAATACTAATTAGTGATTTCTCTATAGAGGATGCTCCAATTCTTTACGAAGAAAATACCACGTAGCTTCTTTATTATATGTATATACTAATCTCCAGTCAGCAGCAAATGTCGATATCTGGCTCTATTTTATACAATGAAAGACTGCATAATTTTCTTCAAAACCATCGTAAACTGCGAATGTGCGACGTTTTGGCCATGTGCGTTTTGGCCAGGACGTTTTGGCCAAGGACGTTTTGGCCAAAGTCGACTAATACATGTACAATGTCATTGTAGATTTCTTGCTAAATACAATGTAATATTTACATATATAGTTCAATTAATTGATTATAATTACCTACTAAATCAATCAAAAATGAATATTTTTAACATGATAATATGTACTAAGTCTATTAAATTGAGTTTGGCTAAAACGTCCGTTTTTCCAATAAGGCTGGCCAAACGTCTGTGGCCAAAACATCCGTCCTCAGCTGCAGTTACGAGATGTTCGAAGAAAAGCGACGATGATGTTTATTGTGCTATGTCACAAATATCCTACGTCTTATTTATATGATACTTTTCCGGGATATACAGGTATATTTTATAGATTATTGTCAATATTTCGTGGCAAGGGTTATGAATTTGTATCTCGGGCAAATTATTATCACAGGGAAGGTGTAAAAGCGTTTCAAATATATTATGTTCACATTTGTGTCATGACAAGCTAAAATGGGACTTACCAGTATTTAACGAATCCATAAAAAAGCACTACTGGCCTTCCCATCTTCGCTAATCAAGATTGAACCCACCTACGTTTGTATTCAGAAAAGAGAAACTACGTTTAGTCGTACATTTCACACTTGACTTGCGAAGATGTGGCATTCCTTGGCGTCCTGATTTGAGGACGTGTTGAAAATATTAATTAATATGAAAAATAGCCAATTATTGGATTGAATCGGATTGAATGGAGTTTTACGTCCCGCTCAATAACTAAGGTCATAATAATGTAAACGGGACCTCGGTTTGAAGTCTCATCCGAAAGACTGAAGAGACAAGGGGCTCGACCCATGTGTTACAATACAAATCCAACGCTTTACGACTGCAACAAATCCGACCTTAAAAATATTTACGAAGCCGTGCATAATATGTCTCCGATATATTGACGAGACCGGTGCACCTGATCATTGTTTTTCTAACGATAGCCTGCAAATATCATTAACATTTGTAACATCCAGATAATAGATCTCGCTTATGTCTTTATGTTCCATAGATATTCAAGGCCTATCAAATTACTTGTAATGTAATTTAGAATTGGGATTAACCCTTTCCCAAACAAGACCTGCTTTTGACGTCCCTATGTGAAAAGGCTTGGGAAAACATTGAGACAAAAGAAGAAAATGCTGATAACCAGCATTTTCTCCTTTTGCCTCAATATTTTCTGGGCCATTTTCTACACATATTTATCTTACATCAACATTAATTTTGTCGTCTCCAGCAGCTTTTAATTTAAACGGTCTTAAAATTTTGCCGTTTGGGAAAGGGTTAATCTTTTGTAAAACCCTGGATTCGACTTTTATTTGTGAGTATGTCAATAATCCCCATATTGCCATGCCGTGTCGTGTTTATCATCATTTTTTTCACACTCCGGGGATCTACATTTTCATATAATGGTACACTTAACCACATTCGATATGATCTACATACACACTGTCTATATAGATGTTGAAGGGTTAGATAATGATAAATAATGTTTCTGCAAATCTACGAGAGTTCGGCACTAGGCATATTAATTGCAATGAAAAATCCAAAACTTACTGTCTATATAGATATTGATGTTTTAACTAAAATATATACCGGTAGTGTATCTGCAAATCTACAACAGTTTCACACTAAGCAGTAAGACATCCAACACATAATCGAGTGGTTTTAGACCCCGGCTGAAAATGATCTGTCAGAGAATGGTAAAGGTTTTCCAGGCATCAGAACAACATGGGGACAGTCACAGTTTACGTTGTTGTGTGGTAAATTGTATTATCTAGGGCCAAAAAGAAAGGAATTTTAGCGCTGGCACCAAGTTTTTCACTATCTATCAAGGTCCAGTTTCCCATTAATGACACTTTAAATATAAAGTGCGGGTATGTTAATTATCATACAGACTTAATATAAAACCACTTAATGAACTTCATTTGAATTTTCCTATGACAGAAATAATATAGCTATGCAGGTTGACAATTCCATACGATTTTTCTTGAATAATAAATTTTTTACACCTGACAACCTAGCACGGTGCCCTTTAAGACCACGGTGTTCGAACGGACAGGCGCTGATGCATTTTACTACTCTGGTTCTTCGGTCCGGCGAAGTCTTTGAACATTTTTATGGCGAACTGAACAAGTAATGTAAAGTAAGGTCAGATTATATGTGCATGAGGACTGTTCATAATTGTAGACTCCCTTATTAAGGTAAGGCATGTGCAATCAGTTATGGAACTGCATGGTGCGAATAGACGATTTTAGATTTTTTTAAGACGATTTTAAAGGGAAGTAATTTTCATTGCTCTCAACATTTGAATTTTTGACTTTTGTTGGTTTTTTTTTTTTTTTTTTTTTTTTTTTTTGCGTACTCTTCATACAATTTAGAAACATTTTAGAATCTTCCCCGGAAATCTGAGCACGCTCAATTATTTTTGTTTTTACGGAAACAGGCGATATTGCATCTAACAGTACTTTAAAAGGCGGGGAACCTCTATCGGACGTTATCGGTAGTGTTCGGTGTGTGCTCGGCCTTACGAAGATCACGGAATATGTCGAAATATACCGATCATTCAGGGAATGCATTACTCAGGCCTTACCTTAAGAAACCGGGATATTCGACAAAATGTAACTATGTCTGTCTATATTTTTAATCTATTTCCCAGGGGGATGTTACATGATAACCGAGACGAAACATCGCCAATTTAGGGCTGTGAACAGAGTGAAACGTGATACCCGCAAGGTCCTAAACCAGACGTGCATGGTACATTGAATACAGGCATGTACCAATAACGAAGTTTCATAAACTACAATCTGTATGTATCGTATTGTGATCGTAATGTAATCAACTCTTGGAGTACAAACAGGGTGTCAGCTGTATCTGCAACTTTTGTATGACGAGCGGCTTTGATGTTTCATGGTTTTCTCTGCTGACAATATTATTTTAGTTGGTTTAATTGAATAGACGGTATTCGATGTAAATCAACTGTAAATCTATATGCTATATCTCAAACACGTGACGTCTCACAAAAATGTACCATTCCCTTGAATTTCGATCTTTCGACGGTGTGGATGCTGAGAAATAACAAAATATGTCGTAATTACATTTCTGAAGCAATTTCTAGCTTAATTGATACAGTTTTGAAAAACGTAATATTTTCGACGTATACTTTGTTGCCTTTTTCAAAATCCTCGTAACTGCAGCTTGTATCAAGCTGCAGTAACGAGGATTTTGATAAAAAGTGTTGATTTATAAAGTATTCACGCGACAGATATCTATTTAGACTTGGGAGTAAAGTGTAAGCGAGACAATATGTATACGGTTGCCCGGGGCTCAGCAATTTTCAATTATTCAATCATTTATCTATCACAACATAGTGTCATCCGCAACATTAAACCATCGAGCCTGTCGACACGCTAGTCAAGTAGACCAAATAACGCAGATTCTCATTTCATCGGTCTGTTTTGTTGTTAAATTAAAAATACCAAGTATTTTGGTTTGGCCCAAATAGCTAAGTAGACCATATACCTCAAAACCTCTTCCTACATTTTCGACCAAATAATGAAACTCACATTTTGAGCCAGGATCTAGAAAAAAGACTTCTCGTAGCATTTGAAACATGCACGTTTTCAGATCCGCGCTTTGCAATCAGCGTGTGACTAAGTGAAGCCTGTTTTTGATCCATACAGCTACTGGATCTTTCTCAGGACTTGTTATACTAATGTCGATCAGAATTGATGTCTGACGCATATACAACGCAAACACGACAGCGTATAATTTATCAAAGGCCACTGTTCATTTAAAACGTAAATACTGTATGTTGGTGGTCTTAGTCTGAATCTATGCAGTTTGTAAGTATGTTTAGTATTGCATAAGAATGTTTGTTAGATTTACAACCTTAACATCATAACTACAGCTTGATGATAGACATAAATATTATACATGTATATCCTTTTCGAAACGACAAAATTTGGGATCTTTCCAAATTCAAGGGTGTTGCAGACGACAAAGGGCATAGGAAACAGGACATTGGAATATTACAGTATGGAAAGCACTTTTAGTAGGGTAAAATGGGTAATACTGGTCCATCAGGAAGTTCCAAGACTCAAAGAACAGAGAGTACCCCACCACAACTCTGATGGACATTTTGATGCTGGATGCAGGTTTAGCTAGCCCTTAGTGTCTGACGAGCTTGGAACATAACGTCGCTTTTTAAAGCTACTATTTCCCAGATTTGGACCCAAAAATTGTCAAATACAAACGAAATGCACACTTTTTAAGCTTTATATGACCTGATTAAATGGTTACGACAAACTATTGAAGCAACGACTCATTTTTTCGCAATTTGATACCAAATTCATGAAGCGATATCGAAAGTAGGTCAAAACAGTAGGACATGCGACTTTCTTAAATGACGTCACAACATACATGATGACGTCATATTGAAATTCAAGTATGAATCTCGTTTGAATCATGGTCCGCGCTGTATGCGCATGTGCAACAATTTCAAAATAATTCTAACCCCATCAGTGATCGGGTTGAATTAAGGTTTGGATTCTCCCTAAATTCAGCTATCTGTCTTGTAATTTCGGCTCATTCTCTGTCTGAATCGCATATTATTAACCATCCCGAACCCGATGGTTAACCATATTAACCATCACAAAAGTTTTGCATATTTTTTCAAGAAATTTCATTTTTTGCAATTAGACCATCTGTTACCGTCGCCCTTTAAAGTGACATTTCACATTTATTTCATTTTTAAAAGTATGTCTTGATGCAAAGATTGATTATTCTAATGCATAGAAACGCTATCAGTTTTTTGAAGTTGTAATTCATAAGCGAAAAATACGCCTTTAAAGTTGAGACAGAAAAGACAAATTCTGTATAAATTTAAACTGTTGTCCACAACAATTTGTTTAATTTTATTACAAAAATATATATTTCTTGTAAACGGTTCAATATTTTGGCTTGAAATTTTCAGAATTTTCATAAGAAAACATGCCCTTTCAGATGGAATAAAAGTAAAATTTATGTAAAAAAATGTGAAATGTCCCTTTAACAAAAACCTCGTAACTACAGCTTGCTTTATGCTGCAGTTACGAGGTTTTCGTTGAAAAGCAAAGATGTATGACAAATAGATCTGATTGGAAAAGTCGACAACGTTCCCTTCTGAGGACGACAGGACAAATCGAAAGCTGTTGCAGACGACAAATGTCTCTTGATGAAGAGAGTATTTGTGTACATATTATAGCAAAACAAGAAATGTGGATTATCAGCATTTTCTTCTCTTGTCTATGTGTTTTCTGGAGGCTCTTTTAGCCTCTTCAATTGGGTAGGTCAAAACTTGCATTTGCTTGGTAATTTGTAAAAAACACAACACAAAAGAAGCGACTTTGATAATTTAACATTTTAATGCGAGGTAAACGAAAAATGGAAACTATGATATTTTCCAGCAAGATTAACCCGGGACATCTGCATATGTAATGACCCCACTTCGGCTTTGTTTTGTTAAGACGCTCCACTAACGGACTTTGCGCACGAAAATTAAGTTGTCCCGGGTTAACCTTGTTGGACAATACATGTAGAAAAATGAAATTACTGGCTTTATCATTAGAAAAATCTGGTAAACAACAATAGAGAAATATAACTTTCACATAAAACAGTGTAACAAATGTGCGTTCACTAATGACAACTTCTAATATAGATCACTACTTAAGGTAGACCGCCCCTGATGAAATTCACGCGATGTAGAAATCAATTAGGCGACGTCGTAAACATTCGGCGGTGGAATGTTACACCGCCGAATGTTTACGATGTCGCCCGAGTGGGTTCTGATACGTAACATCGAACGAACAATTGCGACGTCGCATGAATCCCATTAGGGATGGACTACCGTAACTAATGAAAACATTCCGATATTTTTAGCTGTGATATGGAAAGAAGGGATTAACTTAAATTGTTCAAGAATTGAAGCTCTTGCAGATGACAACATGCATGATGGTGAATTTTATTGTGATTTATGTAAAATATATCTATTAAAGTTTGAGGTAAACGGAGATAATGTTGATAATCAACAGTTTCTTTTTTTGTATTAATGATTTCCAAAGATCTTTTTCAAATGTCAGAAGGTCCCTTTTCTAGAATTCCCCCTCATTTATTTCTCCCCTTCCCTAACTTTCTTTATTGTAGCAATAAAAACAATGTATGGTGTGAAATTGAGTTAGAAGCGAGCAACCTTGATCGACACAAGATAGTGGTGTATGCGTGCAGCTCTTTAATTTTAATATGCTCTGTTTGCAAAGTAACCTACTTTTTACTGCTTGCATAAATTTGGGAATATAAATCAAAATAACCTCTATCTGTCAAAATAGCACGAGAGAAAATTTCAAAACTCATATTTCTTATCCTTAGATGATAATATTACACGCATACTGACGCCGTAGAATAAGAGCAGTGGTTTTTCATCATTTTCTGTGCAAATTATATATTACAGACAATGTGATTGGGCTATTGTTGCGTAATTTTGAATTTTTAGAATCATTCATGAACTCAGAATGACTGGGGCTATCGTCAAAATCTATTCGACAGATTGGCTTTAATTTGAACGTGTTTCAAACTTTAAAAAATAGTGTCACTTGAGCTGGAATCGGGAGAAATATCCCATATATCGTCCGATACTAACATGGGATCATATGTTTTGGACATGAGTCAATTTTTAATCACGACTCCGGAGCAACAAATAAAGGTGGTAAAGGTACAATGTATGCCAAATCTGTTATTTTACATCTATACCCTATGTTTATATCGATTACACAATTCCAATGAGTACTCAAAACATAAGATTTTATAAACATCAAGTATGCCTAAAATATTGCATTTGAAACATTACACCCTGTTATTTGAAGCGTTTTTGTACTATTCGCTCGCGGCTGAAACGAATTTCGAAGCCAAAGGATGATCGTGTTAGTATGAAACCTAACATAGGTGTCTTTCCACTCACAACCCCATTAATTTATCTGTTAAATAGTATAGCTAGCAGGCTTCATTTTCTATTCAAAGTAAGAAAATTTGTTGCTTTCATTGGTATAATGTATTACCTATCTTGCCAAAATGGGGAGCATCTTGGGAGCTGAAAGGTGTCGACCTTTGTCAGTCTGTGTGGAATGCGTGCCTACTATGGTCGAAGACTTTTGCTCAAAAACGATGTTCTTAATCGAAAATGTTCTTTCTAAATTTCTGTAGTTTCTGGTTTCGAAGTCATACATAGTGTTTGCAGACTTCCCATGTATTCCCTTATTGCATGATAGGTGACAAATTTCTATTGTTTGCAATCCCTTTCAATAAAGATCAATTTACATTCATTTACAATTATGTCTATGAGTACATAATTATATGTCTCGTCAAGGCACTAGAAGATTTATCGAATTTCACGATCTATCAAAAAGGAATAACAAGTGATGGGTTGAATGGAATTTTACGCTGCAATCACCTTTTTTCGGAAGGCATAATCAGTTTATGTCTCAGCTGGTGAAACTAACCATGTTTCATTGTCACTTTTCACACTACTACCAACACGTTAACAGCTGACTAATGCAGCTATTAGTCACTCATCCATGGTCATTCATTGGTGAAAGACAAATGCCTTTACTCCTCAAGTCAAATGGATGTCAATATTTCATGAAGTACCCATGCAAAACGAGACCCCATTTATTTTGATAAACTACAACTGTATAGGCCCAACTGCAGCGAAAAGTTTCTATCCTCAGACTGTGAGAAAATCACATGTGATGATCGAAGCATTTTGCTGCAGTTCAGATCAAATTTACTTTTTGCACTTTAACCAACCGCTCCCTTGACTTCACGACGTATCATACGACGTATCACTCAGTCAATTAACCTAATTTCAAATTTCCTACAGGAAGTAAATATCTCAGATTCATGAGACGCAAAAAAACACGCAATTTGAGAACATCATCGTCCATATAAATTTTACTCTTGGCCCGGCAAGGCTAGAAGGTGCCCCAAAGGTTCATGAAAAATATCAACCCTGAACAGTATACATTACTACCATGCAAGCTGGTTTTAGAAAGAGAAGGAAAAGACATATGCCAAAAAACAGGGTAAAGATTAAGAACTATGTTAACTTACGCATACAATTGTACTTGTTTGGAGATTTCAATTTCACCATAAAAAGTATAAAAAGGTGTTTAATTGTCTTTTAGTGATTAAATATCGGAAATACCGGTTAACAAAGTAACGAGCTTTGGTCACCCAACAACGCGGTATACAATTGCCAATATGACCCCTTTTTGCCTGCCGAGTCAAAATTATGATATCATTATCCCAAAAAATGTGAAAGTCGATCTATATCACGAAGTATCCAGTAATAAATTATCTGTATCAAAATCATCAAGCTTGATATCGGATAAGAAATCCATAGTCAAAAAGTTTCCATCGGTTGGGTCGGGACTCAAACACGGCTCCTCGCCGGACGAGACACTCGGCGTACCGGAAGAATCACCATCGGAGCCGATCTCCGATCCAAGGTCAAGGCCGAAGGGAGAGTTATCGTCAGGGTTGTATCCCAGCATATCTCGTAGAGCTGTTATATAGTTCATAGCTAGTCTGAGTGTGGTAATCTTGGTCATCTTACAGCCGGGACCTTCCTCGATATTTGGTAACACAGCCTTTAATGTCTCGAATGCCTGGTTTATGTCCTCCATACGTGTTCGTTCTCGAGCATTGGCTGCTCGCCGGCGATATTTACTGAGAGGTGCTGGTGGTGATTTAGGTTTCGGTGTTTTTGGTAAGTGTTTTTTCTTCTCTACTTTTATCCTGTTCACTATTGTTTTCTTTCTGAGATTATATTCAGGGTTATACTCTTCTTTCAGTTTTTTAATATCCTTCTTAGCGAGATCTTCGACACATGGCTTATTTTCTGGATTTTCTTCCTTCACAGTTTCCACCTTCACTGAACCAAACACATCGTTTATATTACCATTTGGCAGTTCCATTTTTATAATGTCCATTACTTCGGCAGCTTCCATTGAATGTTCAGTCACTAACCATCAAGCCCTGTTAAATACCGAGGCCTACATTTAAACCCACAAAAGTTTGACACTTTTTTTATCTATTTTAATAAACCTCGGCGTGCGATGTTTTATATTCTGATGTACACTTGTTTATTTTCAGACACGGAGAAGTATTACATTTTAATACATCGTCGATCTCATTCATAAATGCCACTCTGTCACCCTCTCAACCAATCAGATTCATTTCAGTAAGTATACTTGAATTTAGGCCCCGCCTCCTTTTACAGGAGTCTTGCTTCAATGCCTTTAATAGGTGTAAAAATACATTTTCCGCTTTTGACTAGGATAAAGATAAAATATTGAATGGGCTGTATTCGTATTCTGTTTATCTATTCATTCTACATTAGCATACCTTGTATTTACCTTTCCTTTTAACATATTCCCAAACAACAAAAGGAGTTGCAAACGACACAAATGATTATATATCAAAGTAACGAAACTTGTATTCTTTTGCATAGAAAATGTTGAAAGAAAAAAGAAATTATTGATTATGAGCAACAAGGTAAGGTAGTGAATAAGGCCTCAACACCTCCAGGCCTACGTGTACATTAGTTAAACAAACTTAACGTAAACTTTAAATAGAAGAAGAGGAAAAGTAATCTGATTTCAACGCGTTGCTCTCTGTTAATGTTTTATCAAGCCTCGATGCAAAATGGCATATGAGGGTAATGGTTATCGTTGGTCTCAAACGAAATAAAAAAAAAGTCAAATTTCTTAGGTACCGTATATTTTCTTCGAGGATTTTATTCTATTGTATAGTTAGTATCAGCAAAAATCATATTGTATGAAATAGCATTGACAATGTTTTCCCTTTCGAGGACGTCCAATTTATGCATTTCAGGAAAAGGGTCATGAAAAATTAAATTGGGTTGAATCCCATCCTCCTACACGTTCGGCATTGACATTTAAATACTTTAAAATTTTAAGAAAAAAGTGTCCATCCCATTAAGTAAGACGTGTTTCATTTACATGCACATGTAAAATTAATATGTTTTACTTTCGGTATCCTCAATAACAGTGATATTTTAATCCATTTCAAAGCAGTTGCGCTTTTTGACGCCCCTCAAGACAAAGACTTAAGCATTACATTGTCAAGAAACTCAAATTTTGAAAATTGATTTAGCAAGCAATGGCTTCATTTCGACAAAGTTTTTATCCAGATGGTCCAAACAAAAGTTAAGTTTCGTTTATTTGAAACCATCGTCTGTATCTTCTTTGAATTTGGATCATTATAAAAATGTTTTCCGCCTGGCAATGTATTTTACGTGTAAAGTTCTATTGGTCCTTCTGTTTGTGTGTTTGACTGTTTTTGGTCTTTAAATGTATTGTTACTACTATTAATTAAGACGCCCCTTTTTATTCGCCGTAGTCATTCTTACAAGGCCTCGAACTGGGAACGTCATCAACATTCAGTGGTATCCGTTCTGAATGAAAATATTATGAAGTGCAAAATTGTCGACTCTGTCTTCCGTCGAAAGATCACGACGTCGACCGAAAACTTCCGACATCTAGAATGCGTCTCAAAATGGGCACATTAGAGAGTCTACCTTTAACGTGGACATTAGTATGTTACAACATCAACTTTGAAAAACTCGGTTTTCGTGAAGTTACTTTTTTCAAGTGCTTTTGGGGTTATGGCAGATTATTGACCTAGCTAGTCCAATCCTACCAAGCTACATCAACATATCAAATTGTTACAGTAAAGTTTGTGGATAGGGTACTTAATTTACACATTATGTTTCTATTATGGTGAGAGATAGCTATCAAACTTGCAAATTAAAGACGCTGAACGATGCTCTCAGGTGTTCATCCCAACTCAGATACTCTAATTATATTCTTGATCACGTGCAATAACATCGTAACTACAGCTTTTTAAAGCTGTAGTTACGATGTTTTTGAACGCAGAATATGATTATATATTATATACAAGTTTCGCGTGGTAAAGCTTTCTACGTAAAAATCTGATAAAGTATGAATTTTCATGTAAAACTGACACTTCTTCAGAAAATGGTTATCAAAAGAATGCATAATTGGTCATTGAACTTTGGACACTTCTGTATCATTTATCACAATTTCGACAACGTGCATTGTACGCTTTGTATTTCATACACGAGATCATCTATTCACGTATACATAGCGAACGTCTTTGGAATCATTGAGGTAAGGGAAGAAAGAGCTGATACGCATAAGTTTCTCCTTCTATATAAAAAAGTTGTGATTTATCGTTCGTTTATCTTTTCTAAATGAGCATTCATTTCATCGTCTTTAGTAGCCTTCAAACCAGGCCTCGGTTTCTCGAAAAAACTTAAGTACGTTCTCAAACTCAAATTTGAGCACTGTACTCAAATCATACGAAATCCACATGAACTTCAATCGAATACCCTTCAACGTTGGAGAATATTCCATTTAAATTGAGCATGTACTCATGAGTAATGTACTTAAGTTTTTTCGACAAATCAGGGCCAGGACAGTCTTGTCTTTTTCGTTTTGTAAAGGGTGAATGTATTTAAGCACTGCGGAATCTGAGGACAAACTAGTTTTAAAGATAAATTACGATGGCATGGAAGACACAATTTATATACAAACGAAATTACAATATCGTAATAAAACCATGTGCAAACTGTTGTAAATCTACGTTTTTACTGAACATAAAAGTTATTAATATGATACCGGTGTACATATCATCAGTTCGGGCTTTCCTTTTTAGTAGTAAGGGGAGCCATTTGGAAATTGTGCAGATGAGTAGATAGTTCATCAGCGGGGACAGATTGGACAAAGTAACGTCTCGTCACACGGAGGAGACTAAACCCAACCGTAAGTCAATGTACAATACACGAAACATTGAAAAAATGGACATAAGAATGGTTATGCAACGCAATAAATTGATGAATAAGCAAATCCGAACGAGCAAAAGACGCACAAACACTATCCGAATCAAACACATGGGGCCCGTATTCACAAACGTTTCTAATTTGATTTTCTGAAGTAAAATTACATTACAACCAATCAGAGTGACCGACACAAAAAAAGACAAAAGTCTCGGCCACTGTGATTGGTTTGTGTGTAATTTTACTTTAGAAAATCAATTTAGAAACGTTGGTGAATACGGACCAAGGTTCTCTTTCAGGTACACTACCCGTAATGGTCATTTTGAGATTAATAAAAGATCGGATTTTTTCGAGCGTCGTCGTTACGTATCTGAATTTATTCGGGAACGATCGTAAACATTCGGCGGTGGAACTTTCCACCGCCGAATGTTTTCGGCGTCGACCGAATAATTCCGACGTCGCGGGAATCCCATTTGGGGTAGACTACCTTAAGTGGTGAATGCAGAACAATATGTAGGTTTTTTATTGGGGTTTTACGCCGTTTACAACTGCCAGGGTCATATCGCGGCGGCTGGAGCACCTAACCATTGATACCTTTTGTATCTCAAACCAGTCCTACCACAACACCCTTACCGAACCTCCAGCTGTTCGCCCACTTAGGTAAACGATTTCAAATTCAAAGCATATGTCATTGGTACTCATTCGAATCATCTTGACAACACATCAGGCAGAGTTTGGTGAATACAACGATATAACCATTGTGTCGTCTCCGGCAACTTTCAAATTGTACCGGTCTAGAATCGTGTGGTTTTGAGAATAGGTACAATGTAACGAGTAAATGTGGGTTGATTGAATAATTGGGGTTAAACGCATCTAACAACTGCTATGTTTATATCACGACAAATGGAGCATCTAAATCATGTCATTTCTCATACCAGTATTGCCACAACATTCTTACCTAGCTTAGAGCTGCTCGCCCACATAGGTTAAAGGTTGTAAAACTATAGGTGGGAGACAGTTTTTGTCTGAAAGGATATTTTCCGCAACCGGGTCGAACTAGGGACCTCATGAGTCCGATGCGCTACCAACTGGGCCATGGCCGCGGTCAAGTAGATGAAGGTATTCCACGTTTCATTGGATATCAAACACTTGGCGCAACTTCGACGCCTTCCGTAGAAAAGGAGATTAGCGATGGTGTCCGTTAACAATGGATATCCATTACGATTTCCGTCGTCACGGAATACGACAAAGGTGGGGGCGAAACTGCAGGAAATGTTTCTTATCTTATGTTGTATGAAATTGAACATTCTATGAGGGTGGCACTACCTTGAAACATCATCCTTGTTATGGAGATCAATTCTCTTAACAGTAATTGTCACACTGAAGCTTTCAGGCCTTGAAGTCGTTTTTTCTTGGAGCTAAAATTAAGATCAGCCTGCTCAAAGAAACAGTCTCATCTTATTATACATTGTGGGCTCGTTTAAATCCAACGGGAAATCGGGTATATTATATTAAGACTGACAATATAGGGTATCCTTAAAATCATTGCCTTTGGTCGACTTTGTCATTAAATTGATTCGCTGCTTTTATGTTGTATTAGTGCGCAAGTTTTTTGTTTAGCCATGTTCAAAACAATCCACGCACCCGAATTTCCTGCTGGAAATTTATTTTAAAGATCATTTAGAAAAGATTAAAGAAAAGCCCATCGTGCAGGCGTTTGTGCTGTTATCTTACGCGCTATCACATACATGTTTTTTCACATAAGTAGCATTACATTTGAGCCAGGATCTGAAAAAAGTCCCTTAAGGCTTTTGAGCCCAACATAGATCCAGATCAGCCTGTGCATACGCACAGTCTGATCAGGATCCACATTGTTCTCTAATAGCTTCTTTGTGATAGTAACTTAAAGAGAGCAGCATGGATGCATATTGGACTGCATTTGACAACAGGCAGATTTTCAAACTCAATTTTTAAAAATGCTATAAGGGACGTTTTTCCAGATCCCGGCTCATTTACTTTCTGTGCCACCTTCAAATTTGACATGCATTTGTTGTTTAAAAAATGGAAAGCTGATGTTACGCATGTAAGCTTCTATTAAATCAGTACACTATAGTGGTGTATACTCTTAAGGATTTGCCAATATTTATGGGGATTTTTTTTTCAAATGTTGTTCTCTTTTCATATCAATGTCAATGATACGAAAGAAAGTAATGCGACACAATGAGAACAGTCTAGATCTATATCGGCTAATTATTTGTCATCATCGCCATTATTCTCATGAGTTTAAAGTACATGTATTTATTTGTCACTTGCATCACCTCACAACTTGAATAAAGTTTCAAATCGTGTTGTTTGGAAAACGTTTGAATGAAGCTGATTAACCCTTTCCCAAACAAGACCTGATTTTGACGTCCCTAATAGAAAAGGCTTTGGAAAATATTGAAACAAAAGAAGAAACTGCTGATAACCAGCAGTTTCTCCTTTTGTCTCAATATTTTCTGTGCCATATTTTACACAAATGCTATCTTAGATAATTTCCATTATTTCATTTGTGGCAGTTTTTGAAGTGGATCACCCTAAAAGTTTGTCGTTTGGTAATTGGTTAACATCATTGAAATTTTGACATGCTATGATAGTTAGGGTATCAAAATTGAAAATGAAGACGCGACACAAACCACAAACACACCTCTGTGTTTATCCAAATACAAAATGTACAAAAACATGTCCGACCGATTTATGATTTTAATATTACCATTGATAAATGCATTTAAACTGTCGAAAGAATGTGTCAAAAAAACTAAATCGTGCGCGTGCATGCATGAATATTTGAAATGATACGTATGCCGTAAACCCTTCTCAATTCATCAATATTATTTCTTATTTTTTGTTATTTGCTCTTTATCACATTATGTCATTATGGTGCTTTTCACGCCCCAAACCATATAAACTTCGAAAAACATTGTGATAAATGAAGAAAGAGTTAGTAGCGAGCAATTACGTCACCCGTGCTTTTAATCAAGAAAGATCATTATAATGTAGGGATCTCTCATTCATTTGAATCTGTTGTCTGCGACATCTTATAAATAAGGTTTACCGTCTGATAATGGGTAAAGATGCTCTGCTGATGCTGTTATTTTGGGTTCATACTTCCATATTGTAGTTATGAAGAACATAAAATGAGAAGGTGGATTTGACGAATATATATGCGGCATAATAATTATGTCCTTATTTTAGACTGTGCTTTTCTGTGTACATGCTAATACTTCAAGTATTATTAATTGTTTCGAATTCCAGTTAAGCATACTGTTTGGTTCATATATCTATCGAAGCCAACCCATGATGATTACACGTATAGAGTATAACTACATTTTTGAAACTGAAATAAACAAAACTTCTTTGAGTTCGTAAATTGCAGTGTGATTTAGTATTTCAGGCTTCTTGATTCATACATACAAGAATTAAAAGTTACAAAAAGCGTCTTTTCTGAATTTTTGAATTGTTTATCTTTGTTTACCGTCGCCATTTATTGAAATTGCCTAATTCATCTTCAAACAGAAGAACAACGTGCATTCTGTCTTAATCTTTTCAATTATCGATGCGTCTATAAACACATTAAGATTTATTGATACAAAAAGATTGAAGGTAAAAGTGCATATTGAGGTACTAAGACAGTTTCATTGATCGGTCTCTAACCACGCAACATTTAAGCCTTCGACGACGACAACAACAGATAGACTTGTCCGCGTTCATACACATTACTGATTCGACAATTTGAAAACATGTTACATGTATTACATGTATTATACAAAGTATCGAACTAAATTCGCGGCATCAGAATTCTTTCCTTTTTCTGTCTATGTTATTCCAAATCATTCGTTGTTTCCAAAACGACATAATTTTGAACTTGACCATAGCAAAAAAAAAAAAATCAAAAGAACGCAAGTGTTATTAACAAGAGATTCTGCAAACCTTACTTTTTGGCATTTATATACAGAGGAGTAATTTATAACTGCAAAAGTTATAACGACCAGAGTACGATTCTTTTTATTCTGCGTTTGATAAATTTTGCAAAAAATATCACCCAACCTTTTTCAATTATTAATAATAACGGCGATATCAATCAAATAATTTTTTATCTCAATTTAAATACGCACCAAGGTCGACTGTTAATTGAAACTTTAAAGTAACCCTTACTCGTCTGTGAAAATCAGTTCATGAAGAATCGCCAACTCAAAACATGTACGTGCTGAAGGAATGCCGAGTGTATTTTCAACTTGTTCCCAAATATCATAAAGTTGAGACTCATTCAAATTCAGACGGCAAAAAGTGCATGAATGTTATGTGATTTATGAACATATCACCAAAAAGTATTATGGGAAAGGGAAAAAACGCTGATCATTCTTCATTCTTTTGCCTCTTTGCTTTCGGTACGTGCAGACTGCGTGTGTTTATGGTTACGGCTCTCCAACCATTTAACAAGAAAAGATGATTAAAATATATTATAATATTGAGCCAGGGTCTGGAAAAACGTCCCATTATTGCATTTTAAAAAATAAATTTGAATATCAGCCTGTTGTTAAATGCAGTCCAATATGCATCCTTGTTGTTTCGTTAAGTTACTACAGGTCACGAAGAAGCTATCAAAGAACAATGTGGATCCTGATCAGACTGTGTGTATGCACAGGCTGATCTGGATCTATGTTGGGCTCATAAGCCTGAATGGACGTTTTTCCAGGTCCTACATCATATGTAAAGGGTATTGCTCGGCTATTTCACGACCATTGTTGATGATTTATTTAAGCAACCGATCTTCACAGCCTAGCAGCCTTGGATGCAACCCACCTTATTTCGACATGATGATAGCTTAGCACCTGGAAGAAAAATTAACAATTTCTGATAGCCTGCCCAAGCACAGTCTGTATGGCAGTTCAAGATCCTGTAGCTCATGTAATTAGTTAGTCGAGCAGTAAATTGAAAGACCCAGGATCTGGTAAAGGGTCTGTATAGCATTTGAGATCACTGTGTTTCTATATATCATTTGTGCCTGAATATCATGTTTTCTGCGAATGCAAACAATTTGATGATTTTAGGTTAGTTTTTCTTGGAAAACAACGATTAGAAAATATTGACACATTTCATAGGTACATTTCTGTAGAAAATGAAATTGAACTACTAAATATATGTAAATTTGTTTATAAAATAATGCAAGTCAGAACTTAAATGATGCACACTGTTTTATGTACTCCCGAAAACACACCGGGTTTCTCCTGTCAATAACATTTTATCATGCTGTTGATACGAGAGAGCCAATACCTACTCTCAATCTATACAAACATTATAGGTTATTACATTTTTCCTATCCATTACATTTCAATTTTGGTTTAATAATCCAAGAGCCATAACAATGTCTATATGTTTTTGTATGTTTGTAAACTGGGCTGAAGGCCTACATTACTTCATTAAAGTTATGTTATGTTATGAATGCAGCCAGGTCAGACCATGTTGCTCTCTTACAGTTGCGACAGGTGATAAAGAAGCTTTTAGAGAACAGCGTTAGACAGACTGTGTATGGTCTCAAAAGTCATGATGAAGGCGAGGAATCGAGTGACACTCTAACAAACACAGCTACAGAAATTCAAAATTAATTTTGTCAAAATGTGTCCGATTTGTATTTCGGTTGAAGCAGAGTAGGTGTGAGAATGTCTAATATTCTGGATGTGGTGGAACTTTTGAGCTTGTACACAGCACACGGTAAACAAGTTGTCGACGACTAAACACAATTTTGTTCTCTCGACAATAATCACTTTATCATTAACAGATAGACCACACCTAGAAAGTTGCTGATATTCGTTTTCTCCGATTCAACTTTTTCTCAAATAGATAACGCATTAATAGAATTATCTACAAATATCGAAAATGAGTCGCGTGGTATCCCGCCGGGATACTGATAACTTTTCTAGATCACTGCTGTAATGTAATCAATGAGTCGGTCTGCCATTTACTTTTACCTTGTTTGTCAATAAGTCCAGACACTTGAAACTCTACTCGCCTTTCAGTAGATTCTAGGAAGCACGAACTCCTCTCCAATTAGGTTATTTCATCTAAGACACCCCCCCCCCCCCCCCGCGCACAACAGCCTCCGAAAGTCGTCCTTGGAGTCTTAAAACGCCGCTCAAACGTTTAGTATGTGTTATATTTAGTAACATACTCTCAATCCAAAAGCGTTTTGGTAACAATACTCTCCAACCCAAAGCGTTTTAATGTTGAATGCACTTGCTCTTTATCGCTGTAAATTGAATGCACGTGCGTCGCCATTGTTTTCTCCGCATATTTAGGGAACCTCGTTTTGATAATGTCGATATGTGACTATTTTAGTAACACTTTTCAATATACAATGTTGATTTCCCATAAACCCATCGTCTTTGCCTCAGGAAGTGTGTTCTGTGGGTACAGACTAAAACATAAGTGAAAGGACCTTATACTAAATATGTCTATAATTGATTGGTAACAACCATATTACCAAAGTCAGTATAGTGATTTCATGTTTAATCAACGTTAAATAGTTGTATAAAAAGTAATTGCTTTTTATATAAGATTAATATAATAGAGAGGTAACGAACCGGAATCCTAAACAAGCTTTGTTAGTTCGATCCCTTGGTAAGCAAGTCCTTTCGAACTCCTCTATCAAAAAATCTTTCCTGGTGAAAACTTGAGAGAGACAGTTAACCCTTATCCAAAAGACAAAATTTTAGGGCGATCCACTTCAAAAACTGCCACAAATGACGAAATGGGTGTTATTAAAGCTGGATTTATGTAAAATATGACACAGAAAATATTTAGACAAAGGGAGAAGCTGCTGGTTATCAGCAGTTTCTTCTTTTGTTTCAATGTTTTCCAAAGCCTTTTCCTTTAGGGGCGTCAAAACCAGTTCTTGTTTGGGAAATGGTTAAATGAAGGGTTTCGTGTGTGGCAATGAAAGTTTTCATCTTGCTCGCTGTGCACCTTTCCATGTTTTAATTGGCAAGGTTACAGGTTATTATTAAATCTTTATCTGTATAATTATACGTGTATTACTGTAATTAGTGAATTACATGTAGACATGTAGACGTGGTGTGGGAACATTACCACCTTGTTTATCGTTGGTCACGTTCAAAAATGTCGTAACTACAGCTTGAATAAGCTGTAGTTACGACGTTTTCTAACGCGACCGGCGTTATGCTTAATCCTTTTGCCAAGCTACGAGATTGAAGGAATGTCAAAATCGAAAGGGGTCAAAACGTGATTTGAGAGAACGTAACTATTAATTGTTTATCCGATATGCTTGTGGAGATTGTGCATCATGGGATGCATAACGAATACAGACAAAACAATCTCGATTCTGGTAAGATATTTTGCAATAACTTCCTTATTTGTGCGTCAATATTCAAAAGGTTTGTTGCATGTACCCCTCCTTACCGAGCTCTTTCATCGGATATATGACATATTAGATAACTTATTGTACTTTTTCCGAAATATTGTCCCAACCGACCAGAAAGCGAAATTGTAACGACTACGGCCAAATTAACCACGCTTCAGGTAAGAATTTGTGCAATAACTTTCTTATTTCTACGTCAATTTTCATGCGGTTTGTTGCATGTACTCCGTCTTACTGAGCCCTTTTTACTCAGATGCAAACCTTATCTGGAAACTCCTTTTACTTTTCTCAAAAACCGATCTCAACCGACTAGAAAATGGGCCTGAACTTTTTGTCGTTTTTCTGGTCGGTTGGGATCAATTTTTGGACAAAGTACAAAGATTCTTTAATCTACAAACAAGTCATATATCTGAGGAAATAGCTCAGTAATGCGGGGTACATGCAACAAACTGCTTGAAATTGACGCAGAAATTAGAACATTATTGCACAATTTCTTACCTGAAGTGAGGCGAATTTGTCCGTATTCGTCATCCACCCCATCATGCACAATCTCCACCGTGTAATTGTATAGATATGAGATAAAAGAGGAAAATGCTAGTCATCCACATTTACCTCAAGGATAAGTTCGTGGGAGGGGGAATACCCCGTATTCTAACGATTTCCTTTACAACAGCACCTTGTCTTGAAATAACTTCTTTGACCAGGCAAGAAACTGAACTTTTGTTTATTTTCATTAACAATTTACCAGTGGCTTTTTTTCGATGTCCGTAATCAATATAGCTTTAAGTATTCATTGGCATCGATAAGTACCATCGTCCCTTTCTAGCCGTAATCAGAATTACTGTTATGGCTGTAAACAGTTGAAATTTGAGTTCTAACTATTACTGCTATGCTAGCTTGCTAAACATCATACAAAACATTTTGAAAATGAAAATAACAGAACTGAGATTTCGATTACTTGTAGTACATTTTCCGAGCAAGAAGGGATTTTATGTCCAGGGAGCTAACGCCACAGACCTAGTGCGGTCAGCACTGTTGGCCTCGATGTCGGTTACGTGGACAAAATCTTTAGCCCTGCCTTCATCTGATGAACTACCGGTATATTAGATATGTCTGTTAGATCACACATGCATACCTCCTGCCAAGACAGTTCAGTCGGTACCATGAACTTAAACCTCGTGGGCTTAGGCTTTGAGGTTGGCCCTTTCCTTGCGAAAAGCTTCTGTTTCGCCGAATAAATTACATATTTCGCAAAAAATGCTTATTTTATTTTTGAATACGTAATAAACCTTTTCGATATGGCGCGACGAAATTAAATTGTAAAATATCTGCAGTTTGAAGAAAAAAGACTCGAGAAAATATGCAAGTTTAGATACATCAATTTACTCGAGTGTATTTCAAAAAGATTTATAATCATATTTCATGAAATCAATTAAAATTGTAAATCGGAAAATCTATTAAAGATCATTTAGATAATGATCGTTTAAACACTTAAACCCTCTCCTAGATAGCAGCATATTTCGAGATTTTATAGCAACACTCACGATAAAATATTTGTTTGTCCGAAATTAAGTCACCGTTAACTGGACAAAATCGTTCCCTATTTACCTAACTGGACAAAATCGTTCCCTATTTACCAAGACGATGTTCGAAACCATGTTGACTGAAAAAGCTGGATTGATCGCCCCAACGTTACCGGTGAACTATCAGGGCTCGGTGACATCTAGAGCATACACATTTTATACAATATACTAGAAATATAAATGTGTCGGGATTATGGTATTTGAGACTTGTGCATCCTAATTGGTCTCAAATATGTTTTTGTACCATAGTTACATTTTATTTTTCCCGATCCCGTCTCAAATATTAATATTATTCCCATATTAGGAAGCTCATCTGATCCACATGAAGATATATATGTACTTATACTTGCGAAACCCTCACTCATCAGGGTGCTTAATGGAGACATAGAACATGAATCCAGACCAATCTGCATATAGGTGCAGTCTCAGCAGGTTCGAGTTTTGTTGTGTCCTTCTGTAGCAATAATACTCATAGTAATGCTACTTTTTTATGACCAGATATAGACACAATCCATGCTAGTTCTACATGGTCTTGAATACTACATGACCCTTCTTCTAATACTAGTAGCCTAAATCACATTGCACAATGTAGGTAGCCTTTTATGATGACAAACAGAAGTAAACAAACCAAGGCTGACTGTATTAGTTCAGTTCAGTATGACCTAGACTGTCTATTTGGTAGCTTAATGCACTCAAACCATGCCTCAAAACAGTGCGGTCCGTCTTTTTGTCATCAGTACGCAAAATTTACGTTTGTGAAAGGCGCTTATTAAGTAACGACAATTCCCCCATTTGTCACCTATGACACTAAGTATACCCCTTTAATGCTATTGACCACAAAAAAATTGAATACCAAATTGTGCGGAAACACCCTTCATAGATGTCTGCGTAAAATGGATCCTTCACTGACAAAACATTAAAAGTTTATATAAGTCCCATTGTCAAAATTCAACAAAGCGCAATAAGAGTTACCGGAGGTACCTAATATCTATAACATGGAAAGTGTTGAGAGAAAGGGATAAAATGCGGATATCAGCATTTTCGTCATTATCATAACTATTGGAACGTGAAGTGCATATTTCAAAATAACGCTAAACGTAAACAAATAAATTATATCTCTGCTAGACGTCAATAACGCAGGATATCCGGCGGATCACATTGCATCAAGACACTGAAGACAGACAATCATATCAATTCTAAGCTTTCAATGTTTTCTTCATAGCATATTATAAAGGACAGTGTAGAACTATTCTTTTATCGCATTGCCTTTCTCTCTTTTCCCCTTTGATCAACGCTTGGTTTGAACGGACGCTGTAGTTTTTGGCAATGCCCATACTAATGATGTCGGTTGGTATGTCTTAACTTTGACGACATATTCATTACAAGTGCCGTTGAAGTTTGCAAAAGACAGAAAACATACCAATTTTCCGAAGTAATAAATGCTGAGTTGGTATTCACAATTCACTGACCAGTCTTATTCCATGTTTACATTGAATTTACACAGCAACCAATCCGATTTCCCGAGACAAACGTCTCGTCCAATCAGATACCGGTAGCGTATTTATAATTTTGCTATAAAAAATCAATTGATAAGTGTAGGTGAATACGGCCCCTTGTTACGCAATATATTATGATGAAGAACTATCGTATTGTTGGACATTATTTTATATGGCGCGGTTAAAGAGATTCACAAAATTGCTTCATTCGACATGATTATTAATCTGTCCATGCACCAAGACTGTCCATAAACATATCAAACCCTTCACCAAATCTGCAGAAATAGAGAATTTACATAGGTGTATAAGTGGAGCTTAAAAGGAACACGTCTGCAAACAAACGCTTCTCCATTGTAATTGAAAACCAGTCACCGATATGAGTGTTTTTTGCAATGACAAATTACTAGCCTTTCCCCCTTGGGAAGGATTTGTACCTGAAAAATAATTTTCCCAAAAAGTAGATATGGTTTTGGTTTTGTAAAGGACAATTTCTTTCCATATTTTGCCGCAGACGAAAACGTCACTGCACGTCAATGAACGTGGCCTTGCACACTAACTACCGACTCAAAAATTATCTAATGTTTTATACGACACGGAGTCGCCATGTTTCCGACGCGCCCGGTTACGACATCTTATACTTATACTTTGAAGCTTGACTTTAGGCTATGTATTTTTAAAAGCGTTCATGTCTCTCGAAATTTTACGCTGCTTTGGAAAAGATTCTACTGAATATTTATCTCCATTTGTGTTATACAGAAAAGATTCAATGCCAGTCAATGAACGTGACCCTGAACGCACTACCATATAACGAATTATGTTATGTTTTATACGACACATAGTCGCCATGCTTCTGACATACCTGTCCCGACATGACAAAATGGGACAAATTGAATTTGTATCAAATGCTTCACAAGATTTCCAGGAAGACATATCACGCCGTAGTTTACTTATCAATATGAAAATCTAGATATCACTTGCACTAGCCTGACATTCTTAGCGGAAATGTTATGATGGACTGTGGCATTAGACAAAGCCTATTCTATCATGAGAGAAGAAGGTGTGACTGAAGTTGGCATTACGAATCAGACATCTTCATGGTGCAGCAATAGAGGCTAGTTGTACTTTTTAAATGTATATATTTCAGCAATGAAGTGAATCCCGCATGAACAGTTTGTCTAAACGTTATATTGAACCGATAACAGAGCTGTCAAATAAGAATGCTCTCAAATTTGCCCAATATAAAATTTTGGTTGGAAAGTATAAATGTCTCGATGTGTAGGACTCGCGCAAGACATGCAGTCGCTTAAACTTTAACAGTTTTGTGCGCATCTTGCACTTTGTAATTTAGGGGTTAAATTCAACTTGTAATTATGCACCAGACCATGTCTGTGCATTAATGAAACCCGTTCCTCTCCGAAAAAATATTTTCTCACATTTATGAATTAGTATAATATTTCATATCATATATGTATCGTAGTTGTTTCAGAAACTAAAATAGCATAGTTTTCTGTGTTAGAAAGAGCTGATTGAATCTATTTCTACGTCAAATTTAAGGTGAGTTTGGACTCGGGGTTTACTTTTTATCCGCGCAATGTTTTTTTTTTTTTTTTCTTATTTGTACATATGTTGTAAAGTAACATTTCCTGAACAAAATCTAAAAGAATCAGGGTAAGTTTCCGAACTCGTTTTCGTGTCAGAGTTATCTGCCCTTGACTAGTAATGACCATTTTCAAACTCCGACTAGGCAAATTTCATTCTGACTAGTCAGTTGGCTCTCATCAATGAACGAATCGTTTCTATCAGTCGAATATTCTGCTATCTAGGAAAGGGTTTAAGTGTTTAAACGACCATAATCTAAATGATCTTAAATAGATTTTCCGATTTACGATTTTAATTGATTTTATGAAATATGATTATAAATCTATTTGAAATACACCCGAGTAAATTGCAGTATCGAAAATTGCATATTTTCTCGAGCCTTTTCTTCAAACTGCAGATAGTTTACGACATCATTTCGTCGCGCCACACCGAAAAGATGTATTATGTATTCCAAAAATAAAGTAAGCATTTTTCGCGAAAAACGTAATTTGCCGAAACATGAGCTTTCCGCCATGAGATTAAAGGTCATGGTATCGAATGAAAAGTCTTTGCATGAGGTATGCATGTGCGAACGTCATATTTAATATACCGGTAGTTCATCAGATGAAGGCAGGACTAAAGCTTTTGTACACCATCGATGCCAACAATGTCGACGACGTCAGGGATGTCACATTAACTCCCTGGACATAAAGTCCCTGCTCGCTCGGGGTGTAAGTTTTGTATAATGTTTAGCATGTAAGCATAGAAGTAAAAGTAAGAACTTCAACTTCTCAGCCATAAAATCAATGCTGACTTTTTATCCGAAAATGGAAAAAAGTATAGGGATCACTATAGAAATCGGTTCGTAAAATGAAAATTTTGATATATAATGTTTATAAAGAATAATTTTGTATCACATGATTCCACACCATGAATTGGACATTTCTTTTTAAATGTATATGACAGGGTATAATATGCTGAACATGATGTATTGTAGAGCATCAATGGAAAAGGTATGTATTGCTATATCTGGAATGAACAATAAACGTTTAGAACCAAGAAACTAAATGAATTGTTTACTGAAACCATTTGAAAGACCATCAAAAAGCTTTACTATGTTTGTCTCCTTTGCATTTGACAACTTATATAAAGCTTTTGTTGTAAAAATGGGTACAGCGTATAACGATTCATAGGTCACAAAAAACTGGAGAGAAGTTTAGTCGGAATTAAAACAAATGCTGAAAGTAATAAGTCTGTCAAAATTAACAACATTTTGACCAGGTAACAGTTTCTCATTTACAGTATTGCAGCACGAGAAAGGTAATCACTGATATGGCTTACAATAAACAGGTATTTAAAAGGATGCATCGTCCTTCACCCAGCAGAACCACGAAAGCTAATTACGATGAGACAGGATGTGGTTTCGTGAAAAGAAGACAACAACATTGTTTTAACTAATCATAAATGCAACGTAACAGTAACAATAAATATACCAACACAAAGGCACACACTTGTGACTATCTGCACATATTTTTTTTTGAAGGCGTATCCTTTAAAATCTAACAAGCAAACTAGGAGATCGTAAGAAATTAAAGGCATGATAAGCTTTTGTGGCAGTTTTTTCATCTACGTCACTCCTACCCTTGCGCATGTCATCAATAGTGTGTCTTTGCAATACAAACTGTGGGGAGAGAATGTCTGCAACGATTCAACTCGAGCCCTGACGTTTACATTATCAACTCTCTCCCAACAACGAAATTTCAGGCAGTTCCAACCTTATGGGGTGTGCAAACGACAAATGTCGGCGTTACAAAGTGCAGGATATTTGCAGAATATAAAACTATAATAGAAAGGGGTGGAAAATGGGAAGATAAAGAAGACTATTTCAAGATTTATATAAATATGCCAGCTTAAAGACTGCAACAGAAAAGCTTATAGATGTTGTTGAACAGTAATGTAGCCCCAAAAATCATACAAACAAACGATTTAGAAAATTTAATACTTCAAATCTTTAAGTAACAATCATTCATAATTTGGTTGGCGATTTCTAAAGCTATGCCAAATATTTTACAGAACAATAATAATTTTCCGTAACGTATGCTCCGTAACTAATACATCTTACAAGAAAGCTTTATTAGTGTGTTCATTTCTATTGAGAAGAATCGTGAATTAATATTCGTATACAGGAATCCTTACCAGTGCTTTCGGAATCGATTTTCTCTCGATTCTGGTGTTTTTAAAGGGATATTTCAAATTCATTAAGTTACTCAGGTTTTTGGGTAATTTCATAGAATTCTATTTGTCATTTGCCCTAAAAATGTTTTTTCATTTGCATTGAATAAAATATTTAAAACAACTGAGATAATATTAAGAAATTAATTGGGATATATCCGAACTATTTTCCCTATCAAGAAACAAATGCATATGCTCCGTAACGAAGGAGTGGTCTTTGTAAATGTGTTTTATCGTTTTATACGGAATGTTTCACCGAATATACTTGTGTTTTTTCTCAAGCTCTTTAATATCACAATAACTACATGTAGTTACAACATTTAATGTACCATTTCAAACCATTATTAAGTTACAAAAAGCTTCACAAACCCCACTATAAACAATCAAAAGAACTGTAGAATATAAAGGTTTTCATTTTGATGATACACGCTATTTAAGCTCAATTTCACCAAAAAGTACATTTGTATACCATCAGTTATGCTTCAACATCAAAATGGATCCTATCACTTTTATTTTCGATCTTTGATTGTGCTCTAAAGCTTTAGAAACTAACCGTCAGTACCTAATCTATGCTCCGTAACATACCCATTTTCATACTTAATTTGGTGGATCATAAAAATAGTTTGGTAAAAATGGTGTGGGTTAAAATTTCAGAAATAATGCCTAAAGTATTCTTCTTTATAAATAACGCAAAATCATTTGAATTGGAAATAGTCGAAAAATATTTTTTTTTCTCAAATCAAAATGGCTCCAGTTTCTGTTTTTCTCTTCGTCTTCTTGTTTTGTGTCGTCTTGCATATTGTTAGCTCCAGAAGCCCCTGCTCCGAAATCTAAAAACACAAAAAGAGACCAAACAGACATACGCATGAGACCAAATCTAACGTAGGTCAAGTGCTGATCGTGATATGCTGATTCAAGCAACCACAAATAGCATTGAAGTATTATGAACTCCTTATGATATTGTACCTAATGTCTATCAATAGAAGTCGCCTAAGTCGATTATCATCTATCTTGTTTTGGGCAATCTGGGCTAAACACTTTCAAGATGTCAGCGCACATAATATGCATATGCCTACACGTGGTACATACTGTCACGCGGCACATTTGCTTCACACGCTTGCTTCAACTTAAATGAATACTCAGATTTGAGTTGATTCTTTTATTCGATAAAATTGAGATTAAAAGTAAACTTTATTTTCTAATAAATGCAGTTTTTCTCGTAATTTTCTGTGTGCTACTTTTTGGCGACAGGATTTCAGAGTTCTATGCGCACTGCGTACTAATTTTAAAAGACAAAATAGGATAATGTGATGTGTCAAATATCAGTCAGACCGAAAATAAAAAATATATATATATAGACTGGAAATTTAAGATGGACGACTAGTCAATGATATTGTACCAAAATTCCAACTTTTCTTTAAAAAAGTTGGAATATTGGTACAATATCATTGACTAGGCGTTCGTCTAAAATTATCGGAATTTGGACCTTGCCCCTCATTAGTAAAAAGGTTTTGAATCGTTTATACCGAGTGTTCTTGTTTAAATAAGTTAGGAAAGCATGTCATAACAAAGTCACGTGATTGCCGCCTGTGATTATGTCTATGAGAACTCGTTTCCGACCGGCCGGAAGCATTTGTCTACAACTGCGTGGACTCCACCACCCCTTAGCCAAATTGGGATAAAATCTGATGTATATTAAATTCTTTAAGATATTGCATCGGTGTTTTATTCCTGGTATTGCAATACAAAAAAGGACTTCGTGAATGTATCTCTTGCTTGCAAGCGAAAGGTTTTGAGAGTTAATTTCTTTTTCTTTATTGAAAAGCCTGCTAATTTTGTTTTTATATATATATATATTATTATTTTCATATTTCAATTTAATAACTCCTTGTAATGTAAACATTGGACTTAATATGTCGTAACTATAACTTTGATTTATTGTGTCGGAGAGAAGCGCTTTCTCCAGAATTATAGTAACAATGGGAAAAGGTTCTTAATTTTCAATGCAATTTTGCATGTGTTAGCTCGAACCTTGCAGGTGTAAGACGCATGCAAGATTCGAACAATCACGTGTAAAATTACGATGTTTTTCAGTTTGAAATTGTGTTGTTTATATATGTAAATTTTGTAAACATGTGCCATAATATTTTGATCGTACTATACATGTAGGTCAGGTATAGTATCATTTTTTTCTTTCTTTTTCGTGACAACCACTCATTCGTTATCCGTATCGTGACGGCTCTTGATTCACTTAAGACTATTTCAGAATTGTAGAATGCGGGATCAGACATATGATAATTGCTTGTAAATATTGTAAGTTTACAAAGAAGATAGAAAACATGGCCGATTATTTCAGTTCAAACTGTAACAATACATGCAATTAGAATATGGCTGCATTTGGAAAAGGGGCTCAATGAAATTTAAAGTAGTCCACACCTGGAGAGATTCACGCTTCGAGCGACGTCTTTTAGCCTACATACGCTACGTATTCGAACATATCCAGACGACGTTCTCTAAAAACATCTGGCGGTGGAACGTCCGTCGCCCGAATGATTTCAACGTCTTGTAAATTTCAGTACAGGTGGACTACGTTAAAACTAATATATGTCCAGAAAATACTGAAAAAATACATTTTTTTGTGTTGGGGGTGTCGAAGATACAATGATGTGTTATTGTATGAAAAAATTGATTAGAAAACCGACTTTTCAAGTACATTATTTTCGCGTCTTGTATAAAGTAATCAAGTGTAAAACGACAAACGTTTTTCCACACGTGGTAAGAGTGTATGATTACAAACTATTGAAATCTGATAGACTAGTCACAGCTTCCTTTTGATACGGGTCAATGAGAGCAGTCATATTGAATAGCGAAGACGGTGACCAGACCGAAAATAGATTATATTGCCATAGAAACGGATAAAGATATGTAAAATAAGCCTGGGTATCAAAATATCAACCCTTTATATAGATGTATGACTGTAGTTTGTAGGATTCAATATCAGCCGTTTTCTACACCACCCTCAGAAATAATGATTTATCCCCTTACCAGGCGGAAAAATATAGACTTGTAAAAATTCATAGATGAATTTCAAATGAAGCGAATTTGATATTTTTGGTCTTTCCGTATAGAAAACATTTCTGAAAATGAAGGTATGCATTGTTTGACACTCGCGATTTCTTCATTTCCTGTAGTGATTTCCAAAGACTATCTTGCTTTGTTACAAAAAGCATCAATATGTGATAATAGGCCAAACAATGTAAAAATTCAGAACAAACTGTCATTTGTATTTCTTCTTCGACAGTCGCATTGCTTTTTTCATTCTTTTAGATAAATCGACCTAGCAATATCCTTATTTTGAGTCAGAACCTTTTGCTTTTGATACGTTTTCTGTATATTAAATGATGATACAGTAGGGATGGATTTTTCTGTCCATTGCAATCACTACATTGTTGATCTTTCACACTGCATCGTGTCGCCCGAGGATGTTTGAGCACACAATCCAGTGTTTTCTCAATCACAATAAGCCATATCAGCCCCATTACAGCTTCATGTTAATTTTCAGTTTCAAAAGTATACTGAGCAAAAATGAAAACTTTACACCTACATTGCTTGTCATATTTCTTCTAAATACAACAAGTAAATAAATCAAATGAATGTGATGCGCATTGTTCATTGACTTGGTTTGCCAAACACTAAACGTTTTGTTGCTCTTAATCACAGGGATGAAAAACGGATCCTTTAAGTGAGACAGGGGTCCGTTTTTTCAGGTGTACAATTTTAACAGAATTTTACAAAATTTAAACCCTCAAAAATCCGAGCAGAAGAACTCAAACCATGTCAGACTTTACGGAATGGTAGTCTGACAAGTTATCAGTCAGAAAATGTAAAGAAGCTTGCATAACATTGCTTGAGCTTTTAAAAAATGATGTTTGAAAAGCAGAATTTTCATTATTTTGCAAAGCTTGAACATTTTACAATGCAATCTCCATAGGAAATTGAAATCGCTATTGCATGAACATCTGGGAAAAATCCTAGTCGAAAAAAGGGTTAAAAAATCCCCTGTAAAGCCTGCATGATGTTTTAAAAAAAATCAATCGAAAACCGTGATAAATTTGTGTATATCAAACATTTTAAATTCCCTATTTGTTTATGTAAAAGGGAGGTAATTCACAAAATTGACAGATTAGACCTTTATTTTAGAGCTTGCTACTAGTGATAAGAAATATTTTTTGTATTTTTTTTTTTGGCAACCCAGATACGGCAAATTCCGGAAAAATAATGAATCGTTTACTGCGCATGCGCATATGTGATATTAAATGTAATTAGGTCTAAACGCATTAAGGGCCGTAACTCTGACATTAAAGGACACAAGGCAATGAGATTTCGACAAAACGATTGCTGAAAGCCGGGGAAATAAAGTCAAAATATATTTCAGGCTTTTTGTTCGATAGTTTTCCAGAAACAAGAAATCTTGAAGTGTAAAGTTTTCATTTTTGTTCAGTATATATCCAGATTCATCGGCGTTTACTCGTACAGTGTTGAAATCACCCCTCCCCCCTGTCTTTCCTCCGAATATTACCAGGTTTTAAAGTTCCTAATAGTAAATGCTTTGGAAAAACATTGAGGCAAAAGAAGAAAATGTTGATATTTAGCATTTTCTTTGTGTTTTTTAATATTTCCTCTACTGACTTGTACAGATGCACCACCTTTGTTAACTTTCATTCCATTCTTTATAGTATGGTTCAAACCAAACAAGTCCAAATGGTTGGTGTTTGGGTGAGAGTTAAACGATTCGCTCCTACATACCTAATTATCAACCGACACTTTTCAATCATAAATTGTGGTAAAAAATTTAAATCACATTGAATTACGAATTTTCGTAAACACCATTTATCACGATAGTGTCGTTTTTCGCGTTCATGATGCTCGGGTGTCTCTTTATTGTGTCAGATAGCCCTTTCCCAAGATATGACCTGGTTTTGCATCCCTTATGAAAAAGGATTGCGAAAACATTAAGGCAAAATAAGAGTTTGCTTATAGTCAGCAGTTTTTCTTTTACATCATTATTTCTATGCCTTTACATGCATATTTTCTCCTTCCGACATCATTTATTTTGTCGTCTGCAAATCCTTTTAATTGGACTTGAATTGCGCAGTTTCGGAAAGTCTAGAGATTTGACTGTGAACGACAAATTTTAGATTTCAATAAAGGATTTAATTTGTGCTGTAATTACCCATGCTTTCATCAAAGAACACACATTGCGAACAACCTACTTCCACAACAAATCTTATTAACTTAACCCTTTCCCAAACAAGACCTGGTTTTGACGTCCCTAACAGAAAAGGCCTGTGAAAACATTGAAACAAAAGAAGAAACTGCTGATAACCAGCAGTTTCTCCTTTTGTCTCAATATTTTCTATGCCATATTTTACACAAATTCTATCTTTAATAACATTTATTTTGTCATTTCTGGCAGTTTTTGAAGTGGATCGCCCTAAAATGTCACCGTTCAGGAAAGATCTGATACGTACGGCGGAGAATCTGGTGATACAACAACAACAATTATTTTAGAAAAAGTCATACCAATGCTGATATTACATGCCCGATTTGATAATAGATTGAAGCAGACAAGGCGGAAACAATATTAGCGATTTGTCAGATGTCGTGGATATTTTAAACAAAATCTGATAAAAAACAAGACGTGTTTGTTAAACACAAATGCCACCGAAATGGCCAATGTTAAGTTTTCACGTTAAGTTTCGGACTGACAGTCAACACGGTGGGGATTGTGCATGATGGGATGGATAACGAATTCGGAGTATACGGACAAAATTTGCCTCGCTTCAGGTAAGAAATTGTGCAATAATTTTCTTATTTCTGCTCCAATTTTCAAGCGGTTTGTTGCATGTACCCCGCATTAGTGAGCTCGTTCCTCAGATATATGACTTGTTTGTAGAATCTTTGTACTTTGTCCAAAAATTGATCCCAACCGACCAGAAAAACGAGAAAAAATTCAGGCCCTTTTTCTAGTCGGTTGGGATCGGTTTGAGTAATCCATCTGAGAAAAGGGCTCAGTAAGACGGAGTATATGCAACAAACCGCATGAAAATTGACGCAGAAATAAGAAAGTTATTGCACAAATTCTTACCTGAAGCGTGGTTAATTTGGCCGTAGTCGTTACCATTTCGCTTTCTGGTCGGTTGGGACAATATTTCGGAAAAAGTATCATGAGTTATTGTCCAACAAGGTTAACCCGGGACAACTTAATTTTCGTGCGCAAAGTCCGTTAGCTGAGCGTCTTAACAAAACAGTGACGAAGTGGGGTCATTACATATGCAGATGTCCCGGGTTAATCTTGCTGGACAATACAGTAGTCCCAGCCGAAAATAACAGTGACGTAGGCTGATGTTTACTGCTGCAAAACCAATCAATTCGTCTGATTTGCACCGTTACAAATACGAACAGAGTTGATTGGTTGTCAAGTAGTAAACATTAGCCTACGTCGCTGTCAATTTCGGCTGGTTCTATTGTATCTAATATTTCATACATCCGATGAAAGAGCTCGATAAGGCGGGTTATTGCAAAATGTCTTACCTGAAGCGAGGCGAGTTGGCATCAAATTTTGTGCAAAAAATAGACTGAGTTTACCGTTATGTTTTGATAAACCGTCGGTGTTGTTATAGCATCTCGTAACTACGGTTTGATTCAAGCCGTAGTTACAAGATTTTATAACAGCACCAACGAAATACTAATTATTTGTCCGAAATTACGTCACGGTTTACTTGATAAAATCGTTCCCTATTGTCGGTAGTCGTTATCCATCCCATGATGCACAATCCCCACCGTGGTCAAACAGACGACAGTAAAACAATATGCCCCTTTTCTTTCGATACGGGGATATAAAGTGCATGCTCGTCGGTATCCAAATATCTGTTTTGTTTTTTTTTTTTTTTTTTTTGTTCGGCCTTCATTCTTATTTTGTAGTTTTGACCAGCCACACATTTTGTTATATGGGAAATTGTTAAGGTGACGGGTTAAACATTTTTATCGCTGAAGATGAATAAGAATACACCGGTTTGACATTAGGAATTTACCATGTAAATCGAAAAAAATGTGTCAATGCGTTTTTTAATGGTCACAATATGCCGGTTAGGTCAAAATATTACAGTTTTATCGAGACATTTTTCATCAAAGTATCAAACTTCAAACATGATCTTAGTCTACTTATTTTCCATTCATTATCAAAATGTGAAGTGTCACACAAAAGTGTATGTATTAGATCTTCTCATTAAGATATCAAAATTTAAGGTATAATTTTGTTTTGTTGGTGGACATTTCTGTCGGCATGACCTACGCCTTCCAAAGCCCTGGTTCTGACTTCCTGGTTATGATTGTTTTTGGAAGTGTTAAGAGATACACCGTTTCTTTTTCTAACAATGTTTTTACTCGTTACATATTTACGGTATTTCTAACCTTTGATAACAAATTGCAACAGTATAATTCTTTTCAACGTTAAAGATTTGCCATACATACATTTGTACATTCAGGTGAAAAGAAACAACGACACTCGTTCCCATTACCAAACAGCAAAATTTTGGACTGTATCAAATTAAACGATAATGTATAAGACAATTTCAAGTGAATATAACTTTATATTTTTTGTCTTTTGGGGTAGAAAACATTGTGGGAAATAAAGAAATTGCTTGTCAGAAGCAATTTCTTCATTTCCCACAATGTTTTCTCAAACCTTTTCTTAGGGACGTTTGGGAAAGGGTTAAATCATGATATTGTTGAAGGGGGTCAAACTCAATGATATTGTAATCTGAATGTTGCATCGTGACTCGGGTTGTATGCGATCTTTTGTCCAAATGTCAACAAAAATTGATGTTTTGTTTATCAATATTGTTTTTCTCAACACACAGTCCTACTACTATATAGTTGAAAATTAAGTACTGCTGTACCAACTAAATTTTCAAGTCCTCGTTTGGAAAGGACAAATCTGTCTCCTTTTCTCGCGATGTTAAGGCAATTTACCCCCGGTGTTAGATCACCCAAGTGTGTCTGTATTATATATGTGAGGCGTGAAACGTCTTATTAAATGGTCTATTGGCTCGGGCCAAATCCTAGAATACAGAGCTTTAGATAGGAGAGGGTGATTCTGTTTAAATAGGCACAGTCTGATTAAATACCATGCAAACCCTCTGTTGATCGTACTCATTAGAATTGTCTCATCGAGACGATTCTAATGAATATCAACAGCATAGGGTTTGACGGAGAAACATAACATATCGATTGTCAACATTCCTTTTATTTCAAGCCATCAATTGATGGATCTATGATTTCCATAACTATGCAAAAATACGAAAATAACTTAAACTCCAAAGACCTCCTCATCACCCTTGGCATTTAGTGTTTAGCGAATCGCTGCTATCATCCAACATACAATAGTCCCAGCCGAAAATGACAGTGACGTAGCGTGATGTTTACTGCTGCAAAACCAATCAATTCGTCTGATTTGCACCGTTACAAATACGAACAAAGTTGATTGGTTGTCAAGTAGTAAACATTAGCCCACGTCACTGTCATTTTCGGCCGGTACTATTGTAACAATGGATAGAACGGTCAAATGTAGTCAGGTGTACATGTACGCCAAAAACAAATTCTATCTCCGGCACAGAAATCTTTCTTCCCTTCCCCACTGTTAGACAAATAAAGGATTTCAGTGTTGGAGATTAGGCTGATCGCATAGAGGACACATATCGGCAATGCAAGTTAAATGCTTTCTAAGCAGTTTTTTGTGAAGTAGGTTTTGACCGAAAAGGAAAATTTTAAGAAGTTTTTTAAAATGTACCATATTAGCCCCGTTTTGGCCCCTTATGAGGCTCAAAAGGGAGATAATTCCAGGATTTGTACAAAACTGAAGCGGCTTCCCATGGGGATACTCCCTACCAAGTTTGGTTGAGATCCGGTCAATGGTTCTCAAGAAGTAATCGAAAATGTTAAAAGTTAACGCACGACGGATGACGAACGACAGACGACGCAAGACGCACGACGACGGACGAAACACGGTCGCAATAGGTCACAATGACCTTCGGTAATGTGGCATAAAAACCTTAATCTTTTCCCAAACGGCAAAATTTTCGGATGATCCTCTTCAAAAACTGCCATAAATGACAAAATGGGTGTTATCAAAGATAGGATTTGCATAAAATATGACATAGAAAATATTGAGGCAAAAGGAGAAACTGCTGGTTATCAGCAGTTTCTTCTTTTGTTTCAATGTATTCCCAAGCGTATTCCACCAGAGACGTCAAAACCAGGTCTTGTTTGGGAAAGAGTTAAACAAGCTGCAGTTACGAGGTTTTTGTTGAAAAACATCGAATATTTATCATATCAATTCCACATGTTCGTGATGTTGTCTTCGATATATATACTCCTCACAAAAAGTTAAGCAACAAAGATGCTTTTCTTTCTCAAATATGATTTATCACATCTAATGATCTATGTTTTATACAATACAAAGTTGGGGTCTTATTACACAAATTACGTTAAATGATTGGGAAAACCATCAAACAATAACAAAGTTACATATCCTCGAAAACCGTACCGACGAAACAATGGTGCAAAACGTCACTCGCCAGCAGTTCAGAATGTATAAAAAATGTTTTCTGGCATCTTCAGGCCTTGATCGAGCATCAAGTACCTGGTATGACCCGTACGATGTTCAACACACGTCCGAACACACCTTGGCAACAAGCAGGTTTGTCTGTCTAATGTCCGTTGTGGATTGATCCTCCATTCCGTCTGCAAGACCTGTTGCAGTTCATCCAGAGTCTGTAGGCGAACATGCTGACCATAGACACGCCCTCAAAGAATGTCCTATGTATGTTCTATCGAATTAAGGTCTAGACACGTAGCAGGCCAGTCTAAATGTCTGATATTGTTGGTCCACAGAACTTCAGTCACAATTCCAGAACGATAGGGACGGGCATTACCATCCATTAACATAACAGTTGGATCTGTTTACTGTGCCAGAAGGATGATAACAGCCGTGATGATCTCGTAAATGCACCTTACACCAGTCATTGAACCTTGCTGATGACAACCAGCTCTGTTCTGTGGCAAACACCGATACCTCTCCAGACCATCAAACTCCCACGTCCATATTGGTCATGTTCAGCGATGTTACAGTCGGCAAACCGTTCATTACCGTTTCTCCACACACGTTTCATGCCATCATTAGAATCAAGGCAGAATCTTGACGAGTCAGTTAAGAGTCTGTGATGCCAACGAGTGACCCTCAGTTTTGATGTTGATGTTCCAATATTAATCTTTGCCGTCGATGTTTTGGGGGAAGTTGGATCCGTTGAAGTGGTATCCTGGACATTAGACCTTCTGCGTGAAACATGTTCCTCACGGTTTGGGTGGAAAGTCTGTTTCTTGAGACCATCTAAAGGTCATTTTCCAGCGATCTGGCCGTTTTAAGCCAGTTCCTACGGACTAAGGTTGCAAGATCACGGTCTTCACAAGGTGTTGTTACTCTTAGACGACATGAATATGGTCTCTCTGACATCTGTCCAGTTTGATTGTATCGGGTTATTGCTCTTCAGTCAATACTGCGATGAAATTTAAAGTGAATGGCAGCAGCAGTCTTGGTTGCCCCACCCTGTAGCATTCCAACAATTTGAGCCACTTCAATTGGAGTCAAGTGACGTATTGGCATGATTCAAATGTTGATGACATCAAAGTTGTCAAATTGACGCGTTTTAAGCACATACGGAGCTAATGCCAAGTTTGAAATTCGTATATGCGACACATTTTGCATGCATGTTTTGGGGGTGAGTGTGTTCTAATCACATGATAGCTGCTTTTGGAGACGATAACATTCAGTATTCTTTTAAGTGTGTTTAAGCATAGATATGGCATTCCGAATAACAAATCTGTGCAAAAATTATCGCGTGTATAAAAAGAATATTGAGAGAATTACTTATGTTGCTTAACTTTTTTGAGGAGTGTATAAAGTTTAAGATTCGTTTTTTTCACATGACGACATTTCTACATTTTTTTATTAATCACTTGTCTTGTTTAACATTATTTACTATCGGCATTCCCTGAAGTCAGCATACATAATTTGTAGTTAATTAATAAATGATTGACTTGAAATGTTTTTAAACTTTACTTCCAGGAGTACGACTTATAGGCTAGCTGTTTTCCAAACGACCAAAGTTTATACTAGCCAAAATAGAAGCTATTGCAGGTAACAAAATCAATGAAGATTACTAAATTTTCGATGTGTGTTTGTTCTAACATGGAAAATATTGAAGAGAAGGGGCGAATACTTCATGTATAATGTACCAGTATTTCTTTTTCTCTCAAGGCTTTTCACAGGTTTTTGTGCAAAAGGCGCCAAAAACAGGGTTTCCTTGCGGAAGTAGATAAAATTTGTAATCTAGGCCTTTGTGTCACTATTCGGCACCATGACCTCAGCTCGCCGCAGAAAAACCAACATTTCTAAATACATGTAGATTTGCTTAAGGTAGAATACCCGTAATGCGGCCTTTTTCAGATTCATAACACTTCGGCTTTTTGTGCGGCGTCGTTACGTATCCGAACCTATTCGGGCGCGGTCGTAAACATTCAGCGGTGAAGAGTTCCACCGCCGAATGTTTTCGATCGCTCCTGAATAATTCAGACGTCGTGCGAAACTCATTATGGGTAGACTACCTTAAATTATATAACCAACTTTCTAGTGTGACGAGAGTTTGTCGTAGCAAATCAAATTCATCGCTGCGCAAGTTTAAAGAAATATCGCTACTTGGATTCAGACCGGTTACACGACCCTAATGATACATGTACTTAATATGCTGTGCATGAAAACACAGTCATTGGGCTGCATTATTACATAATTGAGGAATTAATTGAACTCGACTAATCCTAGCCTACTTCGTCTACAACAACATTGATACATACATTCACCAAATACGTTTGAGACTATTGGGATTCTAAGATCAAACTGCACTTTAGCTTCGGTTGCCTATTAGTACACTTCTGCAACGTCCTTTAACTACACCGATTTTGTGTTAGTATGTGTACATTTTTAACGTCAGAGAATACAAATACGAACTTTTCATTGAGTGACTGTGAAGCCACTTTGTAAGCGCATTATTCAAATTCATAGCCTATATAAAGAAACTTAAGTTTGAACTTTCACATTTGCACCCAGAAATATTTTTTTCTGAGAAAACGTAAGCCTAGCGATCGGTACACTGGCTTGTTTACTTCAGCGAATATCTCAACACGTTACACTTCGGTACGTTACGTTGGTGATCCCCAACGCTTATTATGTCAAACTCGTCAAGTACTGACGGTTTTACGGTAGAAATTATTTACATTCATCTTAAATTATTAATTAACTGTCCCTGGTTAACGCATTTCAGAATATATGTGCCTTTAAACAATACATAACTGTTTTAACGTCGAAACCAGTGACACGTTTTATTAAAAAATCATGAAAATCCGACATTTTAAAGGCACTTTACATCGTGACGTCATCGTGCGTAACACTTCATTATGTAAATTGTGTATATAAAAACTAATTACTGACAAGAAAAGGTCAGGTTGATATGACCTTGATAAAACTGTGAACAGTAAATACCTCTAAATGTTTAAAATAGCTTTGAGAAATTAAAAAAAAAGGAAATAAAAAAATTATCCCATTTACGTACTGAATGCTAGCTTAGGCCAAACGTAGCCTATACATTCACGTGCATTAGATTGCACGACATGTCATATATGATGGATAGCCACCGACAATCAGCACAGCAGGGTATCGCTTGACAAAGTAATTTTAGAAAATCGACAATAATATTGTTAATATGTGACCATTTTGAAATCGGTTGTTGCAGGTAAATGCGTCCAGATTTTACTTGGCCGTCAATAACTTTTTATCAGCTGATTCTAAACAGATTTTGCGGCCACACCACGTCCAAAAGTACCCTGTACAGGTCACCTGTTCTAGACGTGCTCCGGACGTTGACGCGGAATGGTGTATGCGACCGGGCCTCAACATTATTATAGGTGATTGTCTACAATTGTTGTGTCACGTGATTCCCCGGCGTGATCAAGCTATTAATTGGCGTAGACATATAACATTGAAGTTGTTGTGTAGAGACAAAAATGTGGTTTTCTCATTTGACATCAATAACTATTGTAATGCTTATGTTCTAGACAAATTTGTTGTGTCAACCTATTTAATCGTCTTCAATACCCGATCCAAACTGTCGTTAACAATTGGGGCACTTCCAGAAAGTGTTAGGCATAACGCAGACACGATAGAATGCCGGGATAGATTTTACCGATGTTGAACGTGAAATCAAGTTTTCAACCACACGAACATTTATTCCACGTCTAACAACGACTGACGCACGTGGAATCGATGTGTTATAGACGCTGATATTGCTCTTTGAAAGTTCTTTCAAGTTAAACGAATGTATATTTATTACTTTGAGTTCAAATCCCGAATGTTTAGGACGTCGCCATAATAATTCCGACATCGTGTGAACCTCATTAGGGGTGACTACCTTAAAACACTTTCTTAGATGAACTTCGTTTGCGTCAAAAATTTCTTGAATATACAATGTTTGTCAAAACCAGATATCATTTGCTTAAGGTACTGTATAAAAAACTATGACCGAAATAAGTTTTTTAACAGTGATCCGATAAACCACTAAAATTTGAAATATGACAAAAACATCGTTACCATGATATGAATATGTCTTCTTCATGCAAATTCGATTTTGGGAAAAAGGTGACAACAAGGACACGAGAAAATGTGTTATACGAGGTACAGTCAAAAAGTTCCCGGACTGCCTTTGAATTGTATTTATTTCGACGTACTTGCTTCATTTCTTTATTCAAATAGTAACTTTGATATATAATCTACCATTCTGACAAGTTTTTGAAATTTTTAAATTGGTAAAAGTCATTTTTTCTTAAACATCTTAGCATAGTAATCAAGAGTACGGATCACTTTGAAATAACGCTTGCGACCGATATTCTTACTATTCAAAGGACCAAATCATACGAAAAACAGTAGCTTTGACATGCAGTGTCATCAATATGGCATCACATCAACATATTTCCAGAGTAAATCCAAAATTTTAACATCGTCACATCAAAATTGTGTGTTTTGTACATATTTTTACGAAGCAATGGATCAAAATCAACTGAAATCGGACCGACGTCATCACAGCGTACGGAACAATTCACGGCCATCAGAGTCATGTGAAGGTCAGGATGGCGCCTACGGAAATTAAAAAGTTCTTCAATCCAATCAACGGCTGCAGTACATATTCAAGGTGAACAGTGTTTAATTGATACAAGAAATTTCTGAATTACCGCGTGACAAAAAGCGATGATCTTCGCAGTAAGCGACCAAAAACATGTTCATGAAAATGTAGCCTAAAGACCAACATTCCCTCGGACCAAAATAAATCTTTCGACGATGTAGCTAACAGTGTTGGAATTAGTCGCAGTACAGAAATAATAACGTAAATTCTACCAAATAAAATACAATGAATGTCTAAATTGTGCAAAAGGTGGGAGGCGCGGCTTTTGAAGGACGACGCGCAGAAGGCCTGCGTTGCGTACTCGACGTCATTTCTTTGTTACCTAAGAATCCTGCGAACGCTGATATTTATTGAGATTATGAACATAATCTATCTAATATAGGCCTACCCTTCGTACCGATGTGAAAACATGATCATCAGAGTTTCTAGGATTAGAAAGACTGTCACACACGCAATACATCACTGACTCAGTAAAATGTTATCACAGCATTTCCTTGTTTAAAGGAATTTCTCTGAGGTCGTGGGTTTGATTCAAATAAAGAGGTTTGGACTTCGGCTAGGTCAGCAGTGAAAGGTTACGACAACGAATTCAATTTAAAACACCTTTGATCCGTCAAAATGGGTAGTGCTTAGCACATTCTGGTAAAGGATTTGAAAAATTGCGAACTGACATGAATCAATTGATTTCGAATATGTTTGCAACGTTATTTAGACATCGACGTCAAAGTGATCCGTACACTGTTGGTATATGTTTTTAGAGTCGTAAAATATCAGGTTTTATATACTTTATCAATACAAATATCATATGTACTTATCAGTCTTGATCTTCTCATTTCATTTATGCAATTTCTTTCAAAATCCGTATGCGTTCATTTCACATACAACGGCAGTCCGGGAACTTTCTGACTGTACCTCGTACATAATGCAGGTTTCACTATTGAATTGGCTTACTCCAGATATGAAAGCAGATCGCTTCACCGTGTACAGATTAGCTATATAAAGACAAGTTTAGTTTTAGAACTGCGGGCTTTCCAAACCTCAACCCTTTCTCAATTAAACTTTTTCAACGGCTTTTCATAGTTTTTAAGCTGCTGTTACGATGTTTTGTTGAAAAGCATCGACATTATATCAAATATTGCTCGATAACAAAACCCAAAATTGCATGAAATTCGGTTTTCAGAAATGGTGACAAAATAACAATCGTTTGTAAACTGTACAACTTGTTCCGCTCAATAAACTAGTTATGGGCAATTTAGATGCGAGATAATGGTTTTTGAGATTTCAATCGGGGCAATGAAGAGTTTAATATGTATCTTCTTGAAATTGATGGGGAACAGAAACACATATTGCTGTTAAACGACTTTGACACGTCATAGACAGTTTTCAATGTCAAATTAAAACCTATGATAATTAGGAAATAATTCGCGGCATTAAACATCATGGTAAATCCAGATGTGATTGAAAACACTAGGCCTTGTGAGCACTGAAAAGTGACAAGGAAAATATAAGATGGAAAGCAACAAAAAACAAAGTTTCGAGAATAAAATCACATTTCACGAATGTTTTCACCAGCGACAAGCAATTGGGGCAGATATTAGCATTGAAACAAGCCGGAGTGTAAGAAAATTTATGTACTTCATAAAAAGAAAATTTACGAAAACGCACCCCTAATAATTTGTTGACAACAGTAAGGGAAGTGTACCAGAATAAAGTCGCGTGATTACCACTCGAGATTAACTTTGGATTGGTGGATCACACTTATTTCACATGCTAGAAAAAAATAATCTTCACTACAGGGACACAACTCGTCTTAGAAATGGCTGTTGATTCAAAGTCTGTTTTATCCCCTGGTTAGTTTCTGAACTGTAGAATAATTATTTTATCGCAATATGGTCTATCGATGCAATACTTTCCAACAAAGACCTGGTAACTACAGCTTTCAACAAGCTGTAGTTATACAACATGTTGTTGAAAAGCGGTGCCTTTATACATTATTAGTTGTGATGTAGAAACGTGATTTAGCAGCTTTAAGACCAGCACGAAAGACAAAATAGTCCAGTCAGAATCAATGTTGTGCTAAATGTTAACAAAATATGGTAATATTGCGAATCTTGCTTATTTGTATGGGATACTCTATCCTACGATATCCACATTTTTCTGTTCTCACTATGCTTCCAAAATTTTCTCCGTGTTATAACTAGGAATCGTTTAACGATAATATTTCGTTTAATGCCTCGTTCAACATTTTGTCAGGGTTGCCACTAGTCAGAGGAAATAAAACTCCCTGACAAAATCGGAAAATTCCTTGACAAGTTTCGTCACGGTTGTTTCGCAGTAACTCGCGATATTTTGACACAAGTTTAAAGGGCGGTATTGAAATCATTAATTGCATGGCACTGAATCCTATTTCTTTAAAATTCCCTGACAGTTCCCTGCATTTTCAAATTTCCCTGACACTTCACAAAAATCCCTGACATTGAAAAAAATCCCTGACTTTTCCCTGTAAAATATATATGAGCCCCTAATGGGCCTACATTTGATGCAGCAATCTAACAATTGAATCAAACGAAAGCTACTATTTTATCAAGTATGAAAACCAAAAAAGGGCTATAACTCCAAAATATGATAAGGAGGGTTACAGTTCTTGTGAAATTCACCACTCCATAATAAGATCTACCGGTATCTACCTATAAAGTTTCACAATTGTACTTTTTTGACATATGTTCCTGACAAAAAATAGGTATGAAAACCAACAAAGGGCAATGACTATAAATATGATCGGGAAAGTTACAGTTCATGTGCACTGCACTTCTCCATAATTAGATCTTTCTACCTATGAAGTTTCAATATTTCACATCACATAATTTTAGAGTCATGCTCAGGACGAAAAAGGGAAATAACTCCAAACATGATCGAATGTTACTTTTCTTGTGCACTGCACTTCTCCATAATCCTGTGAAGTTTCATTATTATTCTTCTTATTTATGCTTCGGACAAGATTTGGTCTAAGGACTGACTGACCGACCATCCAACCCATCTGCTGACTGACACTTGCAAAACAAGATATACCCCCCCCCATTTTCTTCGAACAAGAGTTGTCCGCGGACAACGTAGCTCGCCTATACGGGAGCTTGTCACAAAAAACAGCATTTTTTAAAAGTAGGTCAAACTCCAAGGTCAAGGTCACAAGGTCAAGGGTAATGGTCCCAAATAAAAGGTTTTAGCAGGAGGTATCCATGTGTGAAATATCAAGGCTCTATCAATAATAGTGCTTGAATTATAGGCCAGGTTAAAGTTTTTCAAAAGTAGGTCAAACTCTAAGGTCAATGTCACTAGGTCATGGTCTCAAATGAAAGGTCTTGTCCAGATGTATTTATGTATGAAATATCAAGGCTGTATCTCTAATAGTACCTGAGATATAGACCAGATTACAGTTTTTCAAGTGAAGACGGGACGGGACGCCGACACTAGGGCTGTGACATTAGCTCCCCGGACATAAAGTCCCGGCTCGCTAAAAAAGGCATAATTAACCAGAGACAAATACATTTGTGAGATGTCAAATATGATATTGACCATCTCGAGCATGGAAGCATGTGGCGCTTTACATCACCAGCTGAGCTCTTTCGTTAGGTAGAAACGCAAGATAAAGAGTTTAAGACAATATAATGTAATATAACAAAATTTTATTCAAATCCGTTTTTAAACAGTTATATATATTCCGTCATATAAATAATTAACCAAACAAGAATTGGAAAAGCACTGTGCAACAAAAAACACATTAAAACATCGCATACAAACAGAATAACATATTGTCGGTGAATTTCGAAAATGCCACAACTAATTCAAGATGTTATTAAATTTTCGAAAATAACTGACGATATTGCCCTACACTATTACTGCTGGCCATCAAATTATTATTTGGCAAATCATAAAATAATTTCAGCCACTGTTTCTCTCACAAGGAACATCTTGTTCCTTTTGGCGATACAAATTAATTCGTCATTGCTGGAAAATGTATGGTGAATCTAATTTTGGTATACATACCAACACCATATTACGATGCCCCTTTGGTTTTCTCAACAAATGTCAATAATCATTGTTTCAAAGAAATATATTGAGGAAAACAGAGGAAATGCTAGCTTTCATTATTTTAATATTTGCCTCATGTTCCCCAAGAATTCTCTTTCAGGGATGTAAAAACAGGACTGGTATGGGAAATGTATAGAAAGCAAGGTTTTATGGAATTTGAGACTATCATAGAAACCGACTAACCAGAGAACATGAGGCCCAAGAGGGTCTGAATCGCTCCACTGGCTTATTTATTAAAAGAATTATCTAAAGATTTCTTGTAATCCTCTGACTGCTATACCGCTGTTTTCTGACAAAGTTTGGTCTGAATTGACCAAATGGTTGACTTTCACAGAATTATTTTGTAATTTCAGTAATTTCTCCAAGTCCGATAAGCCATTCCCTGCCAATTTAAACCAACATTTATTGAATAATTAAAATTTTGTTCGCAATTTAAGTATAGCACTACCAAAAGAGCATCTCTGCCAAGTTTGATCGAAATTGACCCTATGGTTTGAGAGGAGAAGATTTTTAAAGAATTATTTTGTGATTTCCCTCAAGTATGATAAGCCTCGCCCTGCCATGCCCACATTTATCGGCCAATCAGTATTTTACAATCAATTTAGATAGAAGTCTAGCCAAGGGACATTTCTGCAAAGTTTGGTAAAAATTGGCCAATTGCTTGATTTTTAAATAATTATTTCGTGATTTCCCCAAGTCTGACAAGCCCCGCCCCTGCCACATCCACATTTATGGACCAATCAAAATTTCGTTCGCAATTCAAGTATAGCACTACCGAAAGAACATCTATGCAAAGTTTGATCAGAATTGCAAACCCTATGATTTGAGAGAAGATTTTTAAAAAATCATTTTGTGATTTCCCCCAAGTCTGATAAGCCCTGCCCTGCTTCGCCCATATTTGTCGATCAATCAAAATTTTACATTCAATTTAGATAAGTGTCCACCCAAGGTACATTTCTGCCAAGTTTGGTCAAAATTGGCTCACTGGTTGATTTTCAAAGAATTATTTTGTGATTTCTCTAAGTCTGATAAGCCCCGCCATGCCACGCCCACATTTATGGACCAATCAAAATTCTTTTAGCAATTTAGGCAAAGCACCACCCAAGAAACATTTCTGCCAAGTTTGATCAAAATTGGTCCGCTGGTTTGAGAGAAGATTTTTAAAGAAAAGTTTACACACGCATGGAAGCACGGACGGACGGACGGACGCACAACGATCACAACACCAGGACAATAGCTCGCTGGCCTTTGGCCAGGGGAGCTAAAAAGTGCAGTTTGCTCGAGATCCAGTCCGATCTCTTACAGCTCTAAAGTCATTTAAGAGAGATCAGACTGGATCCAGATCAAACTGTGCCTTCACAGACAACAACATAAGACATTCACCACGCAGAAAGTCTATGCAGAGACTGGTGGGGATCTGCGATCATCTCAATGTGATGAGGTACATATCTTTCCCATAACCAACCTGATATCATTTCCTATGTTCCAATATGTCTAACTACAGACATATTTGAACATACACTGTAGCACACAATATGAGATTATATAGATCTATGCGACTGAATGTTTGTTAATGAATTAGATAACTTCAAGTTGAAAGAAAATACATTTAGCAGTGTTATTAACTCGTTCCACAACAATCCATGGTTTTGACTTCCCTTTTTAGAATTTTTTTGGAAAACAATGTGGCACAAAACAAAATTCTAGTGATTACAGTGTTTAGTGTTTCTCCTTTTACCATGACTATTTCTGTTCTATAATGTATGCAAATCTATATTTATTTCTATTTAATTATGTTTATTTTGTTGTCTGCAGTATTTTTCAATGTGACTTAAATTCTGTTGTCAGGTTTAAAAGAAATATAATGAAGTAAGGATTTCAGTTTAACTACAAACTGCCTTAAATTACTAATATTGGTTACTGTTATGAAACATAATTCTATCTATAATTCTTTCCCAAACAATTATATAATGGAAAAGTCCAGTTATATTGATTTAACCCTTTCCCAAACAAGACCTGGTTTTGACGTCCCATATAGAAAAGGATTGGGAAAACATTGAAACAAAAGAAGAAACTGCTGATAACCAGCAGTTTCTCCTTTTGTCTCAATATTTTCTTTGCAATATTTTACACAAATTCTATCTTGAATAATTTCCATTTTGTCATTTGTGGTAGTTTTTGAAGCGGATCACCCTAAAATTTGGCCATTTGGGAAAGGGTTAAAAGTAGAAACTCCTGACAATCAGTTGTTTCTTCTTTTCCAACAATATTTATCATACAACAAAATGGATGATGATAAGATGGAACTTACAAACAATACAGCCCAGAAAATATTGAGGCAAAAGGAGAAAATGCAGATTATCAGCATTTTCTTCTTTTGTCTGAATGTTTTACCAAGTCTATTTCCCAAGACACGTCATATTTTATTAGGAATGTCAAAACCAGGACTTGTTTGGGAAAGTGTTAAAACGGGCATGTTATAATCTATTTTTATTGACATGAGTATCACAGTATGAAACAAATTTCCATTTGGACCTAGTCTAACTGTTGTTGTTGCTTCTGCTGCTGCTGCTGTTGTTGTTTGGAAAAATTGTAGAGCATACATGTAAATACAGAATTGATTTCAAGTTCTGCTATGTTTTTTCTTATCAAAATGTCAGTACAGACACTTATCCTCTATAGGAAGAACTTTCAAGTCCCCAAATTTATTATTCAAAGAAATCTGTCTGTCTGTCTGTCTGTTGATAGTTTGTGGTATACCACATGTAAATGAACACTTGATGACATATTTAGCCATTTTTCTTATTGGAGTGTTGGTTACAACAGTTATCTTCTTTTGAAAGATTGTAACAGTCCCCAGGGTAATGCTTGTAGCAGTAATAGAACTCAGTAAACAGAGTGTGTTTTAGGATTACATAGTCCCTTTTCAACAAAAACCTTGTAACTGCAGCTTAAAACAAGCTGCAGTTACAAGGTTTTTGATGAAAATCCTTGATATGTAAATGATCCCACTATTTCTGTTTCTGCTATTTCTTCCTGGAGAAACCTGCTTGACTTGCCTGAAAATACAAAATAAAACATCCTAATTAGACAATCATCTTCACAATGTATTATGTTAACCCTTTCTCAAAATAAGACCTGGTTATGATGTCTGTTTGTCCCAATTGTATTCCATGCTATAACATGCATGTTTTCTACCGTGACATCAAATATTTAATTGTCTGAAATTCCTTCCACGTTGGACCTTATCTAGTCACAAACTTCTCTATTTGAGAAAGGGTAATGAGGTTTTCATCTGAATCCAGAGTATTGTCAGCAACTCAAGCCATTTTTTATTCCTATTTTTGATCTTTACTTTCTCAAATTTGAAGAAGTCTTTTGTTTCTTTGAAAGAAATGAGTTATGTTAACAGCAAGAAAATCAACAAAATGTTTATGCAACAAAGTCAAATTATTTCCCCTAGCAGACCTCAAAGAACTTTCCCATGATAAATTTTCATGAAAATCAGTCAACTTATTTGAGAAGGCATGTGCAATGAATTGACAAATTTGAGAGGACAGGCAGACAGACAGGGTAATTCCTATAATAATAAATTCAGGGTTCCCACGCTCAAGCAATACTAAAATTCCCTGACATTTCCCTGACAAAAAACTGAATTTCCCTGACATTTATCGACGTTTCTACTCATGTTTCCCTCTTCCTAAACATTCCATAAATGAATTACTAATGCAATTATGCAAATTAAAGTATTGCTTCTTTTAATTTATTCATTTCCATTGATTGAATGTTGTTCAACATCATTTTAAACAACATTTCAGTCATAATATGGTCGCCGAAGCACCTAACCATGGCTTTCTGGTATGTCTCTTACCAGTTTTACCAGTAGGGTGATGAGATCCTATTCCCCTTAGTTTGCATCTTGGTTACATTAAGACAACTTCAATTGATATTCTGATTATGTTCAAGTCAATTCATAGAACAACACTAGAAAGACCTGAAGGTCTTGAGTCGCTCCACAGGCCTGAATATCTTTTAATATCAAATCCAAGTTTTGACTAGATTTTTGAATACTTGTGGTTCTTACAGCAAAAACAAAGTCAAAAGCAGCAATCATGTGGTCAATGCAAAAAGAAAGTAATTGATTGACTACTATTTTAGGGATGTTAAAGCGATAATAAAATTGAAAATTGTGATTTTGCCAAATTAAAGGACACATAATTCAGTATGTATATTTAAAATCAAATCGAAAATTAAACACATGCAAGATCTTATGGTCACTATCATTCTGTTCAAATTTTGTCTATATTAGTCAATATTCGTGGCTTCAAGAGTGGAAAAGGTGTCGAAAACTGAAATTTTGTCAATTTCAAGGGCAAATAACTCAGATTGTAACAGTGTGATCATGTTGAAAATTACACATAAGCAAGATCTTGTTGTCAACAAGATTCTTTCCACATATCATCTTGATTGGTTAACATTTGTGGTTGTTAGAGTGAAAACAAAGTCGAAAATGGCAATTTTGTCAAATTCAAGGGCACATAACTCATGATGTAAGATTCCGATCAAGCTGAAAATTACACCCATGCAGCATATAATGCTTATATATATTCTGTCCAAGTTTTGTCATGATTAATCAATAATTGTAGATTTAAGAGTAAAAATAAAGTCAAAACCAGCAAAATAGAGCCGAAAATGACATTTTTTGGCAATTTCAAGGGCACATAACTCATGCTTTAAAATTCAGATCAAGCTGAAAATTGTACCAAGGCAAGATCTTATAGTCAGCATCATTCTGTCAAAGTTTTGTCCTGTTTAGTCAATATTTGTAGTTGCTAGAGAGAAAACAAAGTCAAAATACAGCCGGAAATGGCAATTCTGTCAATTTCAAGGGCACATAACTCATGATGCAAAATTCAGATCAAGCTGAAAATTTTACCAAGGCAAGATCTTGTAGTCAGCATCATTCTGCCAAAGTTTTGTCTTGATTGTTTAATATTTGTAGATTTTAATATTTGTAGATTTTAGAAGAAAACTAAAGTCAAAACCTGCTATTTTTGACATTCAAGGGCAGATAACTCAGGTTATTCTGGTGCAATCCATATTCTTTGAAGGAATCTGAGAGAGGGTCACCCAAGGATCATTCCTGTGAAGTTTGGTTGAAATCCATTCAGTAGTTTTTGAGAAGAAGATTTTTAAAGAAAAAGTTTACGGACGCACGGACGGACGGACGCACGCACGCACGACGGACACACCGCCATGACAATAGCCCGCTGGCCTGAAAGGCCAGTGGAGCTAAAAACTAGATTAAATTGAATGGAGTTTTACATCTCACTCAACAGCCAAGGTCATATCGAGACCAAAGTTTAAAGTCTCATCCGAAAGATAAGAGTGACAGGGGATTGAACCTGCGACTCCTTCGTTGAAAGTCAAAAATGTGACCTCTGCACAAAATCCAAAAACTAAAACTTTCACAGAAACAACCCTACAGTTTTGAAGGCAAAGGGCACCCATTTAACTTTATATCAAAATTGGAAATCAGAACTTTGGGAATCTGTCTTTGCCTGGAAAACTTCTCTATTTGAAAATTCCCTGACAGTTTTTTAAATAAATCCCTGACAGCATTTTCAAAAATTCCCTGACATTTCCCTGACTTTTGCCTTATTTATCAAATTTCCCCTGACACTCATCAAAATTCCCTGATATTTCCCTGACTTTTTCATAATTCCATTTTTCCCTGACTTTTCCCTGACACAAGGGAACCCTGTATATACCCCCAAACTTGTTTCGGGGGATGTAATACATTTTCAAACTGGCTGATTACTTACGAGAACACAAGCTTTGTAACCATGGTAACAACATGGACCTCAATCATGTCTGGAATCTGTAAGACAATAATGTACAGTATAAAACATTTATTTGATGTTCAAAGAGTTGATTTGGAAAGAAAAAAGTTTAACCCATTTTAACGAATGGCTCTTTTGTGACTCCCTTCATGAAATTATCTTTTGAAAACATTGTGGAAAATGAAGAAATTACTTGTGATAAGTAATTTCTTCATTTCCACAATATATTCTACAGATAATGAACAAAATATGAACTTTCATTTGCTTGAAATTGTCATCTTCATCATCTTTGACTTTGGACAAATCTAAAATTTGAACATCAGGGTTAAACATGCCTATAAAAGAACATAATCTTCAGAAGATCAAAGTCTACTTTTAAAAACAAGTAAGGTTGAAGGTCATCAAATGTGTAAAATTTAATGGAAATCAATTCAGCTGTTTTGGATGACAAAATGGTTATATTTTCCCATAATACATGTATAGTATACCATGTGAATAAGCCATGCCTATAACGCTTTCCAAAACATGACCTGGTTGTGACATCCCTATTAGAAAATGCCTAGGTAAACATTGTGGCAAAAGAAGCAAATGCTGACGATCATTTTCTTCTTTTACCTCGAAACTTTCTGTACTACATTGTAAACAAATCCTTTATCAACATCCATTTTGTCACCTTCGTACAGCCCTGAAATGTTGACATTTGGGAAAGAGTTAAAATGTAAAGTCTTTCACAGATCGAAAATTTTACAACAACCTGATAGGGCAGCACTCCAGAATGATCTCTCTTTTATTTTGTTGAAATCAATTGCAAAATTTAACCCTTTCCAAAACACGGAAATTGCAGGTCAGCCAATTTTAAAGCTGTTGCAGACAATAAAATGGAGGTTGGTAAGGATATAATTTTTGTACAATATCAGTAAGTCACCAAGAAAATATTAAGGCAAAAAGAGAATATGCTGATTATCAGCCTTTTCTTCTTTTGCCTCAATGTTTTCCACAGCCTTCACTATTAGGGGCATCAAAGTCAGGTCTTGTTTGGGAAAGGATTTAGATGAGAAATTATTTCATCTTAAATAAATGGATGTTGATTTAAGTACAATTTGTTTACAATGATTTAGGTACAATTTGTTTACAAAAGCTGTCAAGAAATGGTTGTGACAACACAAGAAAATGTTGTTCATCAGCATTTCCTTCTATTGCCTCAATGTTTCCCCTAAAAGCTTCCCTTTGTGTACATGTTGTTTGGAAAAGTATTAAATGAGTACAGAAGGAGCATAGATTTTCCTTTACCTTTAAACTTTCTGACTGCTTTCTTCCTCTCTTCTTCATCATAGTACCAAACAGTCACAGCATACCTGTTATAAATACAACATAAATAAGCAACAATCTAAACACTGGGCTCTTACGGCACATCAACCCTTTCTCAAACAGCCAAAGTTTACTCTGGTCCAATACAAAGGTTAACCTAGACGACAAAATGCAAGGTTATAAAGAATGGATTTGCCTAAAATATAGCATGGAAAATTCTAAGGCAACAGGACAAAATATTTAGGCAAAAGAAGAAAATACTGATTATCAGCATTTCCTTCTCTTTGCCTCAATATTTTCAAAAATGTTTTATATAAGGGACATCAAAACCAGGTCTTGTTTGGTAAAGGGTTAATTGAGAATAACATGGACCCATATTAGCCTGTAAGGATTGGCATCTTATGGCAATTGAAACTAACATAAGGCCAGACTAGTAAACCTATACTAACTGCTTATTCAAGATTTAGAGTTGAAAATTGATATTTCGGTTTCAGTCTTTTAGGGAGATATCTTGCCTTATCTATCACGGTGGATGATCACATGATAGAATATTTTCAGAAAATCTTCAATTATTTTTTAAATACTGGACCAATTTGAATTTGGTTTGAAGCAGAGAGTGTGGACAGATGCAGTGATTCTTTTTCTTAAAAAAAAACGGTCATTATTGGGCCCCTTTCCCCTCTCTGAGGAATATACTTTTTCCCCCATTTCAGACAAATTTCCCCTCCTGGAACTAGATTTTTTTGTTGCAAAGAAAAATCCAAATCAATGAAATCATATTTACATTCAAGGCATCTCTAACAGTTCTAATGGTTGTTTAAATGGCCCATTATGATATACAAGCAAGTTAAATGCATTTATAACACTGTATTTGAGAGTATAAGCATGTATTGAAATTTCCCCTTTTTGGGCATTCACACACAAATTTTCCCCCAACTATGGGCCCTGACCGCCTTCCCCCCAAATTAACTAGAACTGTCGCAAAGCGGACAAATACCCCCCACTAGCGCGTTGTCACTGAAAAAGTGCTAAAGTTCAAAGTGGCATAACTCTGAAACTACAGCCTGGATCAAGATGAAAATTGCAGGTGCACAACTTCATATGATAGGAAACAACCTGCTGAAATTTCAGCAAAATCGGTCAAAAACTGTGGGAGGAGAAGAGGACACAAAATTATGTCCACGGACGGACGGACAGACGGACGGACAGACGGACGGACGGACGGACAACCTGAATCCAGTATACCCCCCCATAACTTTGTTGTGGGGGGTATAAAAATAACAAGAGCTGTCACTGTAAGATGACAATGCCCCCGACACCGCTTTGATTTTAAATTATGGCCAATCTATGTTCAAGGTCAAGGTCATCCAGGTGTCAAGGTCACCAAAGTATGTGCCTACAGAAAGGTAATGTACCAAGGAATGTTGTGGTAAAGTATGAAGCGAATATGTTAAGTAATAAGGAAGTTATGGCCAATGTTAAAGTTTTTGGACGGAATGACGGACGGACGGACGGACGGACAGACGGACGGACGGACGGACGGACGAACAAGTCAAATTTATGATGCCTCCCTATCGGGGGCATAAAAACTGAGATGTCACGCATTAGATGGACTTGGTTGATTTTTGAACAATCAACTAATAAAAAAGTTATTGAAGATAAACCAAAATTTTGTTTTATCTTCAATAACTTTTTTATCAGTTGGTTTTTTAAAAATTCAACACATCCAGCTTATGCATTTTCCCACCTTCTCTGCTTCAAACCCAATTCAAACTGGTCAAGTATTTAAAAAGATATTGAAGATTATCAGAAATTCTGAGTCACATGATTATACACCGTGTCTATAGAATTCCTCAGAGGGCATGATGATCAGACTGTATTTCTTTTACATTTACAATTGAACATGGTTATACATGGATTATGTAGAAGGTAATAGATATCATCTGTTAAAGTACTGTTTGCGGTTTTAAATCATGTCAGTTTAGTTTGGTCTTAAATTGCTAAGGTCTTTTTTCTTAATTTATCTCCAGATCAACCAGGCATAAATGTAAAATGCTATCTTTCAAATGTGACTGAAATAGGAAATCTACAACTTTTAGCATGTAAATCCTTGAGGGAAAAGGACAAAATACTAGCTACCAGTTTTTTGTTCTTTCCCTTTTTAGGATAAAACTTTTCTATATAACAAAATATCCTGTATGGTTGGAAAAGACAGGGCATCTTACGAAAAGGGGAAAGTGTAATACATGTTGAGTATATTTGATATACATTTTTAAATTTAAATGTTAGACATTACTTCTTTCACAAATCAAAGTTCTCACAGACCATCACATTTTCTATTACATAAATGAGAACATGCCCTATCTTAACTTTGAAATCTCTAACCCTTTCCAAAAACCGCCCTGATTATATTGCCATTTAAAGAGAAAGCTTTGAAAAGCATAAAATGAAAATAAGAAAATGCTGCACCATGTTATCAGCATTTTTCTCTGAATAGGGTATGTAAGTCTCATTTTGAGTCCTTTGACTTTGACACTTTGAAAACAGAGTAATTTGATTAAATAGGGTTTACACCATAGTCAACTGCCATAGTCATATTGCGGCAGCTCGAGCACTTAACCGTGGGTTCCTGGTATTTCTCTCACCAGTACCACCACAATATCCAAACCAAGCCTCCAGCTGCTCTCTCACATAGATGATTCACACCCATTGGTAAGATGCAAATAACTTTTGTCAAATGTCAAAATGGATACTGGACGAGTTCAAACTCGCAACCCCTAGATTGAAAGTCTCTGACCTTACCAACTGAGCTATCAGATCTCGGTTGAAAACCAGAGTAAACATTTGATTGTGAAATGAAGTATTTCAAGGCAGCAAGCCTAAATCATCCTTAAAAATCTTACACTTTTTATGACACAAGGATATGTAAATCTTGTCATGTGACCTATCAGACTGCATGATTTGCATTTCCAATACACATACCGTATAGCACTTTATTTCTGCGGAGACTTTATTTCTGCTATTTCTGCGGTCGTGGATGGCACCGCAGAAATAAAATCCGCAGAATATTAACCCTGAATGTAGAGGTTGTTGTCATTCTGTAATTTTAGTCAGTACATGGACAAGTTAAACTGTTACCACCCGATGGAAAGAACAATATCAAAACAATGGAGTGCTTTCCTATTCAAAAATGGTGTAACTACGGCTTTAACTTAGGTGTAGATAAGACATTTTAGTTCATCAATACACAATGCTTTAACGAGTTTGTCTGATTGGTAACAGTTTGACACGTCTTTCTTTTCACACCTATCTGTATACGGCATTGTTTCCCATAACGCCTTTATAGATACTGGTAAATGAGTGGGATTATCCCTTTACCCTAACAGAGTTATTAGAATATTTGGTAGGCATCGTCTTTCAAACTATGTCTGATACTGACTAAAACTGATTTGATAGCGCAGAAATACAATCTTTGATTTTGCAAAATGAGAGACCGCAGAAATATGTTCCGCAGAAATTAAACCCGCCTGATTTCTGAAAAAAAAAACGCAGAATTTGGACCCCGCAGAAATAAAGTGCTGTACGGTATTTCATTTGACATGACCAACCATTAGCTTTTATTATCATAAATTACATGCTTGAGTTTTTATCCTGAAATATTTCGGTCATATCTTCTGATTACCCTTTATCCGCTTGCACCATAATCAAAGTCTATGTGATGTATGTTAGACTGTTTGCAAAATATAAACATGATTTGCCTAAAGGCAAGTGCCATAAAAATGAAATCAGAAAGATTTTATAAGAATTACCCACCCTACAGAGCTCCACATAAGAGGGGCTGTTATTGTTCATGAAACCCTATATTGTGGGTACTCATTTGTATCGTCTCGTCGAGACTATTCAAATGAGTACCCACGACATAGGGTTTGGAATTGAAGTACGAAAGTTAGAATGTCTTCACCCCCACTTATCTTTAGCCCTGATCCTATATTTTTTGTTTCATAACATCAAAACAAAACATACTAATGTGAAAATGTGTTTTGCAGTCTGCAACTCAATTGAATAAGGACCAGTCTAATGTTAGGAACTTAACCACAGAAAAGTGATATTCAAGGCTTCTGAGCAAAATCCGTAATCCGAGTGTTCTCTGATGATATTCCCTCTTTGATATGCTGATATCGCTCATTTACATCAGAGCGCACTACCATTCAAAAACAACGGAAAGTTTGACACTAATTGCGGTGCTTTGTTCACCGTCCAATCTTAAACGATATCCTTAAAAAGCCTTAACCCTTTCCCAAACAAGACCTGGTTTTGATGTCCCTGTTAGAAAAGGCTTTGGAAAACATTGAAACAAAAGAAGAAACTGCTGATAACCAGCAGTTTCTCCTTTTGTCTCAATATTTTCTGTGCCATATTTTACGCAAATCCTATCTTTAATACCACCCATTTTGTCATTTGTGGTAGTTTTTGAAGTGGATCACCCTAAATTTTTGTTGTTTGGGAAAGGGTTAAGATACCGATCAATTAACCATTTATTGTCATGCCTGGTAAAAAAATTTATGACCAAAAAGTATTCCTGAAAGGTTTATAGGCAATGTTTTGCAACAACCCTCACCTGAACAGCCATTGATTACAATGTTCTACTTTCCATTGTTTTTGAGTAGTAGTGCGCTCTGATGTAAATGAGCGACATCAACATATCAAAGAGCGTATTTCATCAGAGAAAACTCGGATTTAGATCAGAGTTAATGACATTCTAATATCATTCATTTGATTCCAAACCCAATAATTCAAATGAGCACCAACAATATAGGGTTTAATTCACTATAAATGATATTTTACATTCTAGTAAGCCATTAGCCCATCTTATCTGTATGTCTATATTTACCTAGTCCTGTACGATGGAAGTACTTCATGTGGGTTCCGTCTGTCTGACCAGAAAAACAACAATCTATCAAACTTTGGTTCTACATTAGCCACACGGTTCTGACCTTCAGGAAATATTCGTAAAAGTCCTCCATCAGCCTGCAATAAATATCGATAATTGTTAACCCATTACCAAACGGCAGAATTTTAGACTATTCCAAATTCAAAGATAATGCAGACGACAATTTCAAATGAATGAAATTTTGTATTTTCTGGGCTTTCTAGGTAGAAAACATTGTGGGGAATGAAAAAAATTGCTTTCTTTTAACTAAAGTTTCTATATTGTACATGAAATCCAATCACACCAACATCCAGTTTGTTGTAGTCCTGCAAATGTTGGTGGTTTGGCAAGGGTTAACACCCCCACATGTTATTTGTTCTAATTTTTATCACCTTCTCCTATCAGTAACCATGTACATGGTGCACTAACATGCAATTTATTATGATTATTTTGATTTATAAAAAGGCTATGTTTGCATCCGGTTTAGTTTTACATTAATATCCTCACTATTGCAGTCACACCAAGTAGTTCCATTGAGATCAATTTTGGTGTCTGTAACAGCTTTCACATAGGACCATCCTAAAATTTAATTATTTGGAGAAGGTATAAACTATTCCTTTCCCAGACATCAAAAATTTCAATTTGTTCTTGAAAAGAAATTCCTATGACAGACTTGTCCAGGCTTGGGGTTTTTGTCTGCAGACAAGAATTTACCATCCAAATTGTCCACAGACAAACATACATGCAAAATAAGCTTTTTATCACCATTAACCCTCTCCCAAACAAGACCTGGTTTTGATGTCCCAAACAGAAAATGCTTGGGAAAACATTGAGGCTAAAGAAGAAAATGCTGAAGGCAAAAGAAGAAAATGCTGATAATCAGCATTTTCTCCTTTTGCCTAAATGTTTTCTAGGCTACTATCAGCATTTTCTCCTTTTGCCTAAATGTTTTCTAGGCTACTATATACACAAAAGCAATCTTTTTCAACATAGATTTTGTCTACTGCATCAGCTTTTGAATCGGACTAGTCTAAAATTTTGCTGTTTAGGAATTATGGGTTAATAGCCTGAACTAGAACAACAGATAAGAGGTTTCAGTGGCTACAGAAATTCTTAATTTGTTATTTCAAATCAAAACCATATGATGCGGGTTCTCATTTGAATTGTCTAAAGGGGGAATGCTCCAGTTTCCTAAATTTTTCCCCAATAATAGAATTCATTTATATTTTGTATGTTGAAATTACATGTTATTACCAATTAAAAAATAAAATAAAAATGGATGGTCAGCGATCTTGTTTGAATTTTATAGGCATTCGTATCACATACCCCTACATCGAAAAAATGCACAATTTCTTGCACTTGTCCAAGGTGACTAAAATGTTAATAAAATGCTGTATATTCATCGTTTAGTCCCGAAAACGGATTTAAAGTAACGTCTTGAATTTAATAAGAACAGAAAACCCAAAATATGTGCTATTATAAAAGCGTAAACAGGGCTCGAATTTCCACTAGCATACTGGCATTTTGCTAGTTAAAATTGAAAATTGCTAGTGATTCTATCTGACACTAGATTTTTTTGGCGAGTGGAAAAATATTCCCCACCTACAAGTTTTATCAATGCAGCTTGAAAAAGCTTACAAAACAACATTCAAATATATTGACTATTTTGGACATGGCCTTTAAATTATGCAGCATATCGTGCTTTTATTTTTCAAAATGAAAACCCTCATTATATACAAAACCAGATTGCGAGTGAATTTGGCTTTTTGCTAGTGGTTTCAAAAGTCACTAGCAAAATACTGCGAGTATTTTTTTCAGGGAAATTCTAGCCCTGGTAAATGTATAAAACAGCATGCTCACGTGTTCGGTTAGATCAATGAAGCTGGAGTGTTTCATGTCAAAATTTGCATATTTTTGGAAATATTTCAAGTTCTACATAATAGAATTTGATAAAACTCCCTCATTGTATTAAGCAACATGCCCTGGTAATAATGCAAAAAGAAAATGTATAGGTCAGCGCACTTATTAGTGATTTACAGCAATTTTTATCAGCTACACATGAATAAAATGATGCAAAACAGTGGTAACTACATACACACTTACGACTGTCTTGCTCTAAATAATCGATTTTCAACTTGAGAATATCAGTTTCGCATAATAAATACACTTTTACCGTCGAAAACGGTAAATTGTAATGATGTGTTATATTATTGAAAATATGGTAGCGAAACATATTGGTGCGAAACATTTAATTTACTACAGTAATGACCGAGTGTTCCGAAAAACTGGAGCATTCCCCCTTAATCAAACGATGCGATGAGTAAATCTACCACCAACATAGGGTTTGATAAACAAATCCAATTTTGTATAATGATACGCCAACACCCACTCTTATCTTTAGCTCCGGCCTAAACTGTTTTAGTTGTGCTTACTTTAGAGTTCCAGTTTTTATTGAGGTAATAAATGCATGTGACACATCTGCCGTCCCCACTAGGGTTGTCAACATGGCGTAGAAATCCTGTAGAGTTCTCCGGATAAACAGCTACCATTGCCTGCAAATAAACCATATTTTCATAACTGTCTAGAAACAGTCAACAAAATAAATAGTACAATTGTAATTTGAGACACTATAAACTAAAATTGAAAGATAATAACCCTTAACTTTCTTTACCTGTTTTTGCTGTCCCTTAAAAAGCTCCAGAGAACATAAAAGCAAAAGAAGAAAACATATGACAGTTTAACTGATTTAGATCTTCAGTCAGAAAATCACTTTGCAAATTCATCAGACTAATGATGTAAAAGGTTCAAGTCCTTTACCAAACAAGACCTGTCACTTATATTATCAACAATCATACAATTGAAGAAATTGTAAGGTTGGCAAACTAGAACTTTCACATTAAATTTATGTATTCATGTCATTCATACAATTACCTTCTGTGGCTGATCCAGGATTACTGTGAAGGGGGTTCAAACATGATACAAAATTGAAAAAGATGGGGTGAAGGGGGTCATATTCCTAGTATTACACAAATTAGGCTAAATGTCTGCATGAAAATGAAATAATCAAGGCAATAGAGTGCCAGGCAGGTTCATTTGAACTCACAAACCCCCTCTGGATCTGTCATCAGTTGATCTTATTCAATTTAGGTCTATGATTTTTGACAATAAAGCATTTTGGTCTTGAAGACTTTAGAAAATATTGAGGCAATAAAGGCAAATGCTGATTAGCATTTTCTCCTTTTGCCTCAATATTTTCTTTATACTTCTGTACACTAAATTCCATCTTTAACAGTACCTAATTTGTCATCTGGGTACCCCAAAAAGATAAGATAAATATCTATCTAAAGCAGAGTTCCCACTCAAAAATTTTTTTGGGAGTGCATGCACTCCCTGGAGTAAAAAGTTGGCAGTGCTCCAGCTAGGTTTTTAAAAGGGCAGGGTGCTAAGTGCCCTGAAAGGGGGAGGGAGTGGGAGGGGGCATCCCCCTCCCACCAGGGGGGTTTGGGGGGTCCCCCCCAAGAAAATTTTGAATTCTAGGGGCTTAAAGATGGGCTCTGGTGGGTTTTAAATAGGATTTTGGTATTTAAAAAGGGAGATTATTTCAACCCCTTTATATCTCTCATTAGACAAGTGGCACCTATAAGTATTCTTTTGCGTCTTTTCATTTAGGGCCACCAGGGGGGTTGGGGTACTCTCTCCCTAAAAAAATTATTTCTATAAAGGGCTTAAAAATTATGGGCTCTGGTGTGTTTTGAATAGGGTTTTGGTATTTACAAAGGGAGACTATTTCAACCCCTCCATGGGTCTCATCAGACAAGTGGCACCTAGAAGTATTCTTAAATTAAAATTATGCCTGTTCATTTAGGGCCGAATAACGGCTGCATTCCTAATTCAAAAGACCATTGTTTTGATTTAAAAAAAATCCTACAACAATGCTAAATAAATCTTTCCATACCCTTGAAATACAATATTGAATAAACTCTCAACTGTCTTGATTTTTTGCTGTCCATGCTGCAAATTCTTTACAGAGTTTGTAAAGAATTCAGAGTCTGGAGGACAGGTTGTGATAAATTTCTTACATTAAGTAATATATTTGTCTGTCGTTTCTTTCAATTTAGACCATTCAACGATTGTAGCTTCAATGTTGAAAGGGTGAAGAAAGCATGGGGAAGAGGGGAAATATAGGAAATGCTCAATTGCTTCCTTTGTCTCAATTTATATTTCACTAATGCATAAACAGTTCTTCATTTTTGAACATGGATATTGTAATATACTCTTGCTTTGAATTTGGAATTCTAATTTGGATTTCTTTCTTTTTTTTTTTTTTTTTTTTTGAAAAAAAAAAAATCTGGTAAAGGGTTTATTTGGATGCAGAAGTGTGTTTAATTGAAAGGGAGACTTTCCAATTCAGGTATTCATAGAAAAGGAGAATAACAAAAAACAAAAATCAAATTGTCCTTTATCATTAACAAAAAGTATCATATTTTATTTCTGTGGGGAAAGGGATTAACAAATTGACTACATTTCAAGTAAAGTGTTACGCTCTATGCTAAGGGATGTAAACTATTGATTTTCTGGTACACGCTTTTGGTCATATTCTGGAGTGGAAGACTGAAATCAGTTACACTTTACTTCAGATTTGTTTTAATTGGTGATTGATAAATAATTGGACTAGAAATCGGTAGGTTAACTAGAATTTTAAAACTGGATTTTATAGATGTAATACGTTGGACATTTTGGCCATCCAACTCTAACCTTGTCCCGAGCTTTCGCGAAGACTGTGAATTACAGTTTTGAAATAAGATCCATGAATTTAAGGTAAACTGCAAAACAAAATGGGACAAAACTGCCAGTGTGAAGCGGTGATTTTCGAAAATGTAAAATATCATATCGCAGCCTACAACTAATCTGAAATTTTCTCAGTGAAAGGTGACAAAGTTAATCATCATCCATTCAATCTTCAATCAATCAATTCGTAAGGATTAAGTCCCTAATCAGCGTTTGTTTACAATTTAAAAAATTGTTTTATGGCACGCGCTTACTGTCATCAACAGATTATCGGAAAACTGCCCCCTCGATAATAAATCAGTCAATCACGCGTTCTGATTGGTCGCCTCGTCGATATAAGCCACGCCTTGCACTTATTCTGTTTGTAAATAGGTTGTAAATAGTTATCCCCCGAGACTGCCCACTTAACGCATCAGTGATCACAGCGTGTTTTGATTATCAATTAGAAAGGCGACAATATACAAGATAATCGCTTATTGAGCAAGTTAGGGCAAAATTTAGAGTCAATTTATAGGGCAGGGCGCCGCATTTCGACGGCAGGGCAAGGCAGGGCGCCGCGCCCTTCTAAAAGGGCCTAGCTGGAGCACTGGTTGGGAGTGCAAAATGAAAACTGGGGGTGCACTAAAATAAAAAAAAAGTTTTTTTAGAAAGGCTATAATGTATGTTCCATTGTGTGGTAATAATTCAGTTAAGTAATGGCGAGTGACAGGTGTTCTAAAGAATTTGGAGTTTTGTTGACATGAACAGAAATACCATTGCTCAAACCATTTTACCTTTTTGAACTTGCATCTAAACTCAATCAGCGAACATCATTAACACAAGTTGTCATTCCCATCCATTTTCCAGTTGCTATTATGCTTACAATTTGGAAAAACAATCATTCTGTTGAAATTTTTGTTCCAACTATTTCTACAGCAAGCAGACAGCATGGTTTGTGACACAATAATCAAATACTTTTGAGATATGCTTGTTGATTGGTTTATTGAAGCCTATCAGCGAGTGTCTTTGAAAATATGGTGCTCATAATAATTATTCATCATGAAAATTACATTCTGAATGTAAGCAATAAAGTTATACGCATCAAGGTGCAATAACACACTTACTCAACCAGTTTTAACCAACAAAATGTATTTTCATTGACTTAGAAATATTTTTTCCTGTCAAACAGAGAATCTATTCATGAAAAATATGTTTTAGTTTTACAGCAGTTTCCATTCTATGAAACCAGTGTGTGCATGCACCCCTTACCCAGATTTTGCGTGCGTGAATTTTCTTTTCTGTACGTGAATTACGCACATATGTGCGTGAATGGGACCTCTGTAAAGTCGGCAAGACAATTTTAAAATAAAATTTTTGTAAGTAAAATATTAATCCTTTCCCAAACAATACCTGGTTTTGACGTCCCTATTAGAAAAAGCTTGGGAAAACATTGTAACAAAAGAAACTGCTGATAACCAGCAGTTTCTCCTTTTGTCTCAATATTTTCTGTGCCATATTTTACACAAATCCTATCTTTTTTTACATCCATTTTGTCAATTGTGGCAGTTTTTGAAGTGGATCACCCTAAAATTTTGTCGTTTGAGAAAGGGTTAAAAATCCCGACATTCACACCTTTGATCTTCCTTTCACTGTATATTTATCAAGCCGTTTCTGACAGTGTAACATGATCGCATCAATTGACGAGATGAGAAAGTTTATATCACAACACCCGTATTCCGTGCCTTCCACCCATGTTATCAGATCTCCGCGTACCGTTCCTTTTGGCGACACTGTATTTACGAGCTGCCCGCTTGATAAAGCTTTATTTTTATAGAGTACATTGACTTCTCCCCAAATGTCTCTTGCTTTTGAATCACCGAGAAAATTATCTATCACACAAACACCATAGGAGTTTAAACAATTTGTAACATATTCGCCGAGAGCTTTATTTCTCGACTCAACAACACTAAAGTAACTTTGATTAGTTTGTCGCATTTCGTTTGGTGCCATAGATTCTCTGTGAAGCGACACAGTATCTGTGAAGTCAGAATAATTTGGCGCTCTAATCAAGTTCTCCTCTGACTCTAGAATGAATTTTTCTGAGCTGCCAACATTCATTTGATCCTGGTCTGTTGAATAATCATCTCGTGCAGCATCCTTACCGGCCTGTATCCCGGCACGTTCACATACATGTAACTTACTGTCTTTATGGTGATCGATATTCAACTCATCTGCCGACGTGACATTTTCCATACGAGCTTCTAACCGAAGATTTTCGATATGATTCACTACGACGCCCATACTCTCGGGACTTTGATTCTCCAATTTTTTGTTCGCTAACTGTGACAATTTCTTACAAATCCTCTTGTGTCGAGGCCAGTCGACCTGTTGGTGACCCTTGGAACAATAGTAGACTGATTTACATCTCGCACACACTTTCAGTTTATCAGTAATTCCGCAGTAATCACATCTATCTGTCAATAAAGGTGTTATGTTATTTTCATCACGTAGGCTGTTTTCAGCCATTCCGCCGAACTCAATCTATGTTTCGGCAATCTCCGGAAGCTGACGATTCAGTCACGGAATCACCCGAATTGTGACGGAATTGTGAAATTGTATGGTGGCTTAGCCTTGCCAATTAATTAATGACAAATTTTTGTTCATTAATAGTCATTGTTGATTTAAAAACGCCAACTTAAGCAATTTAATCGTTAGTTGACTAATTCTGTTTTATCGAGACGATTAAATCATTTGCGAGTCACTCTGCAAAACCAGCAATATGTTGCACAAAAAGTTAACGAAATGTTAATTAACATATGATTTATATATAGTCTAGGCCTATAACTGCGGCCAAGCTGCAGCGGATCCAGGATTTCTGTGAAAGTTGTTCGAACATGCAAAGAGTGTGGTTCTTTTTCTTAGTATTTCATAATAGTAATTTTGACTGAATTTCTGCACGAAAATGAAATAATGAGGATACAGAGGGGAATGGGTGGTCGATTGACCCCACCCCAACCCCCGTTGGATCCGCTAAGATCTGACTGGGACAAACCATGGAGTTTGAGGAGTATGTAAACTCCATGGGCAAACCAATAGTTAAGTTTTTTTTTCAAACTTTGCTCCACCGAAGTCACCGGATGCTATTATAATTAGCTAGATAACATAGGCTAATTTACGTAGGCCTATTTCAAAGGGAATGTAAGTCAGTGGCGGATGCAGGGGGGGATTCAAACGACCCCCCTCTGTAGCGTGATTATAACATTTTCATTCAGAAATCCAGTCAAATCGTAGGAAAACTACCCCCATCCCCTATTTGTATCGGTTCGGACCCCTTCAGGAAAATCCTGACCTTCTTGTTTTTAAAGCGTATTTAGATAAACATGTAGGCCTATACACGCAAACCATTTCCCAAACCAAAACGTAGGTTGTTCTTATTTCAAACGAACTACAGACAATAATATAGTGCTAGTCACAAGATAGGGATCTGTGCAATTTCTTCTTTTCCCATAATGTTTTAAATACACAATTAGTACATTTACCTTGTTGAAAATGAATTATATAACAGTTTTTGGCGTGAAATACTTAGTACCTGAAAATGCCTCTATTAAATGGAGAAATTAAGCTGTGAGGCACTTTTGAAGCTGTATCGACATTACTCTGATTTACACGAAGCTGTCTTGGGGCCGATGCAGCTTATTGGGCTGGGGAGGACGCTACCTTTAATATGTCTGAGAGCATTGTGAAAGATGCTGTGGCTTTGCAAAATTGATTATTTTTACATAGAGTGAATAAGGCACAAATTACACCGGTGTGCAACCTGCAGGAATGCGCGAGAGCTCCACTTCCGAAATCCGTATTGATCAGGAGACGGGTAATTCAGGAGAGTCTACACTCATCTACGGGAAATGCTTCCGGGTCGGTAGTTTGTCAAAAATGGATTCCCAGCTTTTGTTGCTATCATTCTGTGTCTGTACAACAAACATATGCTTGAGATGTGATTCTGCACAGTGCACTGCTAGGATCAAACTCCACACAGCGACAATGCCTTACATTCCCAATTCAGGGGAGATAACTGCGAAGGAGATTGTGCTAGGGTGTGTTTTAATGAATCTCACAAGAACTAGTTTCTTGTGCGGTCGTGGCCTTTCGTGTAGCCTAGTGTTTCACATGCAGATCCCGAAAGAGATAGCAATTTGCAACAGTGGTTGTGTTAATGGAAGCGTGAATAAAGAATTTGGTGCTATTAAATACAACTTTCGTGCTTGTAGGCTAAATTAAAGACCAATGAAGGTACCGCTCTGAGAGAAGCTAAATGCTGCCACATGGACCCACTTTACTGTATACATATTTATGTCTATTTCGCTATGGAGTCGCACCATCTTAGACAAGACGAAATGGTGGTACGGCGCCAAATTGATTGACCAAAATTTATCCTATAGATCAGATCGGAAATCAAATTAGCCCAAAACATTTTTACGCAGTAAGAATATTTGAGTTGTTTTCCATCGAAGTTTCATTTTGAGAAACCCCTTACACTTTCACGTTTGAGATATCCCATGTTTTCAACCGGCAACATGGCGAACTCTTGTGGTAAAGAAATCGACGCATTTATACCTCACGATAAATGACCAGGCAGAGCAGCCCATCCTAATCGAATGGAATATACTGTGCCAGGTCAATTATCGTCCGCTATAGCTCGAATGAAAACATAGAAAACAATTGTGTTGATATAAACAAAGAACCATGTCGAATAAAATAGATGAAACAGTCACACTATAGCCCGAACTATCGCCAATCGAAGTTGGTCAAAATGTCGTAATGAACAGTCGCGGAACTAACTGTTCGTTATTCCATTTCCTTGTACAATTTACACCTGAAGTGATAAAGCTCCAATACCATACCATATTGTACGGCGCTTGCAGAGCGCCGTACAATAAGGCGGAAGTATTACATTTTCCCGCCATCTGTCAGATTTTTGTCCACCGAACGTCCGCACTATAAACAAAGAACAACGTGGGTTCTGATTGGTCAATAATTAACTAATTTAGAGTTGATATTTCTTTTAGTAAAAGTTGATATTCTGTCAAAGAATTGCAGCAATTATTTTTAAGAATTTCTAACATTTTGGCTGTTCAAGAGCCATTTTTAAACATATATGTATACATATTTTTTCTTAAAAATAAGTCGGTAATATGACTGCTCTAGGAGGTCCGTGTATAAAAGGGACAGAAAAGTCAAACATAAAAGGTCATATCAAAGTTTATTGTTTTGGATGTATGAAGGATTGTTCTTGAATCTGAAATAAGCCTAAGAACTGTTGCATACTCATTGGCTGAGCAAAAAGCCAAAACGTTATATAATGGCCGGATATAAATGGGAAATGTTATAGATACTTCCATATAACCCAAATAGAGTGTTCGTATACAATTTTGTTGAAAATATGCGAACTGGCTTTGGTCAAACTTTGAAACTTGTAGAGACGGTTCCTTCAAATGACTCCAAATGGTGAAAGAAATACCATTTGCAAATTCGCAACTAGTAAGTGAGTCCTGCTGGCTCTCGCAGAATATAATCAGTTTTCATGGGAACAGAACTGCAATGTGGTGTTTTTCCCCTTGTTTTTTGGCACTTACCAAGGCTTTTTTAAAGTGTCAAATTCGGTGACATTTTCCCAATAGAGTGCTCGTTAGTTGCTCTTACATATCATCTCTGAAAGGGGCTTTCCTCGAATCATGGTCTACTGTTTCATTTCTTGGATTATACATATAGAAAACATATTCTGTTAGCGTCAGAAGTGCTCTCAAATTTAAGTATTGATCTAATTAGAATTGGACAATATTCTTCAAGCCTCCTATTATTCCTATCGTTGGCCAACTATTAACATATTCTCCTGTATTATGAAGAATACTAATACGAAAACTATATTGAATATCTGCAAATATATCAAGAACTGCTTTGAAATGCGTGAAAATTTCCTTTCTTTAAACGATACATAGATTATATCTATATAAAGAAATTCATAAACCAATTCACTCCTTATTTTTATTGCATGTAACATGTTTCTATTCACTCACATGCGTGTTATAATATTGTTGATAGTCTTTGCCATATTTCATTTTTTGTTTGTAAATGGCCAAAGACATTTTATAATGTCGATATGCCAATAAATGAAATGAAATGTTATTTTTGATATTCTTCTCTCTGTCAAAAGGAGTGCTTCGGTGATCGGACGAGAACCGGTGTTTTCAACGTGATATGGCCGTAGACATTATAGTGTGCGTTTTTAGGGTTTATAAACAGTAGACTAGTCGAATCTATTTTTAGAACTTGTGTTTGTTAGATAAAATTGATGCTGATGATGACAATTCAGACAGATAGAGTTGTTTTGCACTCAAATTGAAGCATGTCTGTCCAGAAAAAATAGGATTAAATGGCCTTCAACGTCCTTAGAAATGCCTTGATTGTGCTGTTTTCGTTCGAACCCACGCCCAAACAAGAAGAATGTGTCCCGGTGTCATGCTAAAAGGAGCTATCTCTCGAAAGAGTTTAATTTCTATTCAATAAGGGAGAATGGCCATTATTAGTGCAACCAGATAAAAAATGTTTGCCAAAAGGTACGATTAAAATATAGTGATAGAGAGAGAAAATGACAATAAGGAAGTCTACAGCACCCGGTATTCCCAGGCGGTCACCCATCCAAGTACTAACCGGGCTCGACGTTGCTTAACTTCGGTGATCGGACGAGAACCGGTGTTTTCAACGTGATATGGCCGTAGACATGAGAAATGGTGTCTTTGAGGCTTATAAATGTAAAAACCAGTAAGTTCTATTTTTAGAACACACATGTTTTCTTGATAAATTTATTTGGTTTTGCGGTGAAAATGACAATCTCTTGTTCGACTTTTTCAAAACAAATGTTGTGTTACCCTCCTAGCAGGCTCTTATGAACTTCCAGATCGACTCATAGCAGACGAATTTTGTCGTGCAATCGCATTTCCTCCTATTTATGGCCAAGAAATGATTCGAAAGTTACGCTTTCTTAGTTGTAAGAACTAAGAAACTGCTTCAATAGTTTTGATTTTTGTTTTGTTTTTTATCCCATGGAATGGGAAAATGGGCCATTCCCGGAGGTACTGCAATACCGGGCCGACCCGTGGCGAGAGCGGGGCAAGCCCCTGCCATCTCGCCTGTTCTCAAAAATCAGTTTAATATCGAGGTTCCCCTATGGGGAACGTATCAGATATTAAGCTGATAAGAACAGATACTACACTTTGATCTTAGCCAAAAGGCCGAGAAGCGATACGGAATCTGCAGTTCATGGACTTTATAAGGTAACAGCAACATATATTTCCAACGATTTTTGACACCACCCTCTTAATTTTAGCACCATTGCTGTCGAGCAGATATGGATGTGTATCTCATTGTATTATAAAAATTAAGTGATATCTTACTAACATGACCTACAGGAGTAATTAAAAATCGAAATTTGAGACAAATTCACGTTTTTTTCACAGAACGTTTTACCTACGTTTTTATTGTGACCCCCCCCCCTTAATTTTGTTGTTATCTGGCCTAGGTATAGATCTACATTGTTCCTTTTAGCGTGATGGATAAAAAATCAATGAATGGTGAGATCGATGGATAAAAGAAGGAAAAAAACATTGAGAAAAAAAAAAGAAAAAAAAAAAAAAAAAAAGATGATGAAGTCTACAGCACCCGGTATTCCCAGGCGGTCACCCATCCAAGTACTAACCGGGCTCGACGTTGCTTAACTTCGGTGATCGGACGAGAACCGGTGTTTTCAACGTGATATGGCCGTAGACATTATAGTGTGCGTTTTTAGGGTTTATAAACAGTAGACTAGTCGAATCTATTTTTAGAACTTGTGTTTGTTAGATAAAATTGATGCTGATGATGACAATTCAGACAGATAGAGTTGTTTTGCACTCAAATTGAAGCATGTCTGTCCAGAAAAAATAGGATTAAATGTAGCCTTCAACGTCCTTAGAAATGCCTTGATTGTGCTGTTTTCGTTCGAACCCACGCCCAAACAAGAAGAATGTGTCCCGGTGTCATGCTAAAAGGAGCTATCTCTCGAAAGAGTTTAATTTCTATTCAATAAGGGAGAATGGCCATTATTAGTGCAACCAGATAAAAAATGTTTGCCAAAAGGTACGATTAAAATATAGTGATAGAGAGAGAAAATGACAATAAGGAAGTCTACAGCACCCGGTATTCCCAGGCGGTCACCCATCCAAGTACTAACCGGGCTCGACGTTGCTTAACTTCGGTGATCGGACGAGAACCGGTGTTTTCAACGTGATATGGCCGTAGACATGAGAAATGGTGTCTTTGAGGCTTATAAATGTAAAAACCAGTAAGTTCTATTTTTAGAACACATGTTTTCTTGATAAATTTATTTGGTTTTGCGGTGAAAATGACAATCTCTTGTTCGACTTTTTCAAAACAAATGTTGTGTTACCCTCCTAGCAGGCTCTTATGAACTTCCAGATCGACTCATAGCAGACGAATTTTGTCGTGCAATCGCATTTCCTCCTATTTATGGCCAAGAAATGATTCGAAAGTTACGCTTTCTTAGTTGTAAGAACTAAGAAACTGCTTCAATAGTTTTGATTTTTGTTTTGTTTTTTATCCCATGGAATGGGAAAATGGGCCATTCCCGGAGGTACTGCAATACCGGGCCGACCCGTGGCGAGAGCGGGGCAAGCCCCTGCCATCTCGCCTGTTCTCAAAAATCAGTTTAATATCGAGGTTCCCCTATGGGGAACGTATCAGATATTAAGCTGATAAGAACAGATACTACACTTTGATCTTAGCCAAAAGGCCGAGAAGCGATACGGAATCTGCAGTTCATGGACTTTATAAGGTAACAGCAACATATATTTCCAACGATTTTTGACACCACCCTCTTAATTTTAGCACCATTGCTGTCGAGCAGATATGGATGTGTATCTCATTGTATTATAAAAATTAAGTGATATCTTACTAACATGACCTACAGGAGTAATTAAAAATCGAAATTTGAGACAAATTCACGTTTTTTTCACAGAACGTTTTACCTACGTTTTTATTGTGACCCCCCCCCCTTAATTTTGTTGTTATCTGGCCTAGGTATAGATCTACATTGTTCCTTTTAGCGTGATGGATAAAAAATCAATGAATGGTGAGATCGATGGATAAAAGAAGGAAAAAAACATTGAGAAAAAAAAAAGAAAAAAAAAAAAAAAAAAAGATGATGAAGTCTACAGCACCCGGTATTCCCAGGCGGTCACCCATCCAAGTACTAACCGGGCTCGACGTTGCTTAACTTCGGTGATCGGACGAGAACCGGTGTTTTCAACGTGATATGGCCGTAGACATTATAGTGTGCGTTTTTAGGGTTTATAAACAGTAGACTAGTCGAATCTATTTTTAGAACTTGTGTTTGTTAGATAAAATTGATGCTGATGATGACAATTCAGACAGATAGAGTTGTTTTGCACTCAAATTGAAGCATGTCTGTCCAGAAAAAATAGGATTAAATGTAGCCTTCAACGTCCTTAGAAATGCCTTGATTGTGCTGTTTTCGTTCGAACCCACGCCCAAACAAGAAGAATGTGTCCCGGTGTCATGCTAAAAGGAGCTATCTCTCGAAAGAGTTTAATTTCTATTCAATAAGGGAGAATGGCCATTATTAGTGCAACCAGATAAAAAATGTTTGCCAAAAGGTACGATTAAAATATAGTGATAGAGAGAGAAAATGACAATAAGGAAGTCTACAGCACCCGGTATTCCCAGGCGGTCACCCATCCAAGTACTAACCGGGCTCGACGTTGCTTAACTTCGGTGATCGGACGAGAACCGGTGTTTTCAACGTGATATGGCCGTAGACATGAGAAATGGTGTCTTTGAGGCTTATAAATGTAAAAACCAGTAAGTTCTATTTTTAGAACACATGTTTTCTTGATAAATTTATTTGGTTTTGCGGTGAAAATGACAATCTCTTGTTCGACTTTTTCAAAACAAATGTTGTGTTACCCTCCTAGCAGGCTCTTATGAACTTCCAGATCGACTCATAGCAGACGAATTTTGTCGTGCAATCGCATTTCCTCCTATTTATGGCCAAGAAATGATTCGAAAGTTACGCTTTCTTAGTTGTAAGAACTAAGAAACTGCTTCAATAGTTTTGATTTTTGTTTTGTTTTTTATCCCATGGAATGGGAAAATGGGCCATTCCCGGAGGTACTGCAATACCGGGCCGACCCGTGGCGAGAGCGGGGCAAGCCCCTGCCATCTCGCCTGTTCTCAAAAATCAGTTTAATATCGAGGTTCCCCTATGGGGAACGTATCAGATATTAAGCTGATAAGAACAGATACTACACTTTGATCTTAGCCAAAAGGCCGAGAAGCGATACGGAATCTGCAGTTCATGGACTTTATAAGGTAACAGCAACATATATTTCCAACGATTTTTGACACCACCCTCTTAATTTTAGCACCATTGCTGTCGAGCAGATATGGATGTGTATCTCATTGTATTATAAAAATTAAGTGATATCTTACTAACATGACCTACAGGAGTAATTAAAAATCGAAATTTGAGACAAATTCACGTTTTTTTCACAGAACGTTTTACCTACGTTTTTATTGTGACCCCCCCCCCTTAATTTTGTTGTTATCTGGCCTAGGTATAGATCTACATTGTTCCTTTTAGCGTGATGGATAAAAAATCAATGAATGGTGAGATCGATGGATAAAAGAAGGAAAAAAACATTGAGAAAAAAAAAAGAAAAAAAAAAAAAAAAAAAGATGATGAAGTCTACAGCACCCGGTATTCCCAGGCGGTCACCCATCCAAGTACTAACCGGGCTCGACGTTGCTTAACTTCGGTGATCGGACGAGAACCGGTGTTTTCAACGTGATATGGCCGTAGACATTATAGTGTGCGTTTTTAGGGTTTATAAACAGTAGACTAGTCGAATCTATTTTTAGAACTTGTGTTTGTTAGATAAAATTGATGCTGATGATGACAATTCAGACAGATAGAGTTGTTTTGCACTCAAATTGAAGCATGTCTGTCCAGAAAAAATAGGATTAAATGTAGCCTTCAACGTCCTTAGAAATGCCTTGATTGTGCTGTTTTCGTTCGAACCCACGCCCAAACAAGAAGAATGTGTCCCGGTGTCATGCTAAAAGGAGCTATCTCTCGAAAGAGTTTAATTTCTATTCAATAAGGGAGAATGGCCATTATTAGTGCAACCAGATAAAAAATGTTTGCCAAAAGGTACGATTAAAATATAGTGATAGAGAGAGAAAATGACAATAAGGAAGTCTACAGCACCCGGTATTCCCAGGCGGTCACCCATCCAAGTACTAACCGGGCTCGACGTTGCTTAACTTCGGTGATCGGACGAGAACCGGTGTTTTCAACGTGATATGGCCGTAGACATGAGAAATGGTGTCTTTGAGGCTTATAAATGTAAAAACCAGTAAGTTCTATTTTTAGAACACATGTTTTCTTGATAAATTTATTTGGTTTTGCGGTGAAAATGACAATCTCTTGTTCGACTTTTTCAAAACAAATGTTGTGTTACCCTCCTAGCAGGCTCTTATGAACTTCCAGATCGACTCATAGCAGACGAATTTTGTCGTGCAATCGCATTTCCTCCTATTTATGGCCAAGAAATGATTCGAAAGTTACGCTTTCTTAGTTGTAAGAACTAAGAAACTGCTTCAATAGTTTTGATTTTTGTTTTGTTTTTTATCCCATGGAATGGGAAAATGGGCCATTCCCGGAGGTACTGCAATACCGGGCCGACCCGTGGCGAGAGCGGGGCAAGCCCCTGCCATCTCGCCTGTTCTCAAAAATCAGTTTAATATCGAGGTTCCCCTATGGGGAACGTATCAGATATTAAGCTGATAAGAACAGATACTACACTTTGATCTTAGCCAAAAGGCCGAGAAGCGATACGGAATCTGCAGTTCATGGACTTTATAAGGTAACAGCAACATATATTTCCAACGATTTTTGACACCACCCTCTTAATTTTAGCACCATTGCTGTCGAGCAGATATGGATGTGTATCTCATTGTATTATAAAAATTAAGTGATATCTTACTAACATGACCTACAGGAGTAATTAAAAATCGAAATTTGAGACAAATTCACGTTTTTTTCACAGAACGTTTTACCTACGTTTTTATTGTGACCCCCCCCCCTTAATTTTGTTGTTATCTGGCCTAGGTATAGATCTACATTGTTCCTTTTAGCGTGATGGATAAAAAATCAATGAATGGTGAGATCGATGGATAAAAGAAGGAAAAAAACATTGAGAAAAAAAAAAGAAAAAAAAAAAAAAAAAAAAGATGATGAAGTCTACAGCACCCGGTATTCCCAGGCGGTCACCCATCCAAGTACTAACCGGGCTCGACGTTGCTTAACTTCGGTGATCGGACGAGAACCGGTGTTTTCAACGTGATATGGCCGTAGACATTATAGTGTGCGTTTTTAGGGTTTATAAACAGTAGACTAGTCGAATCTATTTTTAGAACTTGTGTTTGTTAGATAAAATTGATGCTGATGATGACAATTCAGACAGATAGAGTTGTTTTGCACTCAAATTGAAGCATGTCTGTCCAGAAAAAATAGGATTAAATGTAGCCTTCAACGTCCTTAGAAATGCCTTGATTGTGCTGTTTTCGTTCGAACCCACGCCCAAACAAGAAGAATGTGTCCCGGTGTCATGCTAAAAGGAGCTATCTCTCGAAAGAGTTTAATTTCTATTCAATAAGGGAGAATGGCCATTATTAGTGCAACCAGATAAAAAATGTTTGCCAAAAGGTACGATTAAAATATAGTGATAGAGAGAGAAAATGACAATAAGGAAGTCTACAGCACCCGGTATTCCCAGGCGGTCACCCATCCAAGTACTAACCGGGCTCGACGTTGCTTAACTTCGGTGATCGGACGAGAACCGGTGTTTTCAACGTGATATGGCCGTAGACATGAGAAATGGTGTCTTTGAGGCTTATAAATGTAAAAACCAGTAAGTTCTATTTTTAGAACACATGTTTTCTTGATAAATTTATTTGGTTTTGCGGTGAAAATGACAATCTCTTGTTCGACTTTTTCAAAACAAATGTTGTGTTACCCTCCTAGCAGGCTCTTATGAACTTCCAGATCGACTCATAGCAGACGAATTTTGTCGTGCAATCGCATTTCCTCCTATTTATGGCCAAGAAATGATTCGAAAGTTACGCTTTCTTAGTTGTAAGAACTAAGAAACTGCTTCAATAGTTTTGATTTTTGTTTTGTTTTTTATCCCATGGAATGGGAAAATGGGCCATTCCCGGAGGTACTGCAATACCGGGCCGACCCGTGGCGAGAGCGGGGCAAGCCCCTGCCATCTCGCCTGTTCTCAAAAATCAGTTTAATATCGAGGTTCCCCTATGGGGAACGTATCAGATATTAAGCTGATAAGAACAGATACTACACTTTGATCTTAGCCAAAAGGCCGAGAAGCGATACGGAATCTGCAGTTCATGGACTTTATAAGGTAACAGCAACATATATTTCCAACGATTTTTGACACCACCCTCTTAATTTTAGCACCATTGCTGTCGAGCAGATATGGATGTGTATCTCATTGTATTATAAAAATTAAGTGATATCTTACTAACATGACCTACAGGAGTAATTAAAAATCGAAATTTGAGACAAATTCACGTTTTTTTCACAGAACGTTTTACCTACGTTTTTATTGTGACCCCCCCCCCTTAATTTTGTTGTTATCTGGCCTAGGTATAGATCTACATTGTTCCTTTTAGCGTGATGGATAAAAAATCAATGAATGGTGAGATCGATGGATAAAAGAAGGAAAAAAACATTGAGAAAAAAAAAAGAAAAAAAAAAAAAAAAAAAAGATGATGAAGTCTACAGCACCCGGTATTCCCAGGCGGTCACCCATCCAAGTACTAACCGGGCTCGACGTTGCTTAACTTCGGTGATCGGACGAGAACCGGTGTTTTCAACGTGATATGGCCGTAGACATTATAGTGTGCGTTTTTAGGGTTTATAAACAGTAGACTAGTCGAATCTATTTTTAGAACTTGTGTTTGTTAGATAAAATTGATGCTGATGATGACAATTCAGACAGATAGAGTTGTTTTGCACTCAAATTGAAGCATGTCTGTCCAGAAAAAATAGGATTAAATGTAGCCTTCAACGTCCTTAGAAATGCCTTGATTGTGCTGTTTTCGTTCGAACCCACGCCCAAACAAGAAGAATGTGTCCCGGTGTCATGCTAAAAGGAGCTATCTCTCGAAAGAGTTTAATTTCTATTCAATAAGGGAGAATGGCCATTATTAGTGCAACCAGATAAAAAATGTTTGCCAAAAGGTACGATTAAAATATAGTGATAGAGAGAGAAAATGACAATAAGGAAGTCTACAGCACCCGGTATTCCCAGGCGGTCACCCATCCAAGTACTAACCGGGCTCGACGTTGCTTAACTTCGGTGATCGGACGAGAACCGGTGTTTTCAACGTGATATGGCCGTAGACATGAGAAATGGTGTCTTTGAGGCTTATAAATGTAAAAACCAGTAAGTTCTATTTTTAGAACACATGTTTTCTTGATAAATTTATTTGGTTTTGCGGTGAAAATGACAATCTCTTGTTCGACTTTTTCAAAACAAATGTTGTGTTACCCTCCTAGCAGGCTCTTATGAACTTCCAGATCGACTCATAGCAGACGAATTTTGTCGTGCAATCGCATTTCCTCCTATTTATGGCCAAGAAATGATTCGAAAGTTACGCTTTCTTAGTTGTAAGAACTAAGAAACTGCTTCAATAGTTTTGATTTTTGTTTTGTTTTTTATCCCATGGAATGGGAAAATGGGCCATTCCCGGAGGTACTGCAATACCGGGCCGACCCGTGGCGAGAGCGGGGCAAGCCCCTGCCATCTCGCCTGTTCTCAAAAATCAGTTTAATATCGAGGTTCCCCTATGGGGAACGTATCAGATATTAAGCTGATAAGAACAGATACTACACTTTGATCTTAGCCAAAAGGCCGAGAAGCGATACGGAATCTGCAGTTCATGGACTTTATAAGGTAACAGCAACATATATTTCCAACGATTTTTGACACCACCCTCTTAATTTTAGCACCATTGCTGTCGAGCAGATATGGATGTGTATCTCATTGTATTATAAAAATTAAGTGATATCTTACTAACATGACCTACAGGAGTAATTAAAAATCGAAATTTGAGACAAATTCACGTTTTTTTCACAGAACGTTTTACCTACGTTTTTATTGTGACCCCCCCCCCTTAATTTTGTTGTTATCTGGCCTAGGTATAGATCTACATTGTTCCTTTTAGCGTGATGGATAAAAAATCAATGAATGGTGAGATCGATGGATAAAAGAAGGAAAAAAACATTGAGAAAAAAAAAAGAAAAAAAAAAAAAAAAAAAAGATGATGAAGTCTACAGCACCCGGTATTCCCAGGCGGTCACCCATCCAAGTACTAACCGGGCTCGACGTTGCTTAACTTCGGTGATCGGACGAGAACCGGTGTTTTCAACGTGATATGGCCGTAGACATTATAGTGTGCGTTTTTAGGGTTTATAAACAGTAGACTAGTCGAATCTATTTTTAGAACTTGTGTTTGTTAGATAAAATTGATGCTGATGATGACAATTCAGACAGATAGAGTTGTTTTGCACTCAAATTGAAGCATGTCTGTCCAGAAAAAATAGGATTAAATGTAGCCTTCAACGTCCTTAGAAATGCCTTGATTGTGCTGTTTTCGTTCGAACCCACGCCCAAACAAGAAGAATGTGTCCCGGTGTCATGCTAAAAGGAGCTATCTCTCGAAAGAGTTTAATTTCTATTCAATAAGGGAGAATGGCCATTATTAGTGCAACCAGATAAAAAATGTTTGCCAAAAGGTACGATTAAAATATAGTGATAGAGAGAGAAAATGACAATAAGGAAGTCTACAGCACCCGGTATTCCCAGGCGGTCACCCATCCAAGTACTAACCGGGCTCGACGTTGCTTAACTTCGGTGATCGGACGAGAACCGGTGTTTTCAACGTGATATGGCCGTAGACATGAGAAATGGTGTCTTTGAGGCTTATAAATGTAAAAACCAGTAAGTTCTATTTTTAGAACACATGTTTTCTTGATAAATTTATTTGGTTTTGCGGTGAAAATGACAATCTCTTGTTCGACTTTTTCAAAACAAATGTTGTGTTACCCTCCTAGCAGGCTCTTATGAACTTCCAGATCGACTCATAGCAGACGAATTTTGTCGTGCAATCGCATTTCCTCCTATTTATGGCCAAGAAATGATTCGAAAGTTACGCTTTCTTAGTTGTAAGAACTAAGAAACTGCTTCAATAGTTTTGATTTTTGTTTTGTTTTTTATCCCATGGAATGGGAAAATGGGCCATTCCCGGAGGTACTGCAATACCGGGCCGACCCGTGGCGAGAGCGGGGCAAGCCCCTGCCATCTCGCCTGTTCTCAAAAATCAGTTTAATATCGAGGTTCCCCTATGGGGAACGTATCAGATATTAAGCTGATAAGAACAGATACTACACTTTGATCTTAGCCAAAAGGCCGAGAAGCGATACGGAATCTGCAGTTCATGGACTTTATAAGGTAACAGCAACATATATTTCCAACGATTTTTGACACCACCCTCTTAATTTTAGCACCATTGCTGTCGAGCAGATATGGATGTGTATCTCATTGTATTATAAAAATTAAGTGATATCTTACTAACATGACCTACAGGAGTAATTAAAAATCGAAATTTGAGACAAATTCACGTTTTTTTCACAGAACGTTTTACCTACGTTTTTATTGTGACCCCCCCCCCTTAATTTTGTTGTTATCTGGCCTAGGTATAGATCTACATTGTTCCTTTTAGCGTGATGGATAAAAAATCAATGAATGGTGAGATCGATGGATAAAAGAAGGAAAAAAACATTGAGAAAAAAAAAAGAAAAAAAAAAAAAAAAAAAAGATGATGAAGTCTACAGCACCCGGTATTCCCAGGCGGTCACCCATCCAAGTACTAACCGGGCTCGACGTTGCTTAACTTCGGTGATCGGACGAGAACCGGTGTTTTCAACGTGATATGGCCGTAGACATTATAGTGTGCGTTTTTAGGGTTTATAAACAGTAGACTAGTCGAATCTATTTTTAGAACTTGTGTTTGTTAGATAAAATTGATGCTGATGATGACAATTCAGACAGATAGAGTTGTTTTGCACTCAAATTGAAGCATGTCTGTCCAGAAAAAATAGGATTAAATGTAGCCTTCAACGTCCTTAGAAATGCCTTGATTGTGCTGTTTTCGTTCGAACCCACGCCCAAACAAGAAGAATGTGTCCCGGTGTCATGCTAAAAGGAGCTATCTCTCGAAAGAGTTTAATTTCTATTCAATAAGGGAGAATGGCCATTATTAGTGCAACCAGATAAAAAATGTTTGCCAAAAGGTACGATTAAAATATAGTGATAGAGAGAGAAAATGACAATAAGGAAGTCTACAGCACCCGGTATTCCCAGGCGGTCACCCATCCAAGTACTAACCGGGCTCGACGTTGCTTAACTTCGGTGATCGGACGAGAACCGGTGTTTTCAACGTGATATGGCCGTAGACATGAGAAATGGTGTCTTTGAGGCTTATAAATGTAAAAACCAGTAAGTTCTATTTTTAGAACACATGTTTTCTTGATAAATTTATTTGGTTTTGCGGTGAAAATGACAATCTCTTGTTCGACTTTTTCAAAACAAATGTTGTGTTACCCTCCTAGCAGGCTCTTATGAACTTCCAGATCGACTCATAGCAGACGAATTTTGTCGTGCAATCGCATTTCCTCCTATTTATGGCCAAGAAATGATTCGAAAGTTACGCTTTCTTAGTTGTAAGAACTAAGAAACTGCTTCAATAGTTTTGATTTTTGTTTTGTTTTTTATCCCATGGAATGGGAAAATGGGCCATTCCCGGAGGTACTGCAATACCGGGCCGACCCGTGGCGAGAGCGGGGCAAGCCCCTGCCATCTCGCCTGTTCTCAAAAATCAGTTTAATATCGAGGTTCCCCTATGGGGAACGTATCAGATATTAAGCTGATAAGAACAGATACTACACTTTGATCTTAGCCAAAAGGCCGAGAAGCGATACGGAATCTGCAGTTCATGGACTTTATAAGGTAACAGCAACATATATTTCCAACGATTTTTGACACCACCCTCTTAATTTTAGCACCATTGCTGTCGAGCAGATATGGATGTGTATCTCATTGTATTATAAAAATTAAGTGATATCTTACTAACATGACCTACAGGAGTAATTAAAAATCGAAATTTGAGACAAATTCACGTTTTTTTCACAGAACGTTTTACCTACGTTTTTATTGTGACCCCCCCCCCCCCCTTAATTTTGTTGTTATCTGGCCTAGGTATAGATCTACATTGTTCCTTTTAGCGTGATGGATAAAAAATCAATGAATGGTGAGATCGATGGATAAAAGAAGGAAAAAAACATTGAGAAAAAAAAAAAGAAAAAAAAAAAAAAAAAAAAAGATGATGAAGTCTACAGCACCCGGTATTCCCAGGCGGTCACCCATCCAAGTACTAACCGGGCTCGACGTTGCTTAACTTCGGTGATCGGACGAGAACCGGTGTTTTCAACATGATATGGCCGTAGACATTATAGTGTGCGTTTTTAGGGTTTATAAACAGTAGACTAGTCGAATCTATTTTTAGAACTTGTGTTTGTTAGATAAAATTGATGCTGATGATGACAATTCAGACAGATAGAGTTGTTTTGCACTCAAATTGAAGCATGTCTGTCCAGAAAAAATAGGATTAAATGTAGCCTTCAACGTCCTTAGAAATGCCTTGATTGTGCTGTTTTCGTTCGAACCCACGCCCAAACAAGAAGAATGTGTCCCGGTGTCATGCTAAAAGGAGCTATCTCTCGAAAGAGTTTAATTTCTATTCAATAAGGGAGAATGGCCATTATTAGTGCAACCAGATAAAAAATGTTTGCCAAAAGGTACGATTAAAATATAGTGATAGAGAGAGAAAATGACAATAAGGAAGTCTACAGCACCCGGTATTCCCAGGCGGTCACCCATCCAAGTACTAACCGGGCTCGACGTTGCTTAACTTCGGTGATCGGACGAGAACCGGTGTTTTCAACGTGATATGGCCGTAGACATGAGAAATGGTGTCTTTGAGGCTTATAAATGTAAAAGCCAGTAAGTTCTATTTTTAGAACACATGTTTTCTTGATAAATTTATTTGGTTTTGCGGTGAAAATGACAATCTCTTGTTCGACTTTTTCAAAACAAATGTTGTGTTACCCTCCTAGCAGGCTCTTATGAACTTCCAGATCGACTCATAGCAGACGAATTTTGTCGTGCAATCGCATTTCCTCCTATTTATGGCCAAGAAATGATTCGAAAGTTACGCTTTCTTAGTTGTAAGAACTAAGAAACTGCTTCAATAGTTTTGATTTTTGTTTTGTTTTTTATCCCATGGAATGGGAAAATGGGCCATTCCCGGAGGTACTGCAATACCGGGCCGACCCGTGGCGAGAGCGGGGCAAGCCCCTGCCATCTCGCCTGTTCTCAAAAATCAGTTTAATATCGAGGTTCCCCTATGGGGAACGTATCAGATATTAAGCTGATAAGAACAGATACTACACTTTGATCTTAGCCAAAAGGCCGAGCAGCGATACGGAATCTGCAGTTCATGGACTTTATAAGGTAACAGCAACATATATTTCCAACGATTTTTGACACCACCCTCTTAATTTTAGCACCATTGCTGTCGAGCAGATATGGATGTGTATCTCATTGTATTATAAAAATTAAGTGATATCTTACTAACATGACCTACAGGAGTAATTAAAAATCGAAATTTGAGACAAATTCACGTTTTTTTCACAGAACGTTTTACCTACGTTTTTATTGTGACCCCCCCCCCTTAATTTTGTTGTTATCTGGCCTAGGTATAGATCTACATTGTTCCTTTTAGCGTGATGGATAAAAAATCAATGAATGGTGAGATCGATGGATAAAAGAAGGAAAAAAACATTGAGAAAAAAAAAAAAAAAAAAAAAAAAAAAAAGATGATGAAGTCTACAGCACCCGGTATTCCCAGGCGGTCACCCATCCAAGTACTAACCGGGCTCGACGTTGCTTAACTTCGGTGATCGGACGAGAACCGGTGTTTTCAACGTGATATGGCCGTAGACATTATAGTGTGCGTTTTTAGGGTTTATAAACAGTAGACTAGTCGAATCTATTTTTAGAACTTGTGTTTGTTAGATAAAATTGATGCTGATGATGACAATTCAGACAGATAGAGTTGTTTTGCACTCAAATTGAAGCATGTCTGTCCAGAAAAAATAGGATTAAATGTAGCCTTCAACGTCCTTAGAAATGCCTTGATTGTGCTGTTTTCGTTCGAACCCACGCCCAAACAAGAAGAATGTGTCCCGGTGTCATGCTAAAAGGAGCTATCTCTCGAAAGAGTTTAATTTCTATTCAATAAGGGAGAATGGCCATTATTAGTGCAACCAGATAAAAAATGTTTGCCATAAGGTACGATTAAAATATAGTGATAGAGAGAGAAAATGACAATAAGGAAGTCTACAGCACCCGGTATTCCCAGGCGGTCACCCATCCAAGTACTAACCGGGCTCGACGTTGCTTAACTTCGGTGATCGGACGAGAACCGGTGTTTTCAACGTGATATGGCCGTAGACATGAGAAATGGTGTCTTTGAGGCTTATAAATGTAAAAACCAGTAAGTTCTATTTTTAGAACACATGTTTTCTTGATAAATTTATTTGGTTTTGCGGTGAAAATGACAATCTCTTGTTCGACTTTTTCAAAACAAATGTTGTGTTACCCTCCTAGCAGGCTCTTATGAACTTCCAGATCGACTCATAGCAGACGAATTTTGTCGTGCAATCGCATTTCCTCCTATTTATGGCCAAGAAATGATTCGAAAGTTACGCTTTCTTAGTTGTAAGAACTAAGAAACTGCTTCAATAGTTTTGATTTTTGTTTTGTTTTTTATCCCATGGAATGGGAAAATGGGCCATTCCCGGAGGTACTGCAATACCGGGCCGACCCGTGGCGAGAGCGGGGCAAGCCCCTGCCATCTCGCCTGTTCTCAAAAATCAGTTTAATATCGAGGTTCCCCTATGGGGAACGTATCAGATATTAAGCTGATAAGAACAGATACTACACTTTGATCTTAGCCAAAAGGCCGAGAAGCGATACGGAATCTGCAGTTCATGGACTTTATAAGGTAACAGCAACATATATTTCCAACGATTTTTGACACCACCCTCTTAATTTTAGCACCATTGCTGTCGAGCAGATATGGATGTGTATCTCATTGTATTATAAAAATTAAGTGATATCTTACTAACATGACCTACAGGAGTAATTAAAAATCGAAATTTGAGACAAATTCACGTTTTTTTCACAGAACGTTTTACCTACGTTTTTATTGTGACCCCCCCCCCCTTAATTTTGTTGTTATCTGGCCTAGGTATAGATCTACATTGTTCCTTTTAGCGTGATGGATAAAAAATCAATGAATGGTGAGATCGATGGATAAAAGAAGGAAAAAAACATTGAGAAAAAAAAAGAAAAAAAAAAAAAAAAAAAAAGATGATGAAGTCTACAGCACCCGGTATTCCCAGGCGGTCACCCATCCAAGTACTAACCGGGCTCGACGTTGCTTAACTTCGGTGATCGGACGAGAACCGGTGTTTTCAACGTGATATGGCCGTAGACATTATAGTGTGCGTTTTTAGGGTTTATAAACAGTAGACTAGTCGAATCTATTTTTAGAACTTG